>VZTH01009348.1:0-120555 GCA_013397815.1 Aleadryas rufinucha
CCATAGGAACAGACTGTCTCTCGCCACCCACCACACCAGCACAATTGCAGCCCTTATACTCTGAGCTGAGCTCCACCGAATACTCTGTGACCCAGTAGCCAGGGGCATGGCAATAAGCACCAGCGTGCCCTCCAGACCCAACCTTCACTTCGGATTAGTTTTCAGCTGAAGTCCTGCTGTGCCAACTGTAATGGCCCTTAGAAACATGAATTTCTCTCCTGGAAGTCCTGGCAACAACAGAGTTAGTTTGGACTAAAAATTAGGTAAAGGCAGAAGACAAGAAGTGAAATAGAGTTTAAAATTAAATTAAGTTCCAAAACTGTTTTTAAAGCAGCATTACCACCTTCTTTGGGTTTATCAGTGCTCATGGCAGTTGCTGTTCTCCTACGTTTCACCTCTTGAAAATTATCCCGTCCCTCTTTTTTCCTTTCTAATTGCACCCTTTTTGATGAAAAAAATTGAATATGTGGCACTGGCTGTAGTTGGAGGCTCCAAGTAGCAGAGGAAAACACATGAAAAAATACTTATTATTTTAGGACTTGTGATTTTCAAGTCAGTCTCATCACTTCTAGCCCCCTGCAGCTGGCAGCACAATGACCAAACCAGTCTTCACTGTCATTCTTGTGTTCTGTAAAAGTTTCATGACTCTCCAAAGAATCTGCAGCACAAAAATGCACAAAAACATGAAACAAGGCAAATTAATGAGATGGCATCAGCTTCTTCCAGCGGTCTGGGTTACTTTGGGGTGGAGATTAACACAGGCCAACTCCAGCCATGGGCAACAAAGTGATTTACACAGGTGGGCATTATCCCCCTCACTCTTAAAAGGACCAGAAGCCAAGTGTTTTGCCCCTAGGGTGTGATTTATCACTGGAAAACAAAGTAGGAGGACAATACCATTCCATGGAAAACATGCGCATACATGGAAGGACATGACACATTGAAGACTTCTGACAGTGGGTGGTCAAGAAATATTGCTGGAATAAAGACATTTCCTGTTGTGCATTACCCTCTGTAGTTTAAATGACAGAAAATGAGCCATTTGAATGATATTTCCATGTAAACTGCGCATTTGTTTCCTCCCACTCTTGCCTTTTTCCAGCTCCTTACCCTTCACCTCAAATGTGTCCTGTTTGTTTCAGTTCCTCTCATGGGGAGAGCAACAGTCTGAGTGTAACTGAGGCTAAACTCAACATCTGCAGCAGGAGCCACTGATGTATGTGATAACAACACACCTGCACCATTAACAGCTGTATTGGAGCTGCAGCAAACAATGAATGAGTCCACAAAGGAACTGAAATACAATAAAAATTTCTGAATGAGGCTGTGAGAGAACTCAAGTGCATCAAAGGGGATGCACTAAAACTGAATGAAGGGACTTCTGAGCACAGTAACTAGTGAGAAAAAATTATCAAAAGTGCTTGTTATTTAAGAACGTTATTAATATAAGGGAACTCCTGCCATCCTTGGAGGTACTCTGCCTCTCTGTTTCATTATGGAAATGCTTCCCTCAGGCCCCATCTGTCTGGTTTTCTGCTGCAGATGAAGGTGACCCAGAGGGAATTCGTTACCACGCATCTCCTACGGCAAAGCAAGCCTTGCTGCAGATCAGGCAGCACAGCCTGGCGAGCGCTGCCTGAGGAGGCTCTGACAAGCACAAGGCTGACAGGATACCACCATCGAAAAGATCCTCATGTGACAGTTTGTGCTTCCTCCTCATGCAGCTGGACGTCTTGGCAGCATGCAGGGAGTTTGCGAGAGTGATATGACTCATGTAGGGCTTTTTCTGGGAACATGCTCCAACAGGACACAAATTACAGTGTATGCTTGGATTGAGTACTGTCCTGGGTGCAGGCAAGACATGAGAGCTATAGACGAAGGAGATGTTCCTACCAGAGAAATCAGGCAAAATGCTGCAGGTCCCAGTAAGGGAATATATATATTTATCTGTCATCTTCCATTGCTCTTCTAGAAGCATTCACAGATTAACCATGCAGTACAGCTGGGAGTACTAAAGCAAGCTTCACTAGTTAGTGTTAGTAGAAAAAAGTGGGGCATAAAATGTGAAGTATTTCATTAAAGGCCAACAAGAAGTCATAAACAGACCTCCTGCCTGTTTTCCAGTACTCAGGACAAAAAAAACCCCAAACAAACAAACCAAACAAACAGTGGAGTTAGGCTTTGCCAGCTTTAAAGGGGAAGATAAAATACGTAGGGACAGACTTGGCAATCATAGAAAATTCCCAGCTGAGGCAGAGCAGTGAGACCCTCATCCTGTAAGTAAAGCCAGGGCCCACATGACAACCAGATTTCAAATACATGGCACCTTTTAAATATGTAAGTAAATTAGACAAAATTAATAATCTCATGGTTTCTGTGTGTCATAAATCAGGGAGATGAGAGGTGGGTAGCTGTATCTCAAGCTTTGACTTTAACATGGAGGACCAGGATTTTCTGGCAACCCCCATGCCAGGTACAGTTCAGCTGGGTCAAGCAAGCAGTTGAAGTGAGTTTCTTGTCAAAAGGCTCAGTCTTATAAAAACTGTTGGTAGCATTACACGCCCATATGACTCAGGCATTCAGCTTCTTCAGCTTTATTCCACAATAAAAAGAAACACAGATAGGCCCTTAAGCTTAGACCAACAGTATATATGAGGGCCTATCACCCTGCAGGTTGTAGTGCCAGTCCAGCAGCTGACTGACATCTTTGCACTAGTTCTTGGAGCTCCACATGGGATGGCTGGACATACAAAAAGGAGATGCTCAATGGCTCTGGGGGACTTTGCCCTAATAAGCCCTGTGGTTCCTCTGCTGCTGCTGTGAGAGGGTGAGGGCCTGGCAGAGGAGACATGGCATGAGCCAGCAAGTTGCCAGGAGTATTCCCAGCAGAGGATGAGCTCAGCACCTTTTCCAGCAGGATGTCGGGCAAACATCAGTTCAGGAGAGGTTTGGGAAGGAGATTCCCTCCTTCCTCAGGCATGCCTGCTCCAAGCTATGAAACACCACACCCTGTGGAAGGGTTACCCAAGGAAGGGCCATTGCCTCCTCTCCAATGTACAAATGGGTAGACACGTGCAGTAGTTAGTTTTTTCACATATCCATGGAGCTGACTCCCCGTCTTTCTGGCACTTTTCCATCTTTGCTAAACCCCAGCAGCAGCTGAGGGCTGCAGCCTTGTGGGGCACATTTGGGAGCATGGAGAGTAGGAAGGGGAGCAGCAGCATGTGAAAGAGCAGGGCATGTGCTGGAGGCTCCACCTCACCAGTGGGACAGGCAGCCTGGAACAATTGGATTTCAAGGGTTGTTTTCTGCAGCCTGGGTTATAAACCTCAAGGTTTATAATCTGTTGCAGGGGGGAAATTGCAGTGCTTTGTGTGTCTCCTTCTGGCTTTGTATGGACTTTCTCCAGCTTCTTGAATTTCTAACCTAGTTCTTGCTTAAAAGCCTTGATTTCAGTGTGGGGCCATGAACCTGGCCTGGTCTGTGGCATGAGCCACACGAAGAGCAATAGCAGAAACTTGTGTTTTCTGGTGACATGGCATTTGTGTGTCCCTGGATGGAAAGAGATGTTCAGGAGGCCGTGCATTTCCCTCACTGCCCTTAGCTGTGGCATGTTCAGAGCAAAAATACAGGCAGGCTCACACACCCAAACCATACTTTTTGGAATATGAGTGGTCCTCAAATACCTCATTAAAAAGAGACTTTTCTCAAGCCTCAACACAGGCTTTAAAGCACTGAATCCTAATCTTTGCTGTAGTATGGCAAATTGACGCAGTGTTTACAAACATTTGCAGGCATAGCATGATAAAACAAATGCCACCAGTCCTCCAGCAAAATGCACGATTTATTTTCTACTTCACCCACAAATATTTGTGCTGTTCTGTCTTTGAGAGCTGCTGAGTGAGAGCAGTGAAGCCGCCTCTCCAGCCGGCTGAGCCAGGAGCTGTGCCTGTGCGCGGCACCTCCGGCCCCATATGGGCACAGAGATAATGCGAGTGGTCAAACTGGGACCCAGCCTGGTTCCCACAGTGGCAAATCATCCTGTAAAAATTCATTTTGTACAGGCTGTTATCTTTCTGAATGGGAGGAAGGTTATATTTATCCTAGGTAAAACCCTATGAGAACTTATTTTTTCTTTCCTTTTTTTTTTTCTTTTTTTTTATTTTCTTTTTTTTTTTTTTTNNNTTTTCTTTTTTTTTTTTTTTGCTAGGAAATAATAAGATAGAGCTTATAGTTCATCCAGGCAGAATTAGTGGCAGATATATGAGAGAAATATAATGAAAAGCTTATAAGCCTCTAAGTCGATGTAAGACTATGAAAATTTCCCCAAACTGTCTAATCCATCCCATCCTTCTCCCTCAGTGTTGCTCAATGGGCTGCCCAAGCAGAGGGGCAATGGGGAGGATGTCCAGTCCCTCTGCCCCTCAGCGGGAAACCAGCAAGGGAGCTTTTCATTCCTTCTCCTACCCTCCCAGCACTGAACCAGCTCACAGAGGATTCCTGGGAAAGAAGATCCCACAAATCATCAAACCACCAGCTGGAAAAAGTGCAGATAAATGCAAACATGGTTTCCTTCCTGTCCACAGCACTGGTAAGGGGTTTCTCACCACAAGCGGATGGGATGGGATATAAATACATTTACAGCTCAGGGGAATTTGCTGCATCACCTCCCTTTCTGCAGGCTCCTGTTTTAGGGAGATTATTTCTCCCAGGCCTCAAAAAGGGAGGTTGCCCTTGCCAAAGTAGCATTTATGTGAGGATGTGGCTGCAGAGAGAGGTCAGTTTTGGGGCACCCTGGCATCCTCACCCGAAAAAGGCATCAGGGGAGACAGGGCAGCGGGATACCAGCACTAAACAGCAGAAGCACAGCAGGGTTGAAGCAGGCCAATCCAGCATCCACAGGGAGACACTGGATTCAGGGAGGGCTCAGCTTCCTCAGTCTGGGGCAGCTCCCAAAGCTCTTTGGTTTCGTGCAGACAAGAACTTGGCCTCTATTTCTCCCCTAAAGCATCTTTCCACTCGTCATCACTTCTGTGTCCATGCTCCATTTGCTTGGACCGATGACATGAACCCTGTCTGAGTGGTTACCACTCACATTTACTGACCAGGGCAGGCTCACATGGGGAGGGCATGAATCCCTGCAGATCTCTGCTGCTCACTACGCACTTTGGTTCCCTTCCCCAGACAGACTCAGGCAGCTCATCCCTCCATCTGGGCACTGCTGGGAGGCTTAGTTAGCATACATGACATGGTTACCTGAGATAGCCCAGAGCTGGATACAGTGGCTGAGGAGCTCCCTCTGTTTCTAATGTTTGCACAGACTTTAAAGCCAGAAGCACTAAGCATTGCACGTAAATGTGCAGCAAACTGTGTTTGCTAAGGGCCAGATGCTTGCAGCAAACAGCAGCTGGGGAATGCTGCCAATGGATACGATGAGCCCTTGAGAGGAAGGGGTTGGAGTCTGTCTGTTAGCAGGAATGACATTACATGTACAGCTTTGATTTATTTCCCCTTGCAGAAGGTGCATGTGGTGGGGTTTGCACCCCAGGCTCCCTCTGCAGCTGTGGGTGCAGCACCCCGGGATGCTGCAGCTCAATGCACCAGGCATTTGACCTCATGTCTCACCTCCAGGGACCTTCCCCAAGCTACCCACACCTTGCCACCCTCTCCATGACATTGCCATGGGCAATGAACCACAGGGCCCCTCTGAGGGCAGGCAGGAGAAAAGAGAAGATGACAGGGACAGTGGCAAGAGAAAGGGAGTGCCTGAGGCCTCTGGCAGCCTTGCACCCCAGCACCAACTCTGGTCAGGGAAAGCTTTCCACAAAGCTTGGGTTACATTAGTGAGACACAGGTGACATATATTTATTTTCCTGCCTGAGCTGTGTCTAAGTGCCTGCCCATATGTTGGCTCGCTGGCAGCTCTGGGCACCCGGGGCGCGGTGTGCCTGCGGTCAGATGGCGAGTGGCTTCACCCCTGCGGAGACCTGGCTCTGAGCTGCATCCTCAGGTGTTGGCTCTGCTTTCCCATCTCCCCTGTCACCAGTTTTCACCACAAGCCAGCCCTGACTATGGCATTATGCCCTACCAAGTGTCACTGGGGGACCCTACTGCAGCTTCCAGACCTGGCAGTAATCACATATTGGCCTCTTGGGGATGCTTGAAATGAGCAGAGCAGCCTGCCCTGTTTTACAGAGAGCTGCTGCTCTGAGTCTCAGTCCTGCTCTCATGCTTAACTGGGAATTTGCCTTGCTCCTGTGATTGCTTCGTTTCTACTTCCCTGCCGTGCTTCCAGCATCCCTGCCCGAATATCTGTAAAAAGCAACCTCTGTGCAAGCATCATCTCCACTGTGTCCCACAGCTCTGAATAATACTGAACGTGGGACTGCTTTGTGGTCACTATCCAGCTGCGACTTTAAGGGGCCGAGAGGGACGCCATGCCGAAGGTCTTCCCACTCGCTTCCCGGGAAGAAAGGAGAGAGAAAAGAGAACAACTAGCCTTGATTAAAAGCGCTTTTTTTTTTTCCCAAAGCGGTCTCCGCATGCAAAGATTTGGTTCAAGGAGCATTAAAATCACTGCTGTCAGTTGAGAAAGAAGGGGCTGAAGGGAATCTGGGCCATTGGCATTGTGCGAGGGTTGCTATGGCAATCCCGCAGAAAGGCAGCTTAATAGGCTTTCTTCCCAGGAAACTCAAACTGCAGCTCGCAGGCTGCAAAGCGGCGCGTGCAAAAATATTTTCATGAAAAGCATCTCTGTGGAAAATTTTGTTGGCTATTTGCACCCTCCCTTCGGAAGCAGGGCGATGAGGAAGGTGGTGGAAGATCACCTAGCGGTGGCTGGTGACATGAGGAGGCGACAGGGACACTGCGGAGGGACCCGCGGCAATGCACGGGGAACGGCAAATCTCTGCGCAGCACAGGCGTTGTGAGCGACTTAAAAACACAGGCAATGGTGATCCGCCCTGGCACACCGAGAGATGCTTTAGTAAACAGGCAGGACCAACAAGCTGGTTGCCCTGAATTCTCTGTCTCCATTCCACGTTAGTCCCAATGCAAAGTTTCGCTGCGTCTCCACTCTCCCCTGTAATATTTATCATATTAAAAAAATAATGGCATCAGCTAAAATATTCATGAATGCTAGTTGAACACGCTGCTTTTTTCAGAGGAAGCTTCAGAGAATTCCAGTGATTCAGGGCTTACCTGAAAAGCCCTTAAGTATTGTGGATTAGGGAAACATATTTTATCTTAATGGAAAGAAAGCAAGACTGAGGATTAAAACATGAGACTGCGAGAGAGGATATCTCTGGCTCTGGCAGACCTGCATTTCATGACGTCTGGCGAGTCACATAAATCCCTCCATGCTTCTGCCCCTCCCTACCACCTGTAAGCTGGTAATATTACAAGCAGTTATTTACTTTTCTGGGTACTACAAGATTTCATTATTTTGGTGTTCTTGACTGCATGTTATATAATATATAATTTAACATAAAGAAATTACAATCAAATATGTATGTGTCCATCTTGCTGGGGAAGATACAAACGGCTCACCAGCCTGGCATATGGCAAGGAAGATTTTCCCTTTTCTTTGGCAGTAAATGCATTGCACTTTGGAGCAAAGAGAGCTGAGTATCTCTTTGCTAAAGCCAGGAAATTCCACGTTATCACAATGTGTTGCACAGAGCTAACCTACAAGTCTTAAAAGGTCATGAGTTAGGTTTAAGCTGCTGTACTTTTTGGTGTAGCTCTATTTTCTATTTCATCTGCAATCCCAGTGTGGATCTCTCTCAGGGCACCGATAGTTAGCACGTTAGCTGAATAAAAACCTGCACTTATTATAAAAGACAGATGTGTGGCCAGGAGAAAAAAAAAATTAAACTGGAATTACATTATATTTGCAAATCAGAAGCAACCATAGAAAAAATTACTTGGGATGAGTCGGGATAGGAAAACAATAGATAAGAGTCTGAATGCTTTGCTCCCCACTGAGTTTGCAGCCGTCTGGCAGAATTATGCCATTTCCCCATGTTATGTAAAGGGATTACTGCCCTCTCAACGTTAAGAGGAGAGTCTGAGCTCCTAATTTTTAGATTCAAAGTCTGGCTCACGTAATGAAACGGAAATCAGAAAAGGGTGAAGACTTTGGCGTCTGTGACATTTTTTGTAGGCTCACATCAGTTATAGGGAAGTTTAACAACTTATTACAAAGACAATCTGATGTGCATGCCTTTTACTTCTCTCTGTTAACTGGGACAAGTCAGATGTGGGAAATCCCAAACAAGCTATAGCAGCCCTTCCTCTGTCACTAGCAGACTATGAGGCCAAGAATTTAACAACACATTAATTTGTAATGGTTGGGGAAAATTATGTCTAGAGGAGCAAAGCAATTCCTCAAGGTCCCACAACCTGTGAAGATTTCTTGAACTTCAACATCAAACTTCTCTCTTAACTTGATTATATAACTTAATTAGATTATGTATTACTAAAAATTCAGAACTTGGTCTGTTCTTTAACCTATGAGATAATGAAAAGATGGTATGGAGGCAGAGCTACAGCTGCTTCACTGTACCCAGGTGTGCAGTGGGAAAACTCCTGCAGGCTAGTTATCTCTGTTCTTCGTGGTGAATGACTGCAGGACAGTGCCCTCTGTGTATCTTTCAAGCCCTTTCAGGTAGTTAATGCACAAAAGGTATGGGCTGATCGATTTTTCAGGAGCCAGGCAGCACATGAATAATTTTAGCAAAGTCTTTTGCCTTGGATCCAAAGCTGGAGGAGAGATTAAAGACCTTCAAGGACCTCGAGCAGGTCTCTAAATTGAAAGCTACAGTGAATCCAATTGAAAAAAAATTGCAATTTACATGTGATTATAACTCATCTGCATAAAATGCAGTTGTTTCAGTGCTATTTTTGGCAAGCTTAAGCTTCGACAAGTCCTTTTCTTCACACTTTCAAATTACTTATTTGCATTTCTCATTTTCTCACCTTTGTTTCCCTGAAGCCCTGAATGTCAGAGGATCAGAGGATTATCTGGGTTACCGGCTGCGGGGGTGCCCGAAGCCTGCACTGGGACCTTGCTTCCCTGAGCCTCCAAGAGGTGCTGTGTTTGGAGCTGAAACCCCACTGCATTATCTGAATAACCGGGGCTTCCCTGCATTCAGAAAACCTATTCTTACGGCAGCTACCAGCACTTAATCCACTCAGTTTTGCTCCCTGAAGATTCAACCAAAGTTTATCCAGTGCTGGCTTGTCTGAAGGCATTCAGAAATTGCCACAAAACCTCCTTTGGAGCAGCAGCTAAAGCTGCCGGGTGATTACAATGGATGAGCTCATGCTTTTCCCTGTAACAAGCACGGCTTTGTTCACGGCTCTGGGGATGGGAGCCATGAATGGCAGGGAATACACCAAATATCAGGGTCAGATGACGCAGGAGTAAGGAATTAAATTGTTTTCTGTGGTGAGTAGGTCAGAAAAGTTAAAAAATATGTTTTACAAATATGCTGGGCAGAAGGGGAGAATATTGTGCAAAAACCGTTCAGCCCTGCTGTCTTCTGCGTGTGAGTAGTATTTGCCATCTGCTACAGAGCCTGATCTCTCTCCCATTGATGCCAGTTACAAAATCCTGGCTTCAAGCAGCAGAACAGCGATTTTATAGTCTGCAGTGCTGTTCTGCAGTGCTAACCACGAGTCCTTTCATTTCACCCTTCAATTGCTGTCACTACAATTTTTCCTGTAGAAGCACTAATGTAGAACCAACATACTAATAATAAACTACTGCTGGTATGTCAAAGACGAAAATAAAAAATTATCAAGGAAGAAACCAGGAAGGCATTTGAAATATTATGGTTTTATCCAGATGCATAATTCTAGATAAAAAAAGCTCTCAAGTGAAATTCTTCCCAAGTGAAACCTCATGCAGAACAATAGCAGAGACTGCAAACATCATTAAATGGCTGAAAAGGTTAAGAAGGGATTTATGGGGAAAAAAAATGGAGATCATTAATTCAGATTCCTATTTTGAGATCAGCTTGATGATAGGAGATTAAGACAAAGACAGGCACAAATTCAGAACAGATGCCAAGATATGCTAGTTTACTGCAGGAGAACAAATAGTGGAATTATTCTACTTTGGCAAAAATTTTAAGCCACATAATAAATATTTAGATAAAGAAACATTAGGAAAATATGTCATTTCTGTACTTCTCTTCCTAGGACTCCTGTGTATTAAAACAATGCAGTAGCTGGATGATTAATTTTGCAGGAATAAAGAAAGGGAGTTAACCTGAAATGAATCACAGCTCGTGAAGTTTATGTCATATTCTTGAATTGAAGGAATTTCCTCCATCCCAGGAACATGTGAGTGACATCTCTGCTGAACAGCAGGCTCAGAGTGCCACCTGATGGCTAAGCCCTGCTTTTTCCTCATCCAGCTGCCTCCAAAATGTAAAAGGGCCATCCCTGGGCTCATCACTGTTTTCCGAAGTAACAAGAAAATTATTCTTAATTTGCAAATGCTCCTTTGCTCTGGAACGGGTATCCTTGGTTTTACATTCCCACCCACTAGTGCCAGTCTGATAAAGTAGACTGGTCCACTCTGGATCTTCACTTTGGGGGCTGCATTTGGGGGACACACTGTGGCACTCAGTGGGGCTCAGTGGGCCAGGGATTGAGCTGAGATGGGGACACCCCACCATCCAGGGAGGATAGGCCTGGGAGATCATTCACAGCTCCAGGTCACCTCCAGACGGGAAGGAGACAGCTCCAAGCTTCAGAGAGCCAGAGGCCTATGGATTTCAAAAGACACCTCAAAATCCACATTTGTGGATTAAATAAAGACACCCTTAGTTAATGCTCCATTCTGCCTTCTAAAATTCCCTCAGATTTGCAGTTGAGGATGACTTCTTCTGGGAGCATATGATGGGTGAGCCAGGTTACATCTACTGAGCTGCAGCCTGGATTTGATTCCTTTCTATTGACACTGGAGAGAAAACATGGCCTGACCTCTGCCAAGTCAGCAAGAGCAGCCTCTTCCTTCAGAACTCCATATAGAAGTGAGACATGATCCTGTCCTTGAATGCCTGGTGGAAACAGGACCATGCTCCCACCTTCCCTTGCACTCATCTCCAGGTTTTGACAGAGGGAAGGAGAGCATTTGCTCTTCCCATTGGGGACAGCAGGCATGAACTTGCTTTCTGGGGGGGGAGGATGTCCAGGTCCCCTTCCAGAGAAAGTCACAATTCCGACTGACTTCTATAAAAAAATTATCTCATTCTGTTTGATACCCACTTTTAATGTAGAGGGACTCCACTCTGCCACCTGCATGGGCCAGCACCTGCTAAGTCGTAATGCAGCCTGAGGTTTGACTTTGTACCAGCTGCAGAGTCTGCTGCCAGAATACAAAATAAAAATGACTGAAATATTGCTTTGTGTTCTTACGTATCTCTGGTTCTCGGGAGAAACTGCAGGCAAAGCTTACACATAGCAAGTCATGGTTTTATCTTTCCCAGAAGGAAGAAAGAAAGAAGCTCATCATTGTTTTTTTAAATAACTGTATTTAGTCTTCAGAACAGTGTCTCTCATTCCTCTCCTAGGGCATGATCTGGTAAGATTTCCGAATAAGCATTCATTATGGTACTGTTTCAGGAAACCAGCATCAAGGACAATCTTACTTTATTTTAATCCTTGGGGGGTAAAACACAAATCCCTCTAAAATCTCACACTCTCTACAGAAAAACAGAAGAGGCAGCATTCTTTATAACAGATGAAGATAACGATCCAAGCTGACACATAACAAAACAATATTTCACTATGACAATAGTGGGACACTAGAGCAGAGGACTGGAAACAGGTGGACTCTTCATCCCTGGAGAAAACTCAACTGGAAAATGCCTTGAGCACCTCGATCTGAGCTCAGAGTCAGGCCTGGTTTGGGCAGGAGGTTGGGACAGATGACCTCCAGGGGTCCCTTGCAACTTAGATCACTCCCTGTTTCTATGATGTGGACAAGGAGACACCTTCTCACTCTGATCAGCAGCCCATGACTTTAACATTGCCTCCCTGCCCATGGGAAGGTTGCAGCCACAGTCGCTGATTCACCCAGGAGTCATGTCAGGCCAAGTCCTGCAGCATCACCCTTTGGGAAGCTCCTCCAGCTGAGGCCGACCACACGCCTGTGTGTCGTCCCACATTACAGTAAACTCACAGAGGTCATTACCATTGAGCAAACACAGTGTTTCAAATCCAGCTGACAAAACAAAGTTTGGGGACCATATAGCACACCCTTTCCTTTTGAAAATCCCCATTAAATGCAGGCACATTTCTTACTCATCGCACTAGTTTTCCCATGAAACCTTCCTCCAGTCCATACCTCAGAAATTATCCCCTTTCAGCATCCAAAAGCAAAGCTTTTTCATTAACTGCATCTGTCAGCCCATTTAGATGGGCCAAAATGCAGCTTTTGCTGGGCCTGTGTGGACCTTTCCTCTGCTCAGATGGCTTTTGGTTTTGATTTCTTCGCTAAAGTCTCTCTGAGAGGGACAAAATACGAATTTCCAAGAGACACCTTCCCTCCATTCTCTTACAGAAAACACTCCCAACTTTCTCTTCATGTCAAATTTACATTTATTATCTAAGTTATTTCTGCTTTGTCATTGCAGCCAGTGAACACATGGCCCTATAAACACAATTACTTTTGCACAGTGGATCTTTGCTGCGTGTTTTGACCAGTTTGGATTGGAAAATTCCTGACCTAACACCTTTTTCTGCTCAATTTTTGCGTTATAGTTGCCTGATTTTACAGCCACTCAGAGTTAACTGCTGTGCACTGCAAAGCCCTTCAAGGTGTGAAAACCTCAGAGATGGCCTCAGAAGGGGCAGAGGGATGTGCCTGAAAAGACACTCAGTGCTCCTTATGGATGATGGTTGACCTCACAGATTTCAGCCTGATGGTGCAAGGAGTGAGCAAGCACCCCACAGCATGAAGCACAAGGCTGGGCATATGCGCAAAGCAGGGAAGGCTGGACCTCTCCCTCACTGTGCTGCCACTGGGGTCCCCCAGAATCAGAGTAGATCTGGGCTAACAGCATCCACTGCGTGCCCTCATGACCCTATTTAAATTACTCTCACGATGCCAGATATGATTCACAGACTGTGAAAACCAGAGGGAGTGTTGCAGCACTTTGGTGTGACTCCTGAGTAGCCCAAACCAAAGTCTCTGCCTCTAACCCCAGCAGCAGAGAATTATTTTTAACTTGTAATGTGGACAAGTATCTGCTGGGACTCAAGCTCGTGATGTGCTGCCTCATGTAGAGTTACCAGTAAGGAAAATAAATGGGCTGTGTGTCATGCTCAGGGTTTAATTAAATGGGTATTGAGTATCCCAGCTTCCTCAGCCAGCAAAAATCTTCAGGAGGTACTGGGACACATCAACCTCCAGTAATGTGTCATGGTATCACTGGTCACCATCCTCCCTCACCAAGGTCACCAAAGCATTTGGCAATGCAGCAGAGTTTCCTACCCTCTCTGAGAAGAGCACGATCAGCAGAGCCACCAGCTGACACCTTGTTCTTCTTCAAAAATCTTGAGGTTTTAATAGGGAAAGGAAGGGAAGGGATGAGCCCATGTGCCCTGACATTTCTGTTCACATGGACAAGGACTGGCTGAGGGCTTGTGTTTGCTCCTCATCAGTGCAGCCTTGGTAACAAACCTGCCAGCTGAAACACCGTGTCCTTCATGCAAGCCAAAACCAGTACCAGCCCTGCGAGCTCTGACTTTATAACTGACTTCACTTCTTTCCATGAGCTCACACAAACAGCCGCAAGCCATCTCTGAAAGTTACAGCCCTGACTTCCATGGAGGTGAAACAGAAATGAGGGAGATGCCTCCAGGAGCCGGTGGTGGCAGAGGCAGCCTGCAAAGGCAATTCCTAGCTGCAGGAGTATTAATGCACCCACAGAACATGTTCATAAACTATTCCAGCAAGCTCCCTGCTAATCCTCAATTCTGAAAAATCTGTGGAAGAGCTGATAACCTGTACAAAGTGTATATGGGCTGAGGCATGGACAGTTTGTGCTCCCTCTTCAAGCATCCCAAGGGCCCCATGGACCCTACCGGCCACCACGCCACCAAGGCAGGGGTGAGTTCACCCAGTGCCTGGGACTCAGTCCCTCCATTTGGGGTTGGTAGGGCACATGTAACTCCTGGAGCAACTCTTCTTGCCCAGCCCCATGCTGGCCGAAAGGGCTTTGGGAGGAGGTGGAAATACTGGAGGGGACAGAGGCAGGTGGATGACGGGCCAGGGTTGCAGTGGGGTGCTGGCTTGCTCGGCTGTGAGTCTAATGGGCCTAAATACCTTGATTAAACACTGCTGAAAAGCATCTGTCATGTCTGCCACTGATCTGGCTGCTTAATGCCAGACTCTTGAAGAGTTCCAGGGCATTGTCTCAAAACCAGAGGAGACATTACATTCGTTGCCTGCAGTACTAAGGAATTGCTGCAAACCATTTCCTTTGGGGCTTTGGAGCTAGAAGGCTCTTAGGCTGGAAAATACAGTGGATAAAAAGTGAGTTTAACCTCAAGGACAGAAGTGTGGGCTGCCTCATGGGAAGCACAGTGCAGAAAATGCCAGTAGCGGGATTCAAGGAAACACAAATTTATTGGTGCAGCTCAGGGCGTGGGGCTAAACTTTGCTTTTGTACAGAGCTGGTGTTTCTGAGTCCCTTTCTCCTTGCAGAGAACAACAGAAAAGGCCATCTGCAGCAGATAGCACACCCCAGGAGAGCTGGGGCCTGGGTGTCCCAGGTCACTGGAAGCCCCTGGAACATCCCTCACCCTCTTTGGGCTGAAGGGTCATGGAGCCACACCACATCAGCTTGCACTCATAACTTCCTCTCCTTTTATTCTGAGGTTTCCTCCTCAGGAAAGAGAAGTGATGGCTGTGCCCTGTCTACAAAAATGCTTTGAGACCCCTGAATGCAGAAGTGCAAAGGGGAACAGGCAGCTGCTTGCTGCTGTGGCTGCCACTGCTGCTGTCCTCAGGACAGCAGGCAGGGCCACCAGGCTGAGCCTGCTGGTTTGTTAGCAGCTGAATGTGCAAAAAATAATTAAATACATGTAAAGCAGAGGACAGGCACCAAATTCCTTTAGTTTATTCCTCAAAAGTACATAAAAAATGTGAATACTTTCAGATTTCAGTCATGGGGAAAAATCCAGGAAGACTCTGCTTTTCCTTTCCAGCCTTACCTGGTTGCTCATCCTCACCATTCTCCCTGACATTTGCCACATCTCTTCTTCATATCCATCCCAACTACACAAACAATGCTCTGCTCTCTCTCCATTCATCCTCCCTTACCTGGCACTCAAAAGTACAAATACTCAGCTGGCTATGTGACTACAGATGGAGCCACAGCTTGTACAGTGAACAGACCCATCACTCAGAGAATTAAAACCCAGGGCAGAAGGACCCATGACATCGCAGAAGACACTCCTGGAAACAGGTGAACCAGTGGTTATCTGTCAGGCCATGCCTGCCCACTTCCAGACTGCTCTGAATATCTCACACCAGTGCTCTAAGAAGCTCTGTGGCTATGCAGGGATTGTGGATTTCCCTCTTGATCCCGGAGCCACAACCACTTGGTGCCCGCAGCAGGAGCGTGAGTGCAGCCCTCTCTCCTCACAGGTGGAGCTAATGTGTTAAATGACCTTCTACCATCTCATGTTGTTTGCAGACAGGCCTGTCAGGCCTGGCTGTCACTTGTCCTGCCAAGTCCCTGAGGCAGATCAGTGTTGGCAGAGAGATGGAAAATCGCTGCCTCCCTTCTTAGCTTTTATTCAAGGATGCTAAAAAAATTGTACTGCTTACTGGCAAAATTTGTGGAGTTAACTACAGGGGATCAATAACTGCTAGATTTTTATATTGTTTGAGACTACTCAGCACAAGGACAACAGCTGCATTTTGCTTCTGAGAAAGGTCTAGAAGAAAACCATCACTCAGCTATTCAGCCAGGTGCTTCTCATCAAAGGAAAAGTCCTTTGTTTCATAAGGAAATGCTTCTGAATTTGGATTCACCTCATCAGGAAGGTACCAGGTACGTGCCCTCTGTGCTGTGAAAAAGGTCAGAAGAAAAATCCATACCTCATGCATTAAATACTGGGCTAGAGAGGGTGGGCACTGGTGCGGTAAAAAATTAGGGAATGCAATATCAACAAAGGTAAATGAACATTAAGCAGCGCTGTGTGCAGGTACCAGTGTGACAGCAGTACACCCTCTGTGGTAAGCCCTGTACAAGCCTATTTTTATCCCTCTTCTTTGAGTCAGAAGCAGCAAACACAACACTCTGGCGCCGTCTCCAGACAGTAGGGCTGGTTCTTGAAAAAACACTCCTGTTAAAGCATCTGCACCTCTCACACCTACCCACTTACATTCAGCATCTCCAGAGAAAGTGGGCTGTTTTCCAGCCTCCTGTGGAGGAGCAAGAGGATTTACTTTTCTCAGTGCCCTGGGCATTAGTAGCTGTGTGCAGGCAGGTTGGTGTCACAGAGGCAAGGCTGGGGCTCTCCCAGGGCAGTGGGGATGCAGAGGAGGACAGGGACACCTCTGTGTGAGTGTTATCTAATATACCTCTGGTGGCCACTGTGACACAGCCTGAACTCACAGAGACGGACCAGAGATCACAGTAGGCAAAGAAGCCAGGAATGAATGAGTGCACAGATAAAGCTCTTTCTGAGCAAACATGAGAGACCTTTAGAGAAACAGTGAGAAAGTTGTTTATTGAGGAACATGCAGGCTGGTGAAATGTGCCCACACGCCTGAAGACAAAGACCCCGAGGAAACTCTACACAGACTATGCTGGGACAGGCTGCCACATAAACACAAGCTGACCCAGGGGAGGATGTGATTTTGAATCTAAAGGATAAAGCCAGCACTAGGACAAATGGTTGGTTGTCAGCAATCTCAGGTGAGACACTGCCATACTGCGGCTGGCAGGGGGGCTTGAGACCGGGGTGACAGGAGTATTTTGGGAGGAGGCTTGATGAGTTAAAGGAGGGGACGTGTAGGAAGTGGTGTTTGCCACAGCCAGGGTCAGCAGGCAGCAATCCCCACAGTGCCAGCCAGCAGGTGTGGGTTGGCTCTGGTCCCTGGAAGGGCACCCAGCGGTGCCTGGCCAGGGCTGAGCTGTGTGCCCGGGCATGAGCCCGTGCCCCACTCTGGCTGATCCCGTGTGAAGGGGCTGTGCTCACACCGGGCAGCTCTGGAGCTGTGTGCTGGCGATAGAGCCCAGGAGCTGGAAGGGTGCCCTGGGCGTGTCCCACTGCCTATCGTGCCACCAAGGGCCTCCGATTGCCTTCATTTGTTTACCCTGCCATACAAACAAGATGGACAGCAATTCTTGGAAGTGCTGCCCTTCTCCATGTGCTAAACCAGCAGGAGTGGAAGAATGAAGCCCCTAGGTCAGCACGTTGGGATTCACAAGTACACACCAAGCAGAAACTTGGGATCAAATTTTTGACCAAGACTTCCTATGGCCCATTTCTGTTCTGGCCATGCTTATATTTATTTTGTTGTTGTAAGGCAAATCTTCTATCATTTTATCATTGATAATATAGGGTGTTCTTGGTCAGCAAGAGCCAGCTTAAGTTGGGTCTTCGTTCATATTGACCCTGAAGTAAAAGCTCACACTCCCAGGCAGTGTTTGTTCTGCTAAGCAGGTCATAATGCTGTTACCATCTGGCCTTTCATGCCATCTCCTGTGCACGGGTTTGCACATACAAATGACTTTACTGGCTGAAGTAATAGAGTTTGCATTTATAAGCCAGAAACAATTGAGAGACAAAAAAAAAAGCTGGTTAAGCACTGGTGTCATGATATACTCAGAAAGAAGCTCTATTAACCTAAACCTCCTTCTGCTCACTGAGTTGCTTAGTGCTTTCTCCTACCATTTCCTTTTGTGAAGGGCTTTTAAAAAACTCCTTCCTGACAGCATTTATGTTGATGAGTTGTATTTAAGAAATAGACTCAGTCTGAAAAATGCAGACACATTCATCTTCTTCCACTTTAGTGTTTAATTTTTGGAAAATCACAATCTTTTCTTGACTGGGCACACGATGAGAGCAGCTGCAGTGCCCTGTCTGAGCCATTTATCAGACCCCTCACAGCCTCACACCTTCAGGAATTTAACACCAGTGGCTGAAGACATATCAGCACCATCTAAACATCTGCCAGTGTTTTCTTGGCACTGTGAGCAGACAGGTTCTCCTCTCCCTCTGCACAGGCCAGGCCACTTGAAGTGAGGAGAGGCTGAGGACTTTGCAAGACTGCATTCCAGATAACTTTGGAGAACCATGTGTTTAGGGATGAAAGCCAGAGCTGGGTTCTTTAGACAAGTGAAGGAGCTGAATCCTGTTCCCTACAAATCCACATGCAATAATCCCTCTGACTTGCCGCACTGCCAAAATACCATGTTGGTTTTATTTGTTCTACTAGTCATTTTGCAAAAAGGTGAAGCCAACAAAGGAGTAAAAGCCCTGCTGCTTTCAGTTAGAAAAGTGACAAGTCAGGTTGGCAATAAAAGCCCTGATGAAAGCTGAGGAACTGCTTTTCCTGTTCTGCACCCTGTGACAGCACAGCAGCCAATAAGTACTGCAGCTTATTTTGAGAAGTGTGTCATGCACTCCAGTTATAGACAGAAAGCAGCAGATTAGGTTGTGCCCTGTTTCTTTCAAGACTCTCATGAGATTTAGGGGACCAGGCACGAGTCTGGTACCAAAGCACAGGAGCACGTCAGACAAAATGGGAAAGTAGAGAAGAAATGGAATTTCTCACACCCTGCAAGGCAGCAGCCATGCACAGCAGAGAGCAAGGATCTGGAGCGATGTGCAGAAATAGAAAGCTGGTGCTGTGCCTCCCCCATCCTTCCCAAACAAAACCTATTTCCACCAAACTGCAGTGACACCTCAACCCAGGGACCATGTGGCTTCGTGCTTCAAAGTAGAACCATCCTGGTGACATTAAAAGGTCACAGCAAATACCAAATCAGAAGGGAAATCAAGGAGCCGCACAAGACACTGCAAGGTGTTGTCAAGGGTGGGTTTTCCACCCACACTGAGGAGGAGAGATGAGATATCCTACAGCAGAGAGTGATGTGCTGCCTTGAAGAGAACAACAATGGTCCAGGCAGACAGCAGACACTCTCAGCACACCCAGCAGCTCATACAATGCCTGGAAGCATCCAAGTGCCTGTTGCAAAGAAATGAAGTGTTTTAACCGTTTGATGTGAGGGAAGGGATCGCTTTCATCCATAGTCAGAGGCTCCTGTCTGCACCGAGGCTCTGCAGTTTGAGTCACAGAAAGAGCTGGGGTTGCCTTTTGCAGTCCTGTGTTTCTCCAGGTGGGCTGACGCCCTTTGCATCCACAATGGGAGGAGGGAAGGAGCTTCTTCCTACAAGGTGACTTCATGTGAGGGAGAGGCTGGGATTAAGCTAAGGCTGGCAATCACAAGCAGGAATTGCAGGGCAGGTGTTTGTGCAGGAAGGTGAGAATCTCACGGAAAGGCCTTGGAGAGACCAAAGCCAACATCCCAATATTTACATTCAAAAATAATATTGGAAACAGATTCAGTGATCTGTGAACTGCTTGACCCCTGGGAAGCGTTGCTCTGCTGCCAGTTGTGGTGGCTTATCTCTGCAGTGGTGGCTTATCTTTGTAGTGCCTCCATGCAGACGCTCCGAGGGTTGGAGCTGCGGCGGGACACTGAAGTCGGGCTGGAAACTCCAGTTCAGCCCATGGCTTCAGACTGAGGCAGGTACTGAAGTCATGCACAGACACCTACCCTTCTCCCCAGGGTCACCAGTCTAGTTCCTCACTGTGCTGGGTATTGAACAAATAGAAAGATCTAATCACTAACCCAGGAACCAGCAACTCAAGGGCCAGATATCAAAAGAGTTTCCCAGGCCTGTGGTAATGATTGCCACCCACATGTATCTTCTTCCTTTTAAATATTGTTCCCTTCCAAGCTAGAACACAGATCAGAAGTACAGAGTACACAGAGAAAGCTTCCTCTTAAAACACAGCCTGGCAATCACTAATGCAAGTGATACAATGCACAGTCTGCTTTAATCCAGCCTATGTGGAAGAGAATGTATTCATTGCCAAAGAGCTACACAAGCCTATAAAACCCCAGAGAGAGAGTGCTCTTGATTTCATGAGCAGATGAGCATGCCAGAAAGCAGAAGGCACTCCTATTTTCAGCCGCTGAACATGTAACACTAAGGAAGGGTGTGGGAATAAGGAGAAGGCTTAGCAAAATGAAAAGTTTCTAGTGAGTATGGACATCTCTTTAAGTGCCCTGTTAGAGCTCTCTGAGCAGTTCTTTTTCTTCAGATCTTTAGGAACTATCTCTGAATGAAGCCTCATTTGGAGGTTTCAGATCAAATAGCCGAAATATGCCTCATTCTCTGGTCAGAGACCTTCCCTTCAGTTGCCAACCTTGGTAACTCAGGGAAGAGAAGTTTCCATCTGAATCCTTCCTGCCTTTTGAACCTCCAGAAGATCACAGAATCAGAAGTGGAACAGGAAGGGACATGGGGGTTGCAGGTTTTTCAAGCATCCACATGAGTTAATGGCACACAGGAAGCCTGGCAGGGCAGGAGCCATCACATTCACGGGATGCAGCTGCAGCAGTGACCTTCTCGGGCTGGCTGGCAGTGGGCACAGCCTGGGTCAGTGGATCCCAGATGGTGGGAGCCAGCCATGGCCGGCACACGGAGCCGTGGTGCAGGCAGGAGCTCTGCCCAGCACAGCTCTCGCCCTTGCTGTGGGCAGGCCAGGGGCAGGAACCTGTGCCAGGAGTCCTGCACTTGATAGGTGAGATCAGACAGGTCTGGGCTTATGCAGGATCCTGTGCTGAACCTGAGTCAACTCTGTGATGCTCTTGCAAGGAAGGTGTTCTTGGCTGTATTCATAGGACTGTAATAGCTAAAATATGAAAGGCAATTATGCCATGCTACTAATTGCCGGCGACTCCCCAGCTGTAGTCCTGTGTCCATTTTTGGGAATAGTACTTCAAGAAAGAGGCCCATGGTGAGCATATATGGGAGAGACACCTCAGCAATAGAAATGTAAATAACGTGGGGTTATTCTGTGATGGAATACTGAAGCTGTTTGGGTGCTTAGTCGATAAAAGCAACTGCTAAAAGGGGAGCTGAGGAAACAGCTATTTTATGTGAATAATAAAGGATTAGTTATTTATTACTAATCATTACTTACTCTCCAGACTCATGAAGATAGAGTAAGAAAAAAAAATCAGCATTATTTAAATCTTTAGATGAAAAGAAGAGTCAAGCTGTTAGGAAAAAACTTGCTTATTACAGAAGTAAAGAGCTAGAACAGGCTGCCAGCAGAGGATGTGGATTCTCTGAGAAGGTTACACAAATATTGGTCACTCATGATCTGTTGATATTAATCCTCTCTTAATGCAAAGGTTTTCATTAAATGCTCTCCTTGCATCCCTCCCAAGTTACTAATTCTTTTGTGGTCTAAGTCACTAATTCTGTGTCTTAATGTCTGCCAGACTTCTGCTTCCCAGGTTCCTATGAAAAAATGCCTTCATTTGGTGGCTGCGGGCTCCTGAAAAGCATACTCCCACACAGACAGTGAAGGCATGTTAGAGATGATCATCTAAATTTTAACATCCTGCATACTGGGTACAGTGCAGCCTATCCCACAGACTGGTCTCCAAAGCCAATTAGGAACAAGGAACAATAACAACCTGAGCTCCTTGGGGGTGCTCTGAAATCAAACTCATCAATGTCAGTGAAATCTGCTGAGGCTGTGACAAAAGTAGTAATGGTATACTGAGAGCAGGATTTATATTATTTGCAGGAAATTATGTAAATGTGAAGGCAGATACTGAATAAGGAGTTTCAAAAGAAACACTGAATAACTTTGTAAGCACTGTTACTTAGCCACATTACCATCACAGGATGGCTTCTTGTCTGTAAGAATTTAACAGAACCTTACAGCTACTCTGAAATGGACATTATTTCCAAAGCAGGGTAAGCTAAACAGAAATATGTGACATGTACTAGCACACCCACAGAAGACTTAAGAAGGCAGATACTCAAGGACTCAAAGGTATCTTCGGGGTAATCAAGTCAAGGCAACATCTCATATAGCTTCCTTCAGAAATAGTCTTTTTTTTCTTATTTCCAGCCTGGCTTATTTCCATCTATTTGTATCTTTGCCCACACTATCCATTAACTTAAGTAATTGTTCTTTCATCTTTGATACTTACCCTATTTAGAGAGAACAATCTTACTTTTTTTTTCCTCAGTTTTCATTTTTCTGGGCTACAAAACCCAGCTCTTTCACTGCCTTCGCCTAAAGCAGGCCCTTCACTCTCCCGGGCTGTATTGCACCTCTTGTGGTCATTAGGCTTCCCTGAGTGGGAATGACCAAAAGTACATATGATATCTGAAAGGGGGTTCCTTACTCCCCATGTGCTGTGACAGTAATGTTTCCCTTTCTGTAATGGAGATATTGTCTCTGGTGCATTCTAGGAACATCATCTTTATGTCCATACTACACAGGCATGGCTAGAAATACTCCAGAAAGCTCTCTGTGAGGTAGTGTCAAAACTGGAAAGGATACTGGAAATGACCACTCAAATTTCCACGTGAAGCTCTGTACAGCTTCAGTGAGTCAAGATCAACTGGCTTTGCATTAAATACAAATATTGCATCTGCTAGTCTTCAGTCATACAGCATCATCCTATAAATCATCATCCCATATAGCATCATCTCATAGTACTCAAGTCAGATTGCAATTGCATCATGAACTTTGGATGTGCAGGTGTGTGGCTGACATTGTATCATATGATCAGAAATTGCACAGTTGCTGAAGGTCAAGATCTTTTCCACACTCTGGTCCTTGAGATATTCAGCAGCTGACTTTGCTCTCTGGATTTATAGGAATGCAACCTTATGACCTGAGACCAAAACCAAATTTGCTATGGTTTAACCTTATCCTGTGATCCCCCTAACTGGTTAGCAGAGTCTGTCTAAAACATTGGCACCTTTGACTGTTATCCTTGATTATTTGGACCTGACCCCAACCCTCTGGCTGAGTTCCTGGCCTACCCTCAGACCTGCTTTAGCACCAGCCTTGTCTGGTGATCTGGACTCCTGGCAGAGACTGGGTTTTGTCCCAGGATCTGCCCTGCCCTGGTGTCGTGCTACCTCCTGGAGCCCCATCCCATTCTCCATTTTGTCCCCCACCTTCCATCAGCTGAGTTTATCAGTAATATTAGGATTTTTAGTCACCTTGTTGGCTGTTCTTCTACCTCCTCATGGCTTCTTATTTGTTGCTGCAAACTCCTAAAATTCTCTTTTTCTGTACTGGGATTGAAGCTTATAAAAGTCCTCCCAGCTGCCTTGTATCATCTCAAGCAGCTTCTTCACAACTATGAGGGCCTTGGTCCCAGAGATCCATAACACAGTAACTCATGTGGAGAACATGAATATTTTCAGTGTCTCCAGGTCCGACCAAGTGAGAAAAATCTATCTTTGCCAGAGAAATACACCCTAAATGTCAGCTGTGAGGTTTGCACCAGGACAGAGAAATAACTCAGCTGTCAGTGAAGTGGTGGAAACAATGCCCACAAAATAATTAGTAAATGGGGAAGAAACTTGTGCTTGGGAAGAACAAGATGGACCAGATATGATGAAATTTGCCACAAAACTGAATTAATGGTTATTAATGAAAAGAGAGAGACAAAATACAGCAGAAACACAATAGCTCTGTAGAAACAAAGGAGACAATAAACTGGCTTCTGCTTTGAAAACAGGGATGCTGAGAAATGTTCCAAAACATTGCGTTGAAATGAGGCTATTCTGAGGTTTTCTAAAACAGCCACTGGCTTTACTGCATGTCAGTAATCTTTCCAGCTAATATTCTGCAGACTCTCAGTGATCCCTGGTACTTTTAGAAGCTCCCAAAAGGCAACTGTGGTCAGCAGATTTTAATTAGCCACATGTATTTTTGGAGTTTATAACTTGAAGAAGGCTGAAAACCACAGTGCACAACCCATATGAATGTCCACTTGTGTATATATGAGCAGCAAGATGTTTTTGATTTTATTAGATATTTTTTCTTTAGAGTTCAGTACTCTTACTAATGAAAATTTGAAAACACATCTATATATAACAACAATGTAAATAATTCTATACTATGGGCACACTTACTAAGCAGTCTCCTGTTTTACCTGATGATTTCAAAGACCTTTGCCATGAATTGGAGTGGACTCTCCCTGAAGAACCTTTTAGTCTAGTTTGGCTACTATTGCACTTGCCTAAGTAAACTCATAATTCTAGCTGAGTGAAAGCATCAGTGAGAAGTTCTGATCTGAAAACCACTCACACATTGTTCCTTCAAACAACAACACACCTACTATCGATGCAAAAACATTCCAACATAGCAGAGGTTGAAAACGTTTCTAATCCCCTTCTTCACTCAAAATTATCGATTGCTAGAATATCCAAATGGCAAAGCAAGCTGGGCGTGAAGATGATGCCATGAAGAAAGTACTGAAAATAAGTAATTCAGTTTTACAATTGCAGTGCTACAGAACTAACCGCAGCATTTTTTTCTATTTCCTTTGAAACAATACATCAAACAGCGTACATGTAGGGAGTCGGGAGTCCAAGTTGGAAGTTTTTGTCAGAACTGGAAAAACTCCTCAAAAATAGCAAAATACTACTTATAATTTGCTTTGGATTCAGAGAATAGAGATTTTCAAAGGAGCTCAGCCTGTTTGGGTGTATTTGCTTGGTAGCCAAGCAAATCCGGAGCTGAGAGGCAATTCAGCCGTGGCCTATAAATATATTGCAGACTACACGCTAGGGGAGAAGAAAAGCTTCTCATGAATATGTTTATGCTGGAAATTAGAAGGTTACTCAGTCCTCACAGCAATGATGCTTTGGAACAACCTTTCACTGGAGAAATGGGGCAAAGCCATTTTAAGGGGCTTCTTGATTAGCTGCAGGGATGATCCTGTGGTTGTCTGTGACAAGAAATGACAGTGCTTGGGTCTGTGGATGGGCTCTTTTTCAAAACATGCCCTTACTTGTCACGGTGGGAACTTTGGACGCTGAGTGTTTTGGAAAATCTGGCTTTTACTACACGTCTGAAAGCAAGCAGAGGCCATTCATAAATATCCATGATGGTGGAGCTCTTCAAACCTCCTTTTCATGTGGTATTAACATGAGGCACCTGGAAGGTAAGAGACACTTGATCACAGGCTCCAGGTTTATTTGAATAAAACGTTATGAAGAATTTTCTTTAAAAACTTAATAAATTCAGCATAAACACACAAAAGATATCTTACTCAGACTTGCTAGCAGTTTTGATACAGCCCCTTCCAATTACCAGTTTATTACACGGTATAACCTTCATGTTGCACACTGCCTTATGCAAGCCATGCTGATATTCCAAGAGTGTGCTAGGAGTTGCCACGACCACACATTTCAGAGAGAATGACGGTAATTATGGTATCCCTGGAGATGGGTGGCACCCTCTTGCCCAAGGGCACTCCAAGGCTAACCCCCATCAGCTGCATCGTGCCCGGGAGGAGCACTTAGGGTGACATAGGGTGGAAAACAATGTGGAACTGCAGGGTGTAGACAAGGTACAACTGCACCAAGCCAAAAGGGAGCTTTGCTTTGCTTGCTTTTCTTGTCATAAAACTAAATTAAGTTGATCAAACCTGACAACTACACTAGTTTTTTGTTTTGTTTTCCTTCAGCCTTTCTTGTCTCTCTGCTTCTTGGGGTTTTGATTTGGCTCATGGACTCTTGGTGGCCATGATCACAGATTGGTTTGGGGGTTGTGTTCTGGACCTCACTAAGGACGTGGTACTGCATCATTGTGTTTCCTCCCTCATGAGATGCTTTTGATTAGCTGCTTGAAATACAGGTTTCACAAGGAACTCCTGTGGCACAGAAGTTTGTCTGGCAAAACTAATTGAGGAGAAATGGCCCAATTAAAAAACTCATTGTACTTTTCCATTTCTAATGGCAAACTCTGCAACAATTTATGTCCTGTAGGAAGAGTTTGCAGGCTTAGAAAAAGTCCTCATTATTTTTTGAGCTGACAAGCAGCGCAATTCATGCAATCATCTGTGCTTGGCAGTCCCCAGAACCAACTGCTGCAGAGTGAAAGGGTAAGAGTTGTGCAAAGCCTTCAACAAAAGCACAGCTCATTCTCAGCTTCTTCAGTTAATGACCAGCTTTCAGCTGACATGTGCATGCCTACCCATGTAACTGAAAGCATTATGGACATCGTTTCATGTAGCAAACCAGAATGATACCCAGGTCAGCCCCGCCACAGCTCAGCAAAAGCTTTAAACATAATTTCTCAGCTTCATCTAAAACAGAAAGCCCGAGAGTGTTTCAGGGACTATTCCCCTAAGAATCCACTTTCTCAATGAAAGCTCATAAGCAACAGAGGAACAGACACACAGCTCGCTCAAAACATCAACTCTGAAAAACATTTGGTCATGTCTCTGCTAGCAGTTTCCCCTAGCAGGAATGTTTTCCAGGATCCTGCCATTTAAATGTCTCCTGCTGGCAGTCAGTTTGAACCCCCAGGCCTTCAGTCTGTGAGCTTAGTACTAATGTCCTTCCACTCCTCAAAGTTCTCAGCTGAGAATTCTCCATAGGAGAGGATACACCTAAAATAAATATAAGAATATATAAATATAATAATAAAATATGGAGTTTTTCCAGTTAAACCATTCCCGGCACCAAAATGTGCCTGTCCCTAACACACACAAAAAATACTCTTACAAGGTAAATTCTCTCCTTTGACAAATAAACAGGCAATCAAGACAAACAGGTCAGCAGCTGGCTGGGCAACATCTAGAGCCATGGCCCAGAGCATTTACTGGTCTTTGAAGAATATATTTCCTTCAAATAAGCTCTATTGTTAAAAGGGAAAGAAGATACAGTGAAGTTGTTACCTACAGGAACATTCAACCTTTATAAACCTTACCCTTATCCAGTATCTTCCGGGTAAGACTTGTCCAGACCCTGTAGCACTTTGACACGATTGTACTTTGTAGAAAGGTACAAAAAAAGACCTTGGCAGTCTTTTCCAACCTTAATGATTCTATAAGGATTCTATAATCACTTGTGACATGATCATGAAAGTGCAGTTGAAAGCTACTGGTTTATTTTCCATACATGATTCATTTGTACTGCCTTCATCATATCCCATTAGTAAAGCAAAAAATTCCTATTTCTCTGTAGGAGTCGACAGTTGACACCTTTCCTTCTTCCTCCTCCAGTTATTTAACTATGCAAGTTGATCTAATGACTTGCTGCTACCAAAAATCTCACCATTTGCTCCCTAGCCCATGGCTGCACCACCCCTTCATTCTGCAGTAGCTCTGGCCCACATACCTTTCTAAAAGCCAGTTTGGCTCATTAAATCCCCTCCTCCATTTTTGTTGTTTGTTTTCTCCCATTTTATTGGATTAAATCAGCTCACTGTAGTTAGCCAAGCAGCAGAAACTGCACAAAGCCAGCAGCTTTCTGGGCAGAAAGAGAATTCCCAATTTCCATCAGCAGCGAGCCGGTAACGTGGCTCACTGCATCTCCAAAAACGCACCGAGCCAACAGAGCAGTCAGGGAACCTGCCTCCTGTGCACAGCCTAAAAGCAGACTAGCTGAGCTCCTGCTAAAGGCTCTGGAATCCACGTTGACTTTGCACGAAGAGACTCACACCATCAGTTTCACCAGCTCATCTGCTCAGGCAGCATCCCTCAACAGCAAAGTGGCAAGATCTGAACACTGCCACAAGCACTGCTGCAGTGATCATCCAAGTGGAACCCTGAAGGTGCAAAGCTACTGCTGAGGAATGCAGAGAAAACCAACAGGCACCAGATTTAGCAAGTAGGAGTGGTATCCACACAAAGAACTTTATTTTAATCAATACAGCAGTGAAAAAGCAAACTTTTAAAGGAGGGGGGAAAAAAAAGAAGAGAGCTTTATGTCTGTATGTTTAATAAAAACACTTGCTCTAAGACAAAAATAATTTACATTCTGATAACTCACATTCAAAAATAAATAGAGAAAGGCATCAGGGCATAACATTCAAATGAATACCTAGTAAAAGCAGTAATGTATTTGTATTAATAATCAAGAATGTAACACTGCAATATTTAATCTTGGATCTGTGTATACAAATGTCATCTCCTACACAGCAATAACTGAAGACAGATACACCATTAGGAGCGCAGACACTGATTTCTGTTAAATTAAAAAAGTAGGAACTGTACTTAAAAATCGTCTCCAAACTGGTATCACAGAAGAACCACTCTGAGTGGCAAACAACAAAAAATAAACACTGAAATAACTAAAGAAAACTAGTTTTAAAAGAAATTCAGTTAACAAATAGGAATCACGATGCAGGATTACCTCTCCTCCAAATACCCACTCGATTATTTTGCTCTAAGGTACTTAACACAGCACACAGAAGAGTTATTCTATTTTAGTATAGTACTAAAATGCAGGCTTTTGCCATTTGGTCCATTTACATTTTGTTTATTATTTTAGCCTGCCGTATTGGAAAGAAAAGTTGTGTGTCTCTCAATCTTTGGATACAAAAAACAGAGAAATTACATTCTTCAGCATAAAAGCAATTTTCTGAGAAACGTGTGCATTTCTTCTTTTTTTTTTGTTTTTTTTTTTTTGGTTAAGCACATTTATTTTATTACTTTCATTCATGCAAAAACTGTGAATTAATCCCATTCCAGATGAGGATTTCACCATAAAATTTAAATAGTCAATTTATCAAACTGCAGAACAAAGGAAAAAAGCTTAATCCACATAATATCTTGCTACTGAACTCTACTCAGTTAGTCAAATTACATTAACCTTACACATTTGCATTCTTAGAGATGCAGGCATAACAATTCATTCAGAAAAACTAAAAGACACATCTAAAATAGAACAGATCTGATAACTATACTTACTCATTTTTACCGTAAGAGGCTCAAACATTTATAAAACTACATGTATCCTCCAGAGAACAGACACTAAATTGTTTAAACAAACTACAAGTAACCACTGCACACCCGACAGTAACACTAAAGAAAAATTAATAATATTATTACAGTATCAAATCCTTATCTTTCCTAAAAATTCAAGTGCAAATCACAAGTTGCAATTCAAATGTGTAGAGTTTGAAATGAGTAAAATAATTCAGGTGTATAACACTAATAATATTCTGTGTTAGCCACATAATATTCAAATAGAGATTGGAATTTTAATTAGGGGAATTTTTTTTTTTTTTTAGTGAAGGAGAGATAAAGTCAATGGCGTATCTCTGAAGGAGCAGGAAGAATCCTCCAACAAGCATTCTGTCATTGCCAAATTGTGCCTTAGGCACTGTACTCAATTAGGTCGGTTTTGGCAAGCAGATGTGCAAAGCAATCACCTGTACAATCACAAACAAAATCTATTCACACTCTGAAGGTATGCAGCCTTCAATCAACATCTCATAGTATGTTATGGAACAAACATATCATTCTTGTAGCAATAGGCACAGAAGACCTGCCCAAAGTCCCCCACCTCCACACCAATGCTTTAGTTTTTAAAGCAGAATCCGTATTTCCCAAATTTGATACTCGTTCTCAGGACTCTATAGGGCAACTATCACCTATTGTATTATGTTAACTTGACATACACTACAGCAGAATTAGATACATACGTGAAAAATCCAGTTTGCAAAGATTACAAATGTATCAAGCTGCCAGTAAACAGTTCCTATATCTACATATGACGGTGCAAGTTAGCAGTGTCATAAAGGCACTTGTCTCTCACAGACAGTAATGTCTTCTCTAATCAGTCAAAAATAGATCTTAAAAATATTTATTGTAACATCCGAAATGGTTTTTACTCCTTAAAGTGGTGCAAATCATCATATCTAGAACAATAATTCATTAGTCCAACCTGAAAGAGCTGAGTGCAAATTATCCATAATTGAATATATCTTTACACTTAATTCATTTTAATGCCATGCTCTCAAAAAATGCCAAAAAACATGCTGTAGTAGAAATGTGATTGGCACTAGCAGCCACAAATAAAAAGGCAGGTGCATACAATAGTAAAAGCAAGCTTATTCATGAAGCTACTAAAACAATTAAGTGAATGAGTTGCAAAGAGAGACATTTGCCACGAGTCTTTCCAAGACATGCTTGAAGCCACACCTGACCATGTAGCACACGCTTACATCATTAGGGACATCTTTATAGCTGGCTACCTAATTTTACAAAAATAATTCCAAAATGCACATTTCATTTGAAAGTGAACTCTGTTTCTGTTTTCACCAAATGTGAAAACCAGATGCAACAGCAGAGCTTAAAAAGACACCTAAGCAGCCACTAAATAAAGTTCAGTGCAGTTTTCAAGGGTTTATGGATGGCAGCTTGAAATCCTTGAAATCCCCTTTATCTGTTCGGTATAAACGTACAGATTTTCCTCTCCAAGTCTCAGTACCTTAAAGCAATAACTTGAAAGAATTTCCACCAACAAAAGACCTGGTTTTGCAAATCAAAGGACTCAGGTATTACAAAAATTGACATAATTGGCTTTGCCTATGTAAATGCTAATTTGCAGCTGGCATTATAGCTCTATTAACTGAGAAATCTAGATGGTATGATGGATGGAATAAATCAAGTAAATCCAAAAGCCAGCAGGCTTTTTGCCCTTAGTACTTTATGTTGTAAGAGCACATTAAGAGTACATCCAGACTGCTGTGAAGTTGCTGGATGGAGCCTCATGCCTGAATACTAATTTTCATGTCCAGTCTCCTTAAATAGTTTTGCCAGTACTATACCATAAGGAAGTTTCTGTGTCTTTGAAAAACCTGCATCCACTGAACATTGCACAAGGCTACTGAAACAAAAACAAGGAAGAAAAAAAGAAAAAAAAAAGAAGCTATTTGATCAAATATTAAACTATTCCTTCAGAGAATTGCACTTCTTTGCTTATAGCAGTGACCAGAATTGCTGATGGTGTACTGACAGTTGCCATGGCAAGTGGGTGACTGCGTGGGATAGCAGACATATAGCCAAGTCAACTGCTTATGCAATCTCCATGATTTCTGCAAGCACAGAACACTTTATTATGTGCTGCCAATGATCTTCATAAAGTGCCAAAGGGAAAAAAGTTCTTCTGTGTCAGGCCATGGCTGTTTCAGTATTCCCACTCATCTGTTTTCATGTCCAGATAGTAAAGAATATTCTGTGCAAGCTTTACTGCCTGCTTCCTGGCAGCCTTACACCGCTCATCACCTTGTGGATCAACAGCATCCAGGGCTAGGAGTTGTTTTGTAAGAAGTTCTTCCAGTCTCATGTAATTTTTATCCGTTCTGTTTCCATCAAATGAAATCACCTCTTGCTGAATTTGAGACAAGTTTCCAAGAACAGTCCAAACTGCTTTATGAGACTGATGTTCGGCAGCAGTCTGCTCTGGATACATTTGCCTTTTTTCCAGCGCTTCCTTCAAATCAATATATGTTATAAGAGTCTGAACTTCAATTACTGCTCTTCTCCTGGCCTCTCTAATACAGGGATTTTTTCCTGGACTCACTTCATCTAGCTGGGCAATTAATCCCTGCAATTCTGCTTTGGATCCCAGATACAAATCAGAAGCATTCTCTGTTTTTAAAAGTAAAGAATTAGCTTCCTTCATCTTCTTGCGGATCTCTTCTATTTTTAGAATGGACTGATTTTGTGCCAAATCATAAGCGTGAGTAGAATTTGCTTCTTCCTCTAAGTCCAGGTATTTCTGCAATTTATTGATCTCTTCTACTACTTCCTTTCTGTAATTTCTTATTTCCGTGCGACCGCAGACATCTAAAGCATCCAAATCAGCAATGAGGCCTGTGAGCACACAGGACAGATGCCTGCAGGTATCATTACGACTCACTCCCATGAGAAGCGCAATAAGGGTTCCTCTGGCTTTGTTCACATCACACATTACAGAGTTAATTTTGGAGACAGAAGGATGTGCATCATTAGAGAGTGGCAGGGACAGCTGTTGCTTTACACCACTCTCTATGATCTCCTGAACAGCACATACCTTTGTCAGAGTGCGGTATCTTGCTTTTCGCAGAGAAACTTTCCCTCCAGTTTTCACCTGGGTAAGCCTCAATACAATGTCCTGAATTCCTTCTTCAAATTCATCACTTATGCAGTTTCCTCCTTTGTAAAAAGGTGTGATCTCGCGTTCCACAAGTGACTGTGCCTCCTTGAATAAAGCCTCTATTTCCAGTCTGCGTGGATGGTTTGCATTTTGTTCCAGTTCCTTCAGCAGCCTCTCAGTTTCCTGGGCAGCTCGCTTTCTGGCTTGCTGAATATCCCCCTTCCCTTCGGTGTCTACGGAATCTATTTCAAATAGCTGTTTAGTAAGGCTCCTTTCCAATTTCTTGTAATCTCGGTCGGTAGACAGACCGCTGAAGACAGCCACTTGCTGTTCAATCTCTTTGACTTCTTTCTGTATTTCATGCAACCGTTTTATGGATGGGTGTTGGTTACCCATATCCATTCCTCTTCTCTCGTCCAGCTCCAGATGAACTACAAGGAAAATGAGAACAAGAGTTGCTTAAGTGCTACACGAGCACACGTTGCAACTTTTGCATTCTGAAACATTTCAGCATTACAGCTATTTTAAGTATCTTCACCAATACGAATAAACCACTTGGCTAATATTTCACAGCCCTTTAATTATTTACACCTTTCTCCCGGTCGGGCCGCAGGGGCGATGCTTTAGCTGCCACACGCCCAGCTCTCGGCTGTTCACCCACAGCCTTCCCCACCTGCTCTGCAGCTAAAGCCGCCGCAGAACAAACAGGGCACCCGCAGCCCAGGGGAGAACCCGGAGAGGGGCGAGAACAGCGGCCGAACCCGACCGCCCTCGGGTGCCTCAACCCCAGGGCAGCGCCTTCCCCGCACATACCTCGCTCCCCCTCATCACTCGCCGCCCCAGGCCCCTCCATGGCCGCAACCTCCCGCCTCCCCCGCGGTGGGGCCCGGCGCAGCGCGAAGAGGAAATGACACCGGGCCACCGCCGAGGCACCTGCGAGAGGTTCGTCCCCACCGGCCCCGCAGCNCTCCTCCGCTTCCTCCTCCGCCTCCTCTGGCGGCGGCCGCGCGGCTGAACGCGGGGAGCGGCCGGACAGCGCGGTAAACCCGGGCGGGGGGTGGCAGCTCCTGCGGGGGCCGCGGGGGAGGCCTCGGTGGCCGCCGCCCTCGCGGAGCCCTGAGCGGGGAGCGCCCCCGCAGCCCCTCGGTAACGCCGGCGGGGCGGGAGCGGCCGGGAGTAAACCGCGTTCCCCGCGGCCTCTGGTTTTTGATGTGTTTGTCGAGGCCCCCGGTGTTCGTTGTTGGAGGGGCGCTGAGTTACGAGCTGCCAGGTGTTCCCGAACCCAGCTGGGGCAGGCGCACGCCTGTGTGTGGGCACATGGATGCAGGAAGAACGCCAGGCTTAGGAAAACTAGGACTCGTAGAATCATAAAATATGCTGATTTTCAAGGGACCCGTAAGGATCACCGAAGTCCAGTTCTTGGCCCTGCACGGAACAGCCCCAAGAATCGCATCATGTGCCTGAGAGGGTTGTCCAAAAGCTCCTTGAGCTTGTCAGGTTTGGGGCCGTGACCCCTTCCCTGGGGAGCCTGTTCCAGTGACCATCAGCCCTCTGGGTGGAGAGCCTTTAATATCCAGCCTAAACCTCCCCTGACAGAGCTTTATGCTATTCCCTCGGGTCCTGTCACTGGTCACCAGAGGGCAGAGATCAGCGCCATAAAAACCTTGCATACTTGCTAGTTCTCTCTATGTTACATTTTAACAGAGTATCAGTAATAGAAAAATGGAAAAAAAAAATTGTTAAAAAAATACCCCTATGATTCATGCCTATGGGAAAAGAATTAAAGGTATCTTCTCTATAGTGCATTTGTAAGTAAAAGTAATTGTAAATGTACAGTATTGGTTTTGGTCACAGTAAATAAATGTGCTTTATTTCTGAACTTGCTATGCCTGTATGCTTTAAGGTTCCATGGCGTTTGGGAATTTATTCCAAATCGAGACGTTCTTCAGAAACTCTGCAGCAGTGCTGATAACGCGTGCTGTCTGTGTTTCCCAGGGCCTGGGTTTCCGCCCCCCCGCGCACTCGCGCAGCGACTGGATCGGGCCCCCGGACAAACACTCCAACCTGCGCCCCGTCATCTTCTACGTGCCCCCCGAGGAGTCGGCGCTGGAGCGGCGGCTGCGGGAGGCGCGGCAGGAGGCCCAGGCCAGCAACCAGCGCTTCTGGGCACGGCACAACCGCGCCTTCCGCCAGGTGAGCCCTGCCTCGCACCCGCTGCTGCTGCTGCTGCTGCTCAGCGCCCGCCTGCCTGCCTGAAACTGGCGTCTTGGCCTCTCTGAGGTGGGGCTCAGTTCTGCCTGCTGTTAACGCGCTCAGGGTCACGGAGGAAATGATGTTTTTGTCGTTAATTTCTTTAAATGATGCACAAAACTAAAAATCCCACACATTTTGTTGCTGTTTAGCAGCATAGAATATTTGCCTGTTTCCTGGCTTGCACTGAAAGTATAAAGTTGTAGCTGCCCTACATGCAAGACCTGTCTGCGACTAGAGCAGCTGTTGAAAATTATTCCATGGCTGGTTTTTCTCTTGTCATAAGTGAGAGAAATTTGGTGTACTTACCAAGACTAAATGAGGTTAAATTATATGTCCCATTCCACTGGCAGTGTATCCCAGCGAGGCTAAAGTGAGTCTGTCTTCTTTCCTGATTTTAGGATCTCCAACCAGTGTGGCATTTTTTGGAAGAACAGTAACAGTTCAGTAATTCACCATCATTTAAGATGTTGAACATCATATCCTCTCAAAACTTCCAAAGATCCCAGAAAAAAAGGAAGCTTGTTTTTTTTAATTCCGCAGAACTGCTTTTTAAGTCTGTAAAACTTACACATAAATTATTACTGTGCTTCCATCTAAATAATTTTAGTTTTTTTAGACTGCGTATTTTTCTCTATGCTCAAAATCTCAGTTATACAGTACAGCACATTTCTACAGTTTGTCTTATAAACTGAAAAGTTTGAATCCTGTCAAACAACACTGAAGTTTGGCTGTAGCTTTACTCCACAAATCAGTTTTATAAGTATCAGTAGGACACTTGCATGAATTAATTGATGCATGCAGGTAGCAGGATCTAAGTGGCAATGTTACCAGTTTAACTAACTCACCGGATTAAGAAAAGTGTTTAGTTGACACTTCCAACTCTAACAAGTATTGCTTGTTATTTCAGAGGGTGTTAAACACCACATTGCTATGTAATTAAAAACAATGGTTAACTTCAAGGACTGACTACATCCGATTCTAATGTGGAAAAACATGTTTTAGGAAAAAGAAGAATTTATTTATTCAAGACTGAAAGCCAAGGGTCTGGAAATGAGAGATGAATCAGGTTAGTGAGATCTTCCTTAATAGTTTAGGATGCATTCTGAATTCTGTTTAACTTTGAATTTTGTTAGTTTATGCTCTTTGCGTTCTGTCAGGGGTAGGATTTAGAAGTATTTTCAGGAGTGTGATAAAAAAAGAGAGGAGGAGCTTTTCAGAGATGTGCCTGTGGGGGGTCAGATCATCTGTTGCACTGTTCTCCCCCTAATTCCTTCCCCGCAGCCAGAGGGAATGTGCTGAAATCCCAGCCCAGTAATATAATAATCATGTAGCCTAAGGAGGAGGGGGCTTTTTACTTTCACACCTCCTAACCTAGTGAGCTGGCTGAGATAAACATACAGAGCATTTGCCTCAAGTGCATGTTATGGTTGGGTGGATAAATTCACAATCTTTGCCTTCAGGTCCATGGTGTATGCAATGAATACAATATTTTTCCTTGAGGGAGAGTAAGACAGCTTCCTGGGAGACGGCAGCTGCTGTCTGCCTGTCTCTGCCTGAGCACAGTTGCTGTAAAATAGTTGTCTCTCTAATTCATTATGTGAAAATGAAAACAAAATGCCTTCATAATAATAGTGAATTGGGCATTGTAGTATGAGGTTGAACACTTTGTTCACAGAATAATGATCTTCTTGAGTTTAGTGAAGCATCTGCTCTGACGTTCTGTATGTCACAGGCCATTATTTTTCTTTTTTGTTTGTATCCTGGTGATCAGTGTGTGGTTGAGAAATAATTAAGTTCTATATTGTTTCAAAAACACTTCTTTTATATTACTATTTTGATTTTTTTGATTTTATATCCTAGAAGTAAAAGAGAGTGACCATGTACTTCCATTAAAAATAAAATTACATCGACTGTATGCTTTGGTTGATCGTTCTATAATACAGCTGTGAGTGTATATAAAAATATAGATGAACAGTTGAACAAAACTTACTTTTCTACATAATGAATCAGTTTTGCTGATAAGAGTATGAAGAAACAAATTAACTATAGGTGTTAGGCTGGCAGCCTTCAAATGGTTTTAGAGTTCATTTATTCCATAGTGTGTTAATCCATTGTAGAATGGTTCTATTTGTCATTATTTGCAAAACTAACAATCAATAGTTTACATTTCTGGGATCAGTCTCAAGAGCCTTAAAATGCATTTTGGAACAGTGACAAGTTGAATACTGCAATTCTATCTCCCTCATCATATCTGTGTTCCCTGGGGCATTCAAATTTGACTGTCATTTTAAGGATATTTTGTGCCAGAAGGTTTGTGTAGGAATTGTCTGGTAGAGTTGAGAATATTTGCTGGTTCTCAGGATCAGACATCTGTGCTGTAGCCACAGGTCTTCCTGTTCTTCCTTTTGTATTCTAGTTATGAGTAACATATCCAAAACCAGCTTTTGTATTTGCTTCTTCTCAAAATAATTGCCTACTAGATTGTGTGGAAGTCTGCCATCTCAGAACATAAACTTTTTGCCTGAAGTTATTTGAAATTTATCAACAGTAACAGAAAGAAATGTACATCTGAAAATACCATGTCAGTTGTGGATAGTGTTCTTTTGATATTTATGGACTTGCTTTAGCAGAGGCAATTAAGTTACTAAATGCTCTTACTGGTACTGTTAAGGCTTCTGCCCTGTGAGAAATGATTTTATTCAAAGGATAGATACTCCTAGATCTATGCACTTTTTCATAGGGGTTCAGTAGTTCCCTAAATAGTCTAAGACCTGATAAACTTTATCAGTTCCACGAGTTATAGGGGTTTAAGGACTATACCAGCTTCAAGATGATCAGTATTTTTGATCTGCTTTGCTCCTTCGATAAGTTTTAAAAAGTTGAAAGATAAAGGCATATTAACTTGTTCAGGGTTACACAGAAAGCTTGTAGGAGCAAGGAGTCAGACCTAGCATCTGAACCCAGTGTTTTAATCCAGAGAATTGCCTTGACTTTGTTACACCAAAACCTATTTTCAGGTCAAAAAGCAACACTGAATGCAGAAGAAATGGCTGACTTTTACAAGGACTTTCTAAGTAAAAATTTAAAAAAGCATTTGCAGTATAACAGGTATGTAGAAGGTATTTATGTTGACCATTATACATTACAATCTAAGTGAAGGGTATAAGATCAAGTTTAAAATTGGAACATCTTTTTCTGTAATTGATAAAACAGCACAAACCCCTGTAATTTTTGAATATTTTTTTAATGCTGTTATTAGCATTTTACAGAAATTTGCATTATCATTTAAGTTCTGCTGCTGCTTCTTGTTGTTTTAGTGGAAAGATAAGATCGAGTCTGAGATTTAAAGAGACAAGATCAGGCACATTTTATTATCTTAGGGCATGGGTCTTTTCATGCTGATAATTGAAACTGATAAATATGCAAATAAATTAGTTGAAAGTTCTGTATAACAGATTCTAGCTGACTGTTAAATAAGGACAGGCAAATGTGATTTATATCCAAGGAAAATTGTTTAATGGGAGTAATATTTAATAATCTTGGGTCTATTATTTTGCAAGTATATAGTAAAAAAGTGATCAGCTTTGAGTTTGGCGAGGCATTAGTAAATTTATCACCTGAGCTCGTCCTGGGTAGAACCTCAGCTACAGCTTGGTAAACCCACATCCGACTCTTCACAACATCTGCCTTGTTTCAGTGTTACTGTTTGTACAACTCTATAAACTGGATTGGGGATCTGAAAGGGCTGAAAAATGACTTGCAAACACACCCTGCAAGTAGCTGTGCACACTTGAAAAAGGGCTAGAAGTGAGGGAGGAATGGGAAGGTGGAGGAAGACAGCACTTAATCCAGGAATACTGACCACTGAATATGAAAGCACAACTCCAGTTTCCTCTCTGTATTGGATTGAGAGGTTATTGGGCAAAAAAGTGGCAAGTGTGACTGGGTTCCTAGTGGTGTAATGCTAGTGAGAATTCTACCATTGCTGTAAATGATCTGTAACAAATGGTGGCATAAATTTCTTCATGTGTATTGTGCGTAAACCATAAAATCTATGGTTTAAAAATCTATGGTTTAATCTGTGGTAAAAACTATCCTGTAAGAACAATTTAACTGTAATGAATATTTAAATATGCACATCTTGTCTTGCCCACAAAGGGGTAGGGGGGAGCCGCACCCTAATCCAAAGCAACAGAATGGAAAGATGGAAAGTAAGAAATGGGTTTTAGTGAAAGGATTGTCCTTAAATTGCCTATAATTGACAAGTGGGAATGCAAAGGGTTTATCTTAGAACTGGTCACCAGTTGCCTTTGTTGTAGTGACCTTAGGAAAGTGTCCCATCTTCACGGTAAGATAATTCAGGCTTTGTGCTTAAACATGACCTTCCTTGCTGCTGACTTGTAAAATCGTGTTGTGTCAGCTGCATTGTTGTAGTTTCAAAGTGGAACTGCACAGCCCTGAAAACAGCAGAGCTTTTTACAGGCACTCTGATTTTGAGGGGTCATAGTTATAAAAATCTGTTTATGCATTTAGCTGTATGTTCTTTTGCAGTATTGCCAGCTGGCCTGAAAACTGGCAGCTGAAGTGTTGCAACTTCTAAAATTTAGTTAAAATTGAAGCAATGACTGTGCATAGATGCCTTGAATATTTAGTTCAGGGTACTTAGACTGGAAATACAGTTTAGTTTAGGAAAAAAATTCAAGAAGGATATAGGAAATTAAACATGAAAGGGGAAAAGAAACAGTTGCAATGTTAGCATGATATTTTTATTTAACATGACATTTGAAGGGGTAGCTCAGTGCTGCCTGTCGGTGTGAATTTGGCTACTATACTGAGAAGTTGGTATCTCAGGCTTATGTTAGATCTGTGCATGCAAGGTTTGCCCCAGACATCTCAAGAGAAGACCTAAATGTCAATGTTCTAGTTCTAGAATTCTATGTATCCTACTGCTTCTTGTGAGCATTTTGCAACATGGGAGTGAGATCCTTGTTAGAAACTAGAAAAAAATTTGATATTGTTTTAATTTGTAACAGGGGCAAGAACCTGAAGCAAGTTCTCAGAGGTTAAAAAGGGCTGATGCAGAATATACTGTGTATAATTTGAATTGGTTCCAGAAGCCATGCATGATTCATAAAAATTAAATTATTTAAAGATATAAAGACTAACTTTGGCAATATTAAAGGCATTATCTTTAAAAGATACTGCAGTAGAAAGATAATGTTTCCCGTATTGGGTTATACAATTAGTCTTTGAAGTGTAATTTGATTTGATTTTTTCCCACCCTTGTATGAGACCAACTCTGCCCTTTTCAACACATGCATCTTCATCCACACACAAACATCTTACCTGAAGCACAACACTGGCAGGAAGTTAGTCCAGATAGCTTGGTGATCAGCTTTACTTCTGAAACATGAGACATGGTTTTAACTGTTTTACCTCACCTGATTTCAAATACAGTTGCAACCCTGTAATCCACATGTAATCTGTTCACGGATGTGGATATACACATAGACTTTTTCATAGGTTATTTAACTCTTATTAGACAGGAAAAGTGTTATCACAAAGAACAGAAAATGCAGGTCCATCACTGAAATGTCATTTGTTGATGCCAAAGGATATTTTAATATAATTGTGTATCTTTTTCCTGTTCTTGTTCTGTGTGCTGATGATCATCTTGGCTTTGGAATCCTAGAGATTGGTATAAACGTAACTTTAGGATCACATTCCTCATGGGACAAGTAGCACTGGTGAGAGCTCTGAGGTGGCTTCGTCGGAGAAAGAAAAATGTAGAACAGTAATCACAGCTCCATGAAGAATGCAACACTATATGCTATAAACTTGTGGTTTATAGTAATGTTCAAAATCTGAATGGTTGATGCAATAATTACTTGAATTTGTTTGTTAAACTATGTAAATAAAAGTCAACACTGGTCTTAATTTATAATCAGTATGTAGATTTCCTTTATCCTTTATTCCAAGAACATCTAAAATATTTCTCCACCAAAATACAACCAAGGAAACTTTTAAAAGCTGTTCCTTGTTCATGTCAGATGGAATGGGTAATGACTGCCCTGTTTTTAGTACAGTTATGGCTGCTAAATAACATGTGATTCAGTGTGCTGTACCTGAACTCTGGTCTCACAATGATGTCTCTACCAACTATATTAGTATATGAAGACAAAAATGCCTCATTTTGCAGCAGTTGCCTGTCTGGGGCAGTAGCTATCTATAAGTAATACAAAATGGGTGAAGGAACAAGTTTGATTTGTGAATGTATATATATACCATCAATTTAGAATAATCCTCTCTTCAGTGTGATTATATGCTATTTTTAATAAAGATTTAAGAGATTATTTCATCAAAGTGCTAATGCAATAGGATCTTCCTAGATTTTTTTTTTTTAATTAAGAAAAATGGGCCTCCCTTGGACAAGAGCTCCTGTGATCCTGTGATTGGTAACGATTTTAGTTGCTGAGCAATAAAACTAATGTGTTGCCACTCATTTAATCTTGGTAGAAGACAAAACTGGTAACTGCTGTATGGAGAACAACACTACTACCAGTATGCACTGCTTTCTCCTGGTTCATTTCTTTCAAAAAAATGTGCTGTTCTCACCAGTTTCTCCAAGGCACTGAAAACTACTTGCCTGAGGGTGATTTTTGTGGCCTCCAGGTAGTAAACATCAATTGGAAGTAGGTTGGTTCAAGTGAAGTCCTAAAATGTTATGCCATGTATTTGTAATTTAAAAAAGGTCTCATTCCTCAGAATGCTCTCTCTGTCTCTTTATAAAGTTAAATGATTTTTTTTATCCAGTACCTACTAAGAGGATTCTGTTAAAAAGAACGTATGCTGTCAGATGAAGTGTTTTCTTAAAGCTGTGCTGTAGGGAAGGTTCTGCTTTTGGAAACGTCATCTCAGTAGCCATTGACCTGTTTTTCATATCTAAACATGACATGATTTATTCACAGACTTTTTCAACTGGAGCAAAAAGAGCTTTGTCCACATCAGCTATAATAATTCCTCTGCAAAATTAAATAAATGTTACTGATACAGTAGCAGATCAGTGTTTCATACAACTATGATATTATTTGGGCTAAAGTGGCCCCTGAATTGTTATTTTAAGTGTTCTGTTACTAGTAAATGGAAATAGCCATTACTGGTGTTTGCTGAGATAATAATCAACACTTTGAAAATATTTGTGAATGTTACACTTCATCAGTACTGTAAAGGGTTTATATTTATTAAAAATTTACAAAATGCCATGTTTAGGAAAATAAATTTTTGAAATAGACTACTGTGGGTATGTAATGTAATTCTTCGGGGCTTTACAGTAAATCATATCTTACAGTATGTGAGCTTTGACCACAATGTGAATGCACACATTAATAGATAGTTCTTACATAAAACAATAATTGGATAATACCAGAAAATATCCCAGAAAAGGAGAGACCAGAGTGCCAGTGGACTGGTGGTTAATGGCCATATGTTCTGACAGCCTGTGTATAACATCCCTAAGGTAGTTTCACATATGCTTTAAATGGGTAGAGGTCAATCAAAAGCATTTTCATTTTCTGAGCTGCTCACTTCCATTAACAGAGACATTTTTGTGTCTGCCTGCTGAACCAGATCAGGAAATTGATTCACTACTCGAACTAATCCAAGGAAAAAACTGTTCGATATCAGACGCGTTAATGTGCCTCATCATGCAGATATGTGTTGTTTGGCATGGGGGAGCTGTGGGAATTCAAATGGAAGGTTTGGATTGTGCTTCAGTAAATTCACAGTTAAAACTGTTTTCTGAACATGTAATTTTAGTGTTGGTCACACAAAAACAATATCAGCATACAATGGATCATGCTAGGATTAAGCTGCAAGCTCCTTTGTCTTTTAAATACCTCTGGGGACAGTGACTCAACCACTTCCCTGAGCAGCCTGTTCTGCTGCCTGACAACGCTTCTGGTGAAGAAATTTTTCCTAATATCTCATCTAAACTTCCCCTGGTGCAACTTGCAGCCATTTCCTCTCGTCCTGTTGTTGTCACTTGGAAGAAGAGACGGACTCTGACCTCTTCCCAACCTCCTTTCGGGTGGCTGTAGAGAGCAGTAACACTCCAGCACCTCCCTGTCCTTCCTGAATTGAGGGGCCTGGAACTGGACACAGCACCTGAAGTGTGGCCTCACCAGTGCCCAGTACAGGGGAATGGTCACTGCCCTGGTCCTGCTGGCCACACTATTGCTGATACAGGCCAGGATGCCACTGGCCTTGGCCACCTGGGCACACTGTTGCCTCATGTTCAGATACTGTTGACAGGACCTCTTGTCATTGTTGACCCTCACCCCGTTGGCCTTGGCCCATCAATCCAGCCTGTCCAGAGCCCTCCTGCCCTCCAGCAGATCACACTCCTGCCCAGCTTGGTGTCATGTGCTGACTGAGGGTGCCCTCAATCCCCTCATCCTGATCATTGATAAAAATATTAAACAGAACTGGCCCCAACACTGGTCCCTGGGGAACACCACTAGTGACTGGTTGCCAGCTGGACGCAGCACCATTGACCAGCACTCTGCCCTCAGCCATCCAGACAGTTTTTAACAGTGAAGAGTGCACCCATCCAAGCCATGAATGGCCAGTTTCTCCAGGAGAATACTGTGGGAAACAGTGTCAAAGGCTTTACTGAAGTCTAGGAGGCAGCATCCACAGCCTTTCCCACATTCTCTCTGTAGGTGATCTTGTCACAGAAGGAGATCGGGTCAGTCAAGCAGGACCTTCCACGTGATCACTTTCAGGCACTTCTGTGGTTTCTAACACATCAATATCCCTTGTGTCACTGCTGCCACATGGATCTCCATCCCCCATATCCATCAAAACAGCAGATGAAAGGACCTCCCAGGCACGCCATCCCTCAAACACTGGCATGTTGCCCCCAGGCTATCTCCAGGCCTGGTTTTGCCCTTTTCCCCCTTCAAATTCATTAGGATTCTGTGCAGAGTGCTGAGTCCCTTCATCTAAAACCAATTGAGGGAGTGAGGTATTTATCTATTCGGTAAGTGTTGAGGTCTGATTTAAAATATCTAATAGAACCACTCTGAAAAGATGTTATTAAAAATAATCCATCTGAAATTTTTAATCTCATTACTAAAAACCACATGCATTTACTGAGATAATTACATTTTCTGAACAGCCAAAAGCCGTATCATTTTCACCAGTGTTGCATTACTTTTGTTGGTTTTTTTTCTTGACTCAGAGCAATTGCAATAACACCAGCTGCTTTCAGATAATATTGATCATAAAACCTTTATACATCAAAGGAAAGCCAAGGAGATGCCAAAGACTACTAAAAATAAAATTTTTATGAATACAAAAGCCTGCTACAGTAACTGAAGCTAGTGAAATAGATCAAAGAGAATAGATTTTTTTTTAATAGGAAAAATACAGGGGAGTGTTCTTATCATTTAAGTATTTAGCTAATCCTGTCAGAAGGAACAGCAGTATTTCATATTTAGTAGTGTCAGCATGTGCCTTTTTAGTCTTTCTGATGCACTCAGTAAGTCCACAATAAAGCAACAGAATTTTGGTAATATTCAAGTAGTTTTAGTTTGTATTGACTTGTGGTGGTTTTGTTCTGATAATATGTTTGGGGTTTTGCTATTCACTGAATTTCTCTATTGGAGCATTAATTTTGATAGAATATGAGAGGAGTAAGAGGAAGTGTCAAATGGGGTTGAGCCACAGACTGAATAAAGGCTGGGTTAAAGTGATTGCAGCATCTTTATATATGATTAATAAAGACCTGTACATCTTAAAAAAAGAAGAGCTTTTCTCAGTTTCATGATGAGGTTTAAAAGCAATGATAGCAGCTATGGAGGAGACAGCTTCTATGTTTAACTGAACATTCTTGGGTTTACTGAACATAATTAAAATCTAGTTCAAACCTCAGATTTGCTATTTAGAAGCAGACCCTTCCTGGCCCCATTTCAAGTGGACTGTCCTGCTTGCAATTTTTAGCTTCCACTGTCACTAAGCAAGATCGGTACCCTACAGGGGTAATCAGATTTAGCCAAACAAGAACTTAATTTACATCCTGTGCAGAGCCCACAGGCCAATCTTTTGCATAAAGACTGGAAGATTGAAATGTTTTCATGAAAGGATAATATATGCCTGGAAGTGTAATATGCATGAATAACATTTTCATACTAAAAATTATATCCACTGATCGCTGTAAACTGATTCACAGAATAATAAACCCATAATTGAATATTCAAGTTCATTTCTCAAAAAAAAAAAGTTAGTAAGGGAAACACAATTCACTTTATTTCTTAATAGTTTATGTCTTCAGAAGAGTTGATAAGTGCATGGAATGTAATCATCTTGAAGTACATACTCATTAGTATTCATAATTATATAAATCACTTCTTTGTGCCTTGGCTTTGCATTCATTAATGGATTAAGATTTACCCAAGTATTGTGAGATTTACTCGACTGATATATTCAAACAGCAGATGCTGTGGAAGTGCAAAAGCAGTACATTTGCTAGAAATAAAGGCAAAAAAAATACACGATCCCTTTCCAAGTATGATTTTACTCAGAAGAAGTATTATTGTGTAGTGACTTACCTACCTTAGGGTGGTCCCAGGTGTGTTGTGACCAGGGCCTGAGACGCCAGGAGGCAGCAAAAATTACTGTATGCATCTCCTGAGGCTGCCCAGAGGCAATTAGCACCAGCCTAAGCCAGAGCAGCCCTGAAGCTACTGTGATGGACCATGTCTGGCATGAGTTTCCAGCAGCCCCCCTGCCAGTCAAGGCTTTCTGGCATTCAGCAGTGCTCTGTTCACACCGCTGCCTCCAAAGAACCCACTGATATGATTCAGCTGCAGACTTGGCTGTGATACTTTCATCAGCTGAGCCAAAACATATTAACAGGCAAAACTCAAGTTTCAGAATCGTAAGAAATTCAGGTCACTATTCATATCTCATTGTAAAAGAACTTCCTGTTGACAAATTGTAAGAAATCCTTGCCATGGAAAAATTCTCATACGATGATCAGGTTGTAGCATACATTGGCTCTTTTTAAAGAGTTCTGGAAAAGCTACAGACTTTAATTTCTGGAATAACTCAAATAATTACAAGTCTAAATTCTTGGGAGAGAGCAGAGGGGGTATGTGTTGTTTTGCAAAACAGACTTTGTAGTTAAGGCTATTTAAGAAGACAAAATCCATGAATTTCAAATTTCAAAAGAGACTGACTGCCTTGATTGCTTTCCAAGTGATTTTATTACCCAGGCATGCCATATAGAAAATAGCTGGTATGACACAGCATAAATATTCTGCAACAAACCAAGTCAAGTCACTTCTGACCTTAGTAGCTCTACAATAAATACTTAGGTAGAAAACACTTATTTGTTCAAAATTGTATAAGAATGGAAAACAAAATGAAAAGTAAGTTTTAATGAATATGTAAGAAAATGTCTTCTGAATTTATCAATCTTCTTTTCACATTTACCAAAATAGCATTTCACTTTTACTGTCATGTCTGGAAAACCTCCAGTTTCCTCAGGCCTCATGAAAAATTCCACCCTGGAAAACAGAACAAAATACTAAGCTGACATATGAGTAAATAGCCACAGGTGCCAATTTGTGGCAAGGAAGAATTCCAGCTCACTTCAAAGAAAAAATCAGTTCTGCCATAGGATATTATAGAGCAACTTGAATTGACAAGAGATGCTCAAAATTAATTCATTTGCTGCCTCTCCCCTGGTGCTGCTTCTGCTGCTGAGAAAAAAGGGATCTATTCAGTGTGACACCTGAGGGCTTGCTGGGCACATCTAAGTTACCACGGTATCTCAGCCATAAATCTGAGTACCACAGGACTGAGTAAAACAGGCTGGTGCTGGGACAGTGTGGCTGAAGAGCTGCCACTGGGCAGAGCATGTTTCCATCTCAGGAAGATTTTTCTCAGGCTTTTAAATTATGAGGTTCACAGTTTCTCTAAAAGCAGCAAAGCAGCTTCNAAGGGATCTATTCAGTGTGACACCTGAGGGCTTGCTGGGCACATCTAAGTTACCACGGTATCTCAGCCATAAATCTGAGTACCACAGGACTGAGTAAAACAGGCTGGTGCTGGGACAGTGTGGCTGAAGAGCTGCCACTGGGCAGAGCATGTTTCCATCTCAGGAAGATTTTTCTCAGGCTTTTAAATTATGAGGTTCACAGTTTCTCTAAAAGCAGCAAAGCAGCTTCTTACTGTCTTGAGTCTATAATTTATAGGTATTATCAAACAGCTACTTAGCACTCAATGTTCAATTTCATATGTAATTCACAATGTCATTTCAGCTTTTAGTGCTACTATATGTTTACATGTAAATTAGAAAAGCAATCTCACTTGTTTACAATATGAACTTTGGTTTTGGGCACTACCCAACAAAATTCAAAGAGATAGAAAAGAAGTGAAATTAATGAGAAAAATGGTTAACACAGCATTCCAGCCTCCTTTGGCTGCAAAATGAGTGGGATGGGAAATGACAAATGTGTGAACCATCCTTTAAAGGAATTTAGAGTGCTTTCTGCATTGGTGTACAATAAACCTGGCAGCACCGTTTTACAGTTATGTAGTTAATTACAAGGATGTGGGGCACGTTAAACTGCTGCCCACAATGGAACCATTTACAGGGTAGATTTCTGGTCAGTGTTATACACTGAGGAAGGAAGATACAGCTATTCATCAGTCTATCTGTGTGAGTCATGACAGCTTTCAAACATATGGTGATGGTGTACTTTGTGGCCCTTCATCATGTAATATGAAGTGTAACACTGTGTAGGCAGTACATTTCACTTTCATGGCTAATTTATATTTATCAGTTGTTCCCAGGTTTCTCTTAGTGTTTACTGAGGCATGTGTCAGTTCCTGTTTACAGCTACGTTATCTTCAATAGGTAGAGTTTGATACAAAACTGCNCATACTCATTAGTATTCATAATTATATAAATCACTTCTTTGTGCCTTGGCTTTGCATTCATTAATGGATTAAGATTTACCCAAGTATTGTGAGATTTACTCGACTGATATATTCAAACAGCAGATGCTGTGGAAGTGCAAAAGCAGTACATTTGCTAGAAATAAAGGCAAAAAAATACACAATCCCTTTCCAAGTATGATTTTACTCAGAAGAAGTATTATTGTGTAGTGACTTACCTACCTTAGGGTGGTCCCAGGTGTGTTGTGACCAGGGCCTGAGACGCCAGGAGGCAGCAAAAATTACTGTATGCATCTCCTGAGGCTGCCCAGAGGCAATTAGCACCAGCCTAAGCCAGAGCAGCCCTGAAGCTACTGTGATGGACCATGTCTGGCATGAGTTTCCAGCAGCCCCCCTGCCAGTCAAGGCTTTCTGGCATTCAGCAGTGCTCTGTTCACACCGCTGCCTCCAAAGAACCCACTGATATGATTCAGCTGCAGACTTGGCTGTGATACTTTCATCAGCTGAGCCAAAACATATTAACAGGCAAAACTCAAGTTTCAGAATCGTAAGAAATTCAGGTCACTATTCATATCTCATTGTAAAAGAACTTCCTGTTGACAAATTGTAAGAAATCCTTGCCATGGAAAAATTCTCATACGATGATCAGGTTGTAGCATACATTGGCTCTTTTTAAAGAGTTCTGGAAAAGCTACAGACTTTAATTTCTGGAATAACTCAAATAATTACAAGTCTAAATTCTTGGGAGAGAGCAGAGGGGGTATGTGTTGTTTTGCAAAACAGACTTTGTAGTTAAGGCTATTTAAGAAGACAAAATCCATGAATTTCAAATTTCAAAAGAGACTGACTGCCTTGATTGCTTTCCAAGTGATTTTATTACCCAGGCATGCCATATAGAAAATAGCTGGTATGACACAGCATAAATATTCTGCAACAAACCAAGTCAAGTCACTTCTGACCTTAGTAGCTCTACAATAAATACTTAGGTAGAAAACACTTATTTGTTCAAAATTGTATAAGAATGGAAAACAAAATGAAAAGTAAGTTTTAATGAATATGTAAGAAAATGTCTTCTGAATTTATCAATCTTCTTTTCACATTTACCAAAATAGCATTTCACTTTTACTGTCATGTCTGGAAAACCTCCAGTTTCCTCAGGCCTCATGAAAAATTCCACCCTGGAAAACAGAACAAAATACTAAGCTGACATATGAGTAAATAGCCACAGGTGCCAATTTGTGGCAAGGAAGAATTCCAGCTCACTTCAAAGAAAAAATCAGTTCTGCCATAGGATATTATAGAGCAACTTGAATTGACAAGAGATGCTCAAAATTAATTCATTTGCTGCCTCTCCCCTGGTGCTGCTTCTGCTGCTGGGAAAAAAGGGATCTATTCAGTGTGACACCTGAGGGCTTGCTGGGCACATCTAAGTTACCACGGTATCTCAGCCATAAATCTGAGTACCACAGGACTGAGTAAAACAGGCTGGTGCTGGGACAGTGTGGCTGAAGAGCTGCCACTGGGCAGAGCATGTTTCCATCTCAGGAAGATTTTTCTCAGGCTTTTAAATTATGAGGTTCACAGTTTCTCTAAAAGCAGCAAAGCAGCTTATTACTTACTGTCTTGAGTCTGTAATTTATAGGTATTATCAAACAGCTACTTAGCACTCAATGTTCAATTTTGTATGTAATTCACAATGTCATTTCAGCTTTTAGTGCTACTATATGTTTACATGTAAATTAGAAAAGCAATCTCACTTGTTTACAATATGAACTTTGGTTTTGGGCACTACCCAACAAAATTCAAAGAGATAGAAAAGAAGTGAAATTAATGAGAAAAATGGTTAACACAGCATTCCAGCCTCCTTTGGCTGCAAAATGAGTGGGATGGGAAATGACAAATGTGTGAACCATCCTTTAAAGGAATTTAGAGTGCTTTCTGCATTGGTGTACAATAAACCTGGCAGCACCGTTTTACAGTTATGTAGTTAATTACAAGGATGTGGGGCACGTTAAACTGCTGCCCACAATGGAACCATTTACAGGGTAGATTTCTGGTCAGTGTTATACACTGAGGAAGGAAGATACAGCTATTCATCAGTCTATCTGTGTGAGTCATGACAGCTTTCAAACATATGGTGATGGTGTACTTTGTGGCCCTTCATCATGTAATATGAAGTGTAACACTGTGTAGGCAGTACATTTCACTTTCATGGCTAATTTATATTTATCAGTTGTTCCCAGGTTTCTCTTAGTGTTTATTGAGGCATGTGTCGGTTCCTGTTTACAGCTACGTTATCTTCAATAGGTAGAGTTTGATACAAAACTGCACTATATATGTCTTTGAAACAATTTCAATATATTTGAATTTCAGCTTTCATTAAAAATAATTGTTATTTTAGATATTAAGGAATAATCTTACGTTAAAACACACAGATTCAAAATCTAAAGTACTGCATATGGCATGTTTCAGCAATTTCCCCAAACTTTCCCAGGAGACTGTAGTTAATCAGTGTGGCAGAGTGAACTGCTCTATGTAATCAAAACACCTCAAACAGTCCAGGTGTTTTTAGGTGACAATGGTGTCGTAGAGAACCATGGCAGCATGGATTTCTTCCTTCAAAAAAAATTACTACAAGCTCTACTCTGTGAATTTTCCTATGCCGAGCTGGCCACTAAAGTCAAAGGCCAAGGAGTTCTGCTTTAAATTCCTATTTATAATTGTCCTCTAAAGCAAAATTGTAGCCTCAGAATGTCTGTAATGACCTACATACCAATGAGGTAACTGCCTTCTTAGCCAGTTGCTGCATAAATTACCTAAATTACCTACATTGAGTCTAGTCTTTTTGGCAGAAGGAAAACCTTCAGAACATGATGTGATGCAGCAGTGTCTGCCAAACTTGTCAAACTAATAGCATCTCCTCACTGTTTTTTTTATACCTATACTGGTCAATAAAACACCTATACACAGAGGTAGGAGGAATTGCTTTCTTCAGAAACAGACACCTACAAGGCTGCTTTCTAAGGCCTCCTTTCACATCCCCTAAATATAGGGGGTACACTGAGTGTGGGTAGGCTAGGTTAGAGATGGGCCCCATGGAGGTTTTGGGCAGAACTATCACAGGAAAGACAGGTACTTGAGGCTGTTCAAATCACACAGAGAGCAGGGAGTAGTATAGGATTGAGAAGGCACAATGCTGATTTTAAACCCTTCTCTCAAACTCTTCTCATCTGGGATATCAGTCTCAGTTCTAGAGCTTTTGGAGGCTGTCCACAGGTTGAGTTTGTAAGAATATTTGCTCTCAGGTAAGTGACAGAAAAGCCTGCAGAGCTAAGACACACCATCCATCTTGTAGGAGTGATACCAGTGATGTACGTATCTTGCTTTCTTCTGTGTTGTTGTGAAGGTACAGAAGAAATGAAGAGTGTGTTCATAGAATGTCTTAAAACTTAATACTTTTCAGTGGACTTATCTGTGAACAAGTAAGAAAATGTCTTGTTAAAACAGATTTAAAAATATTGAATTCCAATAGAAAATATAGGAATTACAGCGTCTGAAAATTAAGCAAAAGCTCCACAGTACATACTTCCTGTAGAAAGAAGGAGGCAGCAAGGAGAGAAGACTCATATCCAAACCCTTGGGAATAAGATCATCTGTCCTTATCCTGCATCTGCTCTGTTTCCCAGGAGACAGGATGAGGAACAAAATATCTAGCACAGGCAGTTCTGTTTGCTATTGATTTTTAGAGTGACTCTGCCCTTCTCAGCCCCACGTCCTGTCTGCCATCCATCTAGCCACAGGCATATTCAGAGAAGCCATTTTCTGTACAGACGTAATTGGTCATTGGCACAGAAATGACAGAAACTATTGTCACACAGCAGAAACATTTCCATTTCCCTTTCCCTTGGGGCAAACTCTATTACCATGAAGTCCCCAGTCCAGTTCAGCTGGGTACTGCCCCTGAAATACCCTCTTAACCAAGGCAAACTCTGACAATGAAAAGTGGGTGTAAAATGGCCTTCCATAAAAAATGAGAAATTCCAATCAACCTTGGATGCCAAGTGAATTTGGTATAATTCCATATAGAGTATAAGCTAAGGAGGAGGGAAAAGCATTTAATGGAAGAAAGGGGTATAAAATTTTGGCAACTACTGTCCCATGTGCAGAAAAGGAATACATCGAGTGAAAAGGAGGTTACTGATAAATCTGTCTTGGGAACAAGCATTTTGGATAGTGACCATGGCACAAACAATTGCAGCTCTTTAGGCTCAAGAAAGATGAAGCAAATAGGAGCAGAGAAGGGCAAATTGAATAATCAGGGAGATGTAGAACTCTTTTAAAGAGATTAAGAGTTCAGTTTGTTTAGCCAAGCAAAATGATGGTCATGAGGGGAGAAAAGTGTGCAGAATCTGCTACACAGGAGAGTGGAAGAACCAGCAAAGAGAGTTACCCAGGAAGAATTTTCTTTTTCTACAATAATTTAATTAAACATATAAAAGAGAAGCGTTACCTGTGAGGACTTCCTTAGAAATGCCAACACATGGAGAAATGGGGCCAATCACTAGCCAGGGAAAAGAGCCAGGAAAAAAATAACAAAATTTGGCACAATATCTATTTGTATATATTACCCTTGAGACTGCACTCTGGAGGAGTGATGTTTTTGGGCAGGAAGGGCAAAACGCCTGCTTGGTTTTCAATAGACTTTGATAATTACATTTAGAAAAAGACCAGATTAGGTGGTTATCTGTAATGGCTTTTAGACTTCGGAGACTTAGTTGTCTTTCATCAGTAGGTGCAAATTTCTGCTTAGGAAAGGTCACACACAGGCATACACTGGCATTAGCATTTCTTGTGATTAGCTTATGCATGAGTTTTAATAAAAGGCAGCATCTGGAAAATCACAGCTTCCTTCTTCTGTGAATGCATGTAGGAACCTCAGTGAGAATAAAGACAGTAGATCTCCTATATCTGTGTGAGGAAGCACCAGTTTTCCTGGTGCTGAGGCAAGTTTATGTTCTAGTCTGTGCCTCTGCCTGATGTTGACTGGAAAAAAATTAGTGCCTTTCCTACATTTTCAAAGATTCACTTCTCAAAATATGAAAAATCTCATACTGGTTAATGAAATTATCCCAGATTTACACTGATGTGTGACTAAAATTAAGGTCACAGCCCTCACAGGTAGTTTGTTTTGGTTTGGGTTTTTTTTAGGAAAAAGCACTTTTCATAATGAAACTCTGGAGGATTTAATGAAAAAAGGTTATCTAAAAGTCTCCCTTGCCAAGGATCCTACAATGATTACCGAGATTACCAAGGAAGGAGTCTCACCTAATCTAATTGCAAGTAATCTGGCAGCCAAGCCTGCTGAATTAACAGATCTCTAAAGGAGTGCTGACAAACCATATAAGTAATAAAGACCTGGTGTTCTAAGAAAGGGAAGGGGATAATGGAAGCAGTAAGAAAGCAGGCACTTAGAAATCAGAAAAGGTGATCCTTTTTTCCCCCTGCTTTTACCTACATGTTCCTGGGTTTGAACAAAGACACATGATTTTGTGTTTGGAAGAGTCTGTTTGTTGTGTTTGTGGAATAAACTTTTTCCTATCAATACTAGGCCTTATCCTAATATAAAGGTAAAGAAGGGAGCTGAGTCATAGTTGGGAAGTAAGGATATGGGAGGGTGAACAGAAGTACTGTACCGCAGACTGAATGTTATTATTCCAGTAGTGGCTAAGGCTGATATTCCACCAACAGCATGTTTTTTATTTCCTCTGGAGGATCTAATACACTTCTGCAATGGTTCAGTGGCTGAGGTAGGTGAATATAGAAATAAATGTAACTTCCTGTGACTCGTATGCAGCGATTAATAATCCTCATAACCTTGAATGAGCAACTGAAACCCCAGGAGAGAATAAACTCACTGAGAAGTGAAAGTATGGAGGAAGGAAAGGAGGAGCATAAATGGAATGTTATCTTTCTTCATGCATAAGCACGAAAAGTCATGCAGAATGAATATGGAGAAGAGAGTCTTTCTAAGCTAGAAAGGTGCTGGTAGTCAACCATCAGTTGACTACAGAACAAGTGGAAACAAGTGAGAAAGAAAGTTGCTTCATCTTTCAATGAAATGACAGGTATGGCAGAAGTAAAGACAGAACAGAAATTGCTGGTGGAGCATAGTGAGTATGTAGTGGTGTAAACATTCTCTCGTAGAGGTGGGAACCTACTCCTCGAATGCAAGGAGTAAAAATACAAGTCTAATTATCATCACAAGCTCTCCTCTGTGAACCCTTAACCTGTTCAGAATTCTCATGTTCAGAAGTAGGATCTTGGAAAATACTGACAGCGTCTGTAAACTCATATAGCATAGAGTATTAGAACTTGTCAAAGGGTGCAATCCTGAGCTCCTTGATCACTTACTACTTTGAAGATAACAGTGGAAATTGGGATATATAAATATAGCTGTGTTGCTGAAATTGTCTAGTATTTTTCTTCATGTTCACATTAATACTGACATGCAAATTCTCTAGCTTTCCAGTGGTTATTTTAACTGCATTACCTGAGGTTTAGAAGTCTATTTTTCCTAACAGAACTGTTTTAAAGATAATTGAATGTGCTGCTTAAACCTTTCAGTCAGTATGTTTTGTTCTTTAGCAGCAGCACAGCTCTGTAATAACGGAGAGATGAAAAAAATCTTGTTAACAAAATGTTAATGTCCAGTGCAAGCACCCTGCTCTGTTTTAAAAAATATAACAGAAATTAACTGTTAAGAGTTGAATTAACACTGCATGCTTTATTTCCTTGTTATTTCTCTGTGTATAGAAAACAGCAGGGAAAAGCAAACTGGCTCTCATTTGTTACAGCTTCCTAGAAATCCTTGTGACTCTGAAAAAGGAGAATTCACTTGCATGTAAATAAAGCTTATTGACTTCGGAAGCAGGATCACGATCGGTGTTTATTTTACTTAGAATTAATGCCTTGCCTGACAGTGGGTTCCCAATGGTAAGTTCAGGCATTTGACAATGAGTCAAGCAAAGCAAAACACAGTCCTTTTATGCCAAAGTGCCTGAACTCACTGATAAAAAGGTAGCTCTGCATGCAGTAATTGCACATATGAACAAAAGAGTTGGGCTAAAATTGTGCCTGGGACTATGTACTTGACTCTTCTGAGTCTTAAGCACTGGTTTTTATGTTTCCTCTTTTCCATAAAGGATGTTCTTGCAGGAAATACAAACTAAAAACATATGCAACTGTCAAGTGGTTGTGATGAAAAGCCAGACAGGTTGCTGAATCTGGCCTCTCAGTATTTATTATTGCCAGGATGCTTTTAAACAGCACTTTAGCAGCAGTTGAAATTATTCCAATGTAGTACTTTATTGTGGCCCATACTTCTAAAATGAAGTCACAGATTTTACAGACTGTAAGATTAGATTGAAAAAAAAAAATTCTCTTTTGGTGGGAAGATCCTCTAAGACAGAAGGATATATTTTTTTAGTACAGTGGTAAAATAAAATGACCCACACTTCTTAAATGAAGTGAACCTGAATTTCTTTAGAGGCTTGCCCCATTTGTAGATGTCAGTTAAGCTGACCTCAGTTTGCTGTGTGTATTTCTCACACTGTTGCACTTCAAAAACCTAAGAGCTTTGTGCTGCATTAGTTGAACTGTTTGCTTTTTGCTCTCCCACTGTGAATTACAAACCTCCCTCTCTTCTGGGAGAAAAGGAAAATTGGTATATTGAGACTAAAGAATCCAGCATTGTAAATAATGTGGTCTGGGGTTTTGTTTTGGTATGCACTCAGATGTCTGCAGAAAACCACGGTGACCTTGCTGGTAAAGGACAAAGGATCGCAGGAGTCACCATCCTTGGAGGCTTTTGAGCAAAGACTGGACACGCCACTTAGTGCCATGGTCTAGTTGACATTGTGGTGTTTGGTCATAGGGTGGACTTGATGATCTCAGAGGTCTTTTCCAACCTAATTGGTTCTGTGATTCTGTAATGTACTAGAGACAGCATGTCTCGATAATTTAATCCAAAAATCAGGGCATGCAGCATAACTAGTTCCTTAAGAGAAAATGGAAATGTGGGCAGTGAATAGTTTTTACTGCTAGATGAACCTGGATAATTCTCATGTAGATGAGACAGGAAAAACAAGATCCAAATGAAGAAGAACTCTTGGGATATTTCAAGTCAGGCAGTAGCTTCAGGAAAAATCGAGTTCACCAAGTCTCTCCTGTGTCTATCTTCTGCTGTGTGCCATAAACAGAGAGGAGTAACACTGCACTTTAGCTCCATTGAGCTAATCAACCTTCCTGCAGGAGGGAGCTTATAGTGTGTGCTGTTTATGTGGGAAATTGCCAGGATGCATATACTTGATTAGCCAGCATATTATGAATCAGGGTCATAGCTGGAGTAGTTGCTTTGTTCAGAGATGCTCACATCTCTGGGCTAAGCAGCTAATTGCAGGAAATCTTTTAAAGCAAATGTGCGATAGGAAGAAAGCAATGAATATTGTTTATTCAAAAGGCAGAAGTGGTTCATTTGAATCAGTTCTCTTGCATAATTATGTAATTAGGGCATGTTCTATTTTTAATTAAATCTCTTGCATATTCATGAGAATACTCTGAACCTGTGGACCAATTGGCATAACTCTTTAAAACGTAGTTTGTATAATGGAATGCCCTTCAATCTTTTTTTCCCCTTTTGTATTACTGTGCAAACACATACTTCACATTGTTATAGTTAGGCTGTATTGCCTGTCAAAACTAAAATGTGGTTAATTAAACCATTAATATAAAATTGCCAGAGCAAAGTTTTAAATGGAGATGAAGAATGCAAGAAACTGCTGCTCTGAAATACTAGTATCAAAACTGGGTTTTGCTGGACAGCTTGATCTGCATAAGATATCAATCAGAGAGTGGAATTCAGTAAGTGTACTTTATTTCCCTCAGCTTTTCACATCCAACAGTGATTCTCTGTATTTGCAGTCTGCAGACTATCCATGTTCCCCTAACTTTGCTTTGTTTCTTGTGGGCTTCTGTGACTCTTCCTGTTCTTCTGCTTCTTTGACAACAGCATTAGCTTTGATTCCTCTTCCGACTTCCTGCTTATTCTTAGGAGTCTTGCTTTCCCACCCGACTCTTGTTCTCACATCTGCCATTCTGTAGACTTGCTCAGTGTTATACATGAGGGCAAACATATGTAAGCTCTACTTTCATTGAATATTTTAAATATTACCACTTAGGTGAGGCTGCATATTTGGATTTACCACTATACCTCTGTGTGTTTCTATTAGGTTATGATTCATACCCTGTACATACTGCAGGGACTACATAGTCATTGCAGGTCCCCTCCAACTGAATGATGCTCTTCTATTCTATGTGGAGCTCAGGTGAAAATGCACCACAATATAACTCTTTCATAAAGTTAGGTTGTCACTAATCCCTGATGATTTACAATGTACATTTTACTGCTTTGTTATATTTAATGTTTGGCGGGGGGGGGGTTCTTTTTTTTCCCCCTTCCTTTCTTTTTTTTTCTTTTTAATTATTCTTCTTTTTTTTTTTTTTTTTTTCTATCTTAGACCTCAATTCCTTCCATCTTTCCTTTCTGGGCTTAACTTCTACCTAGTGGAAAATAACACAAAGAAAATACTGTGGCCATTCCTCTCTAGTGGGAGTAGAAATGAAATTGGAAGCTGCAAAGAAATAGTTCTTGCGACAAGTGTCACTAAGTTCTCATGGAAGTCTTACTTTCCATGTGTAAACCTGTGTAAGAGCAGGGATCTTTCACTTACTTCCATGTGGAACAAAGACAAGGGCATTAAAATATATTAGCAACACACACTGAGCCCTAGGAGGGGCTCAACCTTCACCACAGAACTCCTCCTGCGGCCCATTTCTCTGTGTGACTTGTTCCATGAGCCGCTGCACACTGTGGAGATTTTCATGCACATTTCATAGAATCATGGAATCATCATGGTTGGAAGAGACCTTCAAGATCATCCAGTACAACCATCTACCCAGCACTGCCCCTGTAACCCCATAACCACTAAAACACATCGCCCAGTGCCACATCAAATGCCTCTTGAATACCTGCAGGGGTGGTGGTTCCATCACCTCCCTGGGCAACCTATTCCAATGCCTCGCCACCTAACAGTGAAATTTTTTTGGTCTAATATGCAATCTGAATCTCCCCTGTCCCACTTGAGGGCATTTCCTCTTGTCCTTTTCACTGCAGGCACGGTAGAAGAGACCGGCCCCCACCTCACTACACCCCCCCTGTCATGTGGTTGTAGAGAGCAGTGAGGTTCCTCCTGAGCCTCCTCTTACTTGAAACTAAACCAACGCAGGTCCCTCAGCCATTCCTTACAAGAGACGTTTTCTACACGTTTCATGAACCTTGTTGCCCTTCGATGGACACACTCCAGCACCTCGATGTCCTTTTTAAAGCGAGTGGAAGATTTTCCCAGAGGCATTCAACTGAAATGGAGGCATCAGTTTCACGAGTCGTAAAGTCGCCATAACCCTGAACTTCTCTCCACTACAGTAGGTCAAACCAGCGCCAAGAGCATCAGCAGCAGTACCCCCTCTGGAGCAAAACCACCCCAATGTCAGCGAGGGCGCCCCGACGAAACGCCGGGTTCTGCTCTCCACCGACACCCACTTGAGGCAGACGGGGCAAATCTTACCAAGGTTTAGCGTGGCCAGCATTGGCAGCCTCGGGGATGCACCTGAACCCCTGACCACCCTCAGAGCATCCACCCCGGCGCTGCCCCGCTCCCAGCGAGGGATGACGCCATGAGGGAGGGCGGTGGGAGAGAAGGGCGCGCGGGCGCTTGTGGGAGAAGGGGGGGCGCCGCCATGTCAGGCGGGGCGGGAGGGAAGGAGGNGGGTGTTTAATTCCTCTCCCTTTTTATCCGCCGCTGCGCAAACAACAAAAGGCTGCGCGGGCCGCCCGGTCCCCCCGCAGCGCCGCCGCTGACAGCCGGCTCCGTCCTTCCCCGCGTCCAGGGCGGGGTGGGTTTTTAGGGAGGCTGTTTCTGGGCGTTTTGTCAGTTGCGCTCAGCGATCGGCTGCGGGCAGGGGTACGTCCCTCGGGATGGGGATCGGCTCGGCTTTGTCCCCGTTTCCTCTCCCGGCTCCCCTCGGTGCTGCGGCGGGCGCCGCCCTGGGAGGGAGCGGGCAGAGCGGGCTGAGGAGGCGCCGGCCTGCGGCTCCGGGCGTGCGGCGCTTTGTCTGCGCTCCCCTCGGCTTTGGGGCTGTGCTGCTGCCTGTTCGGAATTGGTGGGAGGCGAGGCGAGGACAGGTCTTCTTTGGGCTTTGTACATAGTGACCGGATTTATACATTGTAGGTCACCTGCCTTGCTGTAGTCGGAGGCGATGCATAGACTTAGGTCTTGCCCGGATTTCTACACCTTCGAAATAAGGAAATCACGGGTTAGAAACACGTTATTTCACAAAAAATACAGAATTTATTTAATTGATAACTGTATCTTTAGAGAAGAGATTAATTAGGAAGACACTTTAAAACCTTACTCAATTTGCTTTCACCTTTCTGATATTTTTCAGTAACGAGAAGGCAGATTTGTAGATCTGCATAGCACTTGTGTGTAATCAGATGGAAACTTCTTGACACCTTATTGAATTCTGTGCTCTAAGCATATTGAAGCACATTTTAATGACCAAGGTGGCATCATCTAGTGCAATACTCTTGGCTGGCTTTTTGAAGGCTGCTAAATCAATGATGGTGCTCTTACTCCTTTTTTTTTTTTTTTTCATGTTAGTGATTTCCTTTAGTGGATACGATGTAAATTAAGTATCAGTACTCAAAATACCGATCATGAAGTCAGAATACAGACTCAGAAAACAAAACCAGCTAGGAAAAAGCAGAAGTCTTGTTTTATAGTTTGCTTTGAACAGCAAAATTGTGAGCCACTGTCATTCGTATAGCATGGTTTCATGTTTACAGATAAAAATACAAAAAACTAAAACAGTTAAAATTAATTTTTAGCAATTTTGTGATTGGCAGAAGTTTTAGCAACAGTTACTCTGCAAAGTAATTGTCTCTTTCACTTCCACTTTTGCATTTGCTCATCACTTAAATAGGAAACTATGCGCAAAGGATGTCCATTGGAAGCGAAAGAGGAACCTTCGAGATTTTAGACAGCTTAGCATTTTAATTAAAAAAAAGAAAGCAGCCCAACAAAACTGAAAGCAATACCTTTTTGAATGCACAGTTGATTTAAAACTCTTTTGGAAAATAGCTTTATTTTAATCGAGTGTGACTTCCAAAGCTTCAGCGAAACATGACAGAGGATGTTATAACCCTAGGATTACAGATACAATTGAGAGTTACACATTCAGCATTTACTGGCAGCAGAGAGAAAGCTGATCCATCTGGTGAGGCTGAGCAGAAGACCTTGTAAGTCACTTGCACAATTATTTTTGTGACCACATGTTTTAGGAGGACCTTTTCCATGAAATTACAGCAGCTATGGAGAACTCTAGCAGTTTCGTTTAGGTAGACGTTTCACATAATGCAGAAGCATGTGGGTAAATGCAGAGAATTTATATTATCTGTTCCTGACTCGCTCATCAATGCAGTATCACTTCTGCATCACGTTGCAGTTAAAGTTTGGCAATCTTCATGTTTCTGAAGGATGATGATGGAGCTGGACAATTCCAGTAGTCAGAAATTCTAACAGCAATTCGAGCATAGATTCCCTTTACTTGCTACCATGTGTAATTTAAAAAGAGTAAATAAAGTTACCCCCCAAAGGTCCTGTGAAACAGCCTCATGAATTGTTTGTCAAATTCCTATGATATGGTTAATAGTGCATTATGAATGGAAATGGATTCTTTTAAAGGGTCTGTGTATGACAAAAGAGGAATCACATACATAATGTGCAATTAAATATGCAGGAGTCCCGAACACAATCTGAATGTTTTTGACATAGAGCAAAATATACTGTACAAACATTTAAGGCATATAAGAACAATTGCTGCTTCCTGTATTTATGGAGAACTTGCCATGCTAATGTCAGAAACCCCTCACTCATGTGCTACTCATACAGTACACATTTCTTTCGTTCTGTATATTTTTGTTTATACACACATACCTACATATGTCTCTTATTTAATTGGGAATTTTGGGGAAATATTGTAGCCTCATATTCAGTTCTGAGTCCATTTAATGCAGCTTCTGTTTCTCTTGAAATGTGGGCTTGTGCAGTTACTCTTTCATCTCTTCTTCTGTTTGACTTCTGTGGCAGAAGTGCAATTGGATTTACTCTGGGATTAATAGCATCTCTCCAGATGCATAGCTCATGATTATTTTAAAACTCAATTCAGTGTACAAATACTTGTAAAATAAAGTTTTTATAGGAGGAGTGAAAAATACAGAAATTTGGGTAAATTCATAAATAAGCAAAATGTACTTTTTTATTTAATGTTGTAGAGCAGAGAAGCAGATAGTGATGGGGACAAGCATGCTAGGTCTAGTTAAATAAACATCCTTTATAGTCAGTGTGCCTCCGGGGTGTTGTTCAGCATGACACAAATGTTGTAAAAATGGACCAATTCCATCATCACTGCAATAAAGTGGGTGGCCACAGGCTTTTCTCTTAATTCAGCCTTCATAATACTTCGTGTTTCCAGAGTATTTCTAATTGTTTTACAAGAACACGGTATTTACCTTGACCATAGTTTAGAAAAACATTTCTTTTCAATGTTAACCCTCATTTTCCTTCAAGCAAAAGCATGACAAGCATCATGTCTAATACACATTTGTTGTAACCAAGTACCAGTCAGAGACACCTTGTTCACTCTAAAAAGAATCCTATTTGACTTCAAAATAGAACTGGTTTTAGTAGTTATCCTGAGTCAGAGTCAGCTTCAGGTGGTTTTGAGGTGTTAAAGTCTTCCCAGTATTTTATTTGGTGAAACATTTTCCTTTCTGAAAGTAGGATATAGAAGAAAGTGTGGTTCCTTTAAAAAATTACTAAATAAATGCCTGACAAGAAAAAGGTGCACTTTTTCTGACTTAGATTTGTTGAGATATTTGTTGCCGTCATCTTCTGGGATTTAAATTGGGCACTTCGTTATGAGGATTAGAGCCAGAATTGCAGGTGCTTTCAGTGATACAGGAATTACTTCCAGAGGGTTTTATGTGAGGTGTTTTGTAGTCATCAGGCATGAGATGACACTATACTTCGGGCTTTTTTGTGCTAGACAATTAACAATAATAATAAGAGGCCATACTGAAAGGGCAAGCGTGAGGACTGAGGGTGTATGTATGCTTCTAGTACCCATAATATATTTGGGAATGTGAACAAAGGATGAACACTAAAGCACAGTTAACATTAGAGATGCTAATTTCTTAAAATGTATAAAACCAGTTTCTGATAGTTAACAGTTTCTTCAGATTCAGTCAGCTAAGAAAACAGATGCAAGTAATAGTGTCTGTGTGTTGATTTAATCACTGTTTGTTTCTTTGAATCCAGTTTATCTCCCAGGGATGCTGCTATTTAACTGCAGTCGGAAACAATCTTTACTCTGGAAGCTGTATTTAGGCATTTGGCATGTATGTAGAATTAAAATGAATTTAGTTTGTAAAATAATTATTGTTGGACATGTTTCTTACTCAAAGTGCGGAAGCATGGGATCATGCCATCTTATATTTCCATTATGCTTTCCCTCTGTTGTCTGCTTGAACAGACATATTTTGTACATGGTTTCTCAATATCAAGTCTTCCTTACAAGTAAAAGCAGTAAAACATCTTTTGTGGGTAAACTTAAAAGTGAGCAGTTTTGTATTTTTATTCTTTTGTACATACCTGCCATAAACCCCATTCTTCATGTTTAGATTTTGTTTCTGGAATTATGCCAGAAACATAGCTGATTTTATTAAATTTTAAAGTGACTAGAACAGTCTAGTAACCAATCTAGTGGGTGATACTGGCTTCCTTACATATCTGTAGGGTTGGGGTGGTGGCTAATTATGTTACATTTACTATTCGATGTACCCCAGCAAACCATTTGAAAAGTTAGCATTGCACTTATTAATGTTCAGAAGTTGTCTGAACAGAAATGTCTGATGTAAACCAACTTCTTGATATCAGATCATCTTAATATCTGATATCAGAAACCAACTTAAAAAGTTATATCTACAAGTTAGTCTTTTTAAAGGACAAAACGTGTATTTTTCAGAATTACCAGATAAATTTTTATCTTAATTCTTATCTGTGTTTGTATGCAGTAGTTAAGTAGTTAATGTTAACAAAAAATTAAGATTACTGGCAGTGTGCTATGATTCAAGTGTGTGAGCCATTCCACAGTGCAGAGGGTAGTGGTTTTAAGCTTTGCAAGGGATTGCAGTAACAATTCCTGAACTATACCTTGAGTTTGCTCCTTCCAGCTGACAGTAGCTGAATGATTTGCAAACCATGTCATACAGATTAGGGACTGGCAGGGAGGAGCAGGGTGTGTATTGGTATGGTTCTGTTGGGTTTTATTTGTTTTTCTGAATAGAATATTGGTTTAAGATTAAGTGCTTTTATGAATGTTCCTTTATCAAGCAACGTCAGCCTGAGTAGTGTGGGAAAGCCACAGTTCTGTCTTTCTCTCTGGCTTGAGCGGCTTCCATTTCAGAGAGGCTGCTCTTACTCTGTCATCCCTCCTGTCTTTGCCATGAGTGGATTTTAGTATACCCCCATCTTTAATGTTTCATTTGTTCATGTGCTTAAACTGGATGTCCCACCCTGCTCCCCCCCAGCTCCCAATCACATTTAGTGTATGTTTAGAGGGAGAAGGGTTGATTAAAGAAATGGGATTCATCTCTCCCCAACAGTGTAGAGGGTGGCAGTGTGTAATTAATTCATAAAACTAGTGGGATGATAATCTGTGAGGACATAGGGGAGGTTATAGTTTTGAGCTAGGAGGGGGACTGCAACCTCCTATAATGCTTCTGTTGACAGAATAGGAATATATAATGGATCTCTTAGGATGTAGATGAAATGTTCTTCATTGGTTTATGTAGTTCCACAGTCCTGCTGCTTGTTCCCTGTCCTCGTTCTATCAACACAGCTTGCTGCATGGCAGCCTGGGGAAATAGATGTATTTTGGTTGTGTCTATGGCCTGAACCTTTTTTCTTTTCTGTCCCCTCACCTCTGATGGAAAAACAATCCAGTAAAAGGCACATATCTTTATTTTGATTTATTGTGGACAGGGATGTGAATGAAATGTATGGCTGGGTGTGGAGGATTGCCAGGTTACTATGTCTAGCCATAGCCTTGGTGAGTGAATGAATGCTCATGGTCTGATGTTTGCAGGAAGCGAGACCAGATGATTCAGTGGCTGTTTCTGTCTCTAAATTCCTCTGAACATATAAGGCAATAATGTATGGAAAATAAAAGAATGTGCTATTGTTTATATTTACCATTTCCCTGGATATGGTAGCCCAATTCAGTATAGTAGCATTCAGTATAATGAATATTGCTGTACTGAAATTGGAGGGGTGTAGAAGTCATGATGATGTTTGGCAGTGTGTTAGCTTACATGATAGTGACCTAGAGGTCTTATTAGAGGTATGAGGGAATGAGTCCTCAGAAAGACATGTTAATTTTGAGGAATGATGTATTTTGGGAAGATTTGGTGTGTGAACCTGAGGACTATGGCTGTGGTAAGGCAGAATTATGTTTAACAGAGAGGATGTAATAAAACTGCTTCATAAGATTATGGTCTGGGAGCACTCTGGAACGCATACTGGTCCTTGGTTGGCACTCCCAAGGGCTTAAGAAATTGTGCAGAGATGATAATGTAATGTTTTCTTCTGGTACTTAGGGGTGTCGTAGCCAGATGTCCTAATTTTTAAAGAATTTGTTATCCATTCTATACCTTTTGAAAAGACAAGAGGCACCACAGGGTGTCTTTGTCTCAGAGTCACAGTAATTTGCTGTTACTTAAATACATCTCCTTTCCGTTATTTAGAAAACAGACAAAGACAGATTAATGAATCAATTACTTTGCTTTTAAGCACTTTTTATTCAGTTAGTATCAATTTCTCTCCCAGGAGTTTTAAGTAAAAATCGTATCCTGCATGTTGATTTTAGCACACGCTTAAAATACTGCTGTTGGAATACATTGTTTACCTAAAGAAAAAAATTCTTAGGTTTGGAATTTGTGCTGAATGCAGGTGGAGAGCAAAGATGGACAGCCCATTTTTGAAAGCAGCAGTCAGTGGAGTTTGAATTACAGTGACTACTTGTACTTTGTGTGGCCATTGAATCTTGATCCACACCCATTTGTTAGGACAACAAATAGCCTGAAAATATGCTTGCTGACTTCTTTTTTTTCTTTTCCTTTTTTGTCTTGCAGCCAGTAGTCTGGCTGCACATGGAGCAATGCATGCAAGCGCATGATACGGTGCTTTTAATGGCATGGCTGTTCTAGGAGGCCACTGTTCTGTCATCCTTGGGAGGAGGGTGCTTTCAAAACAGATTATCCAAGCAAGATGGTTTAAAAAATAATATTCAAATGAAACTTTTAGCTTCTGTGTTTATTTTCCGGTTAGTATGTGCTCTTGTTCTGTGTCAGTCCACCAGAAGAGTGGTGTCCTGCAGCAGGGTGGTGGGAACTGTCACATGAGAGGTATTACCACAGCGAGGATTTCAGGAGTCCCAAAGGGACACCCCATGCCCAGCACTAGCTAAGATAAATCAGGAATGTGAAAGATCACTGGAGAAGGGGCTGGAACTATAGTTTGGTCCTCAGGTGTGAGTACACAGAATGTTAGGGTGCCTTTGTGAAGTGTTAGGTTAGGGCCTGCTGTACTGCTCAGCACCTCCTGACCCAGAAGAGTTCAGAACATCAGAATAAGAGCTCCAGATTATGGAGTACTTAACAAGGAAATTATTTCCAACCTTACAGCTAAATCAGCTTTCTGCAGTTGTAGGTAAGAAACAGTGAGCGATATGCAGTTGTTTTTCTAGATGGTTGCATCATTTGCTGTGCTTTCTATGAACTTAATTATGTAAGGTATAAAAAAATAATTATTCTCATAACTGGTAGTTGCCATTGAAAGTGTTGATTTTGATGTAATATTTAATGGGTTAGCATTAATTCTTTCTCAATATTAAGGATTATGCCTGAACAGTTTAATTGTGAAACTTTTTGCAAGAATTTGGGTTAGTGGTTTTGCATTTCTTTTTTTTTTTTTTTTAATACTGGATAAGCAGGAGGAAGATATTTTCCCTAAAGCTTGAAGGAAGACTGCACAGTTTGTGCATCTTAATGTAAACTATTAAATAGCTTAACCAGATGTAAGGATTTGTTAAACCTAAAGGCTGCTGTGTGCTGAAACAATGTTAGTGGATGTTCCTTTTATGTCTGCAGAAGAAATTGTGGTTTTTTCTTGTTTCAGTCCGAATAACCCTTCTCTTCGATGTCATCAAGCATAGAAGAGCATTGTAGTCAGTACTCACAGTAAATTGTCAGCAGAGCTTCCCACATAGGTCCAATGGTATGAGGCAAGCTGTGGCCTTCTCTGCCCTTCCTGAATGCATCTTCTAGATGTTTATGGGTATGCTATAAAAAGTAGATTTGGTTAAGATAATAGATCTGATGTTAGTAAGTGGAAGCTGATGGAGTTTTTAATGTATTTTGGAAGACTGATTTGATGGGAACATTCCTGTGCTTCTACCTAAGTGCTATTTAGAGATTAGGTAAATAGATAACAAAAATGGATGCTTACTTTGATTAGTCAATAAAGCAGTTCTTGTCCAAAAATAACAATACGAAATGAAGGAACTGGAGTCAAGCTGAAAAAACGTTTTGTCTACATTATTGCCAGATAATTGCAAGACAGGTAGCTTTTGATGTTGCTGTATTTCGTCTATTACTCTGTGTACCCTAACCCTGTTCTGGTCTCAAAGGCTCTCACACCAGCAAGAACCAGCCTTATCAAGACATTTATCAAAATTCACTGAAGACATGGTTGCATAAGGTGGCCAGTCCATGAAGAGCCAAGTGCCATTTTCACACAGAAATCAATGTAGGTGCTTGGAATACTGAGGGTAAAAACTGTGGATTTTGATAGTGATGATGGATCTGTTACTCAAACTTTCTTAAAAGTATTTATTTAAAAATACAGTCAGCATTTCTTTTCAATCCACTTAAAGTAGATAATTTATGAAGCATGTCTTTGTAACTACAAAATACTAAACTACAATACAATTTTTGAACAATTAGCCTAGACTTTTCTTGATGTATCTTTGGTTCTTGTGACAAGACTTTTTAATAACTAAGGGTAATTGTAACTACTTTTTAAGTCATTATACCTCTGTCTTCTGATGCATTTAAGTAAGTTTATTCTGTCTTTATGTAACTGCTCTTAATAGAGTCGTGATCATTTTGTTAAATTGATCCATTGAGGTGGACTTTGTTGTCATATGCAAAAGGCAGATCCCTGTGGCCCAAACTGGTATGTTGTGTCAGTGTTTTAGGGAAGGCAAAAAGCTCTCCTTTCTCAAGATCCATTGGTGTCTGCTTGGAAGTGTTTATTAGTGCTCACAGAAACTAAGGAAGTGCTTGTTTTGAAGGAGACCAACAGACGCTGTTTCTGTTGACACAACAGTGGTACAGAAGGGAGACAACTCCCTTGCTCCTAGGGGTAGGAGGCTTGGAGATTTGCAGTCTGTCTGCATTCAGAGATTCTATGGACGTAACTAAAATTTTAAAAATCACCATTAGATTTGGCCCAACACTACCAAACAAGAGAAGAGTTCAGTTTTATGACTCTGGAAAAGAATGGGATTTGGATCTTGCCACTGGGCTGTTTCAGATTTTGAGTAAGGAAGTTATGTACCACCAGCATGTAATAGATGATAGCAGCCTCGATTAACAAAGAGTTAATAACCTGTACCTTTTTAAAGTCTGCTTTTTAGTGAAGCTCCTCTGGACTCCTGACTGGGTCTATGGAACTGCCTTGGACACAGACGCCTGTCAGATTTCTTCTGCACTTGCTTTGGCTTTGACAAATAGTAATCTTCGATGTGATAACTAATGCATAGAAGGATCTTAATATCCATCTAGTTTCATTTGAAATCTGAGGTATTAGAAGGGCTTGGGAATGTATACAGAGAATGAATTTTTCTGTTACATGCTTACGATACATCCAGAGTGATTGTAGGATCTAACACTTCTCAGAGAATCGACAGTGATGTTAGGACATGTTGCTGTTGTGTTTTAATCACTATATTTTTAGGCCTTGGGAAAGGTAAAATGCAGTTGGTGAGATATGCAAGAAAGGATGCTTTCCCTTGATTCCTTTCGCACAAATAATTGGGATAGGCATAATAATGTGTAGGGGGCAGTCACATCATCTGAGGGTCTCTGTCTGCTGCAGTACGTGAACAGGAAGAGCAAGATGGGATTTGGCCTGCAATATTGTGGAATTCCAGATATGTTTGAGTGTAAAAGAGATTTTGGAATTAGATGGGCAGGTCATCTGGATTGTCTGCAGTTAAAAGGATACAGATTTGCTGTATCATGATAATTGAAATGCTAGCTAGTAGTTAGTGTTTATTCAGTGCAGTACGGTCAAGGGATTGACACCATAATCTTTTCTTTAAGAGGAAGAGTAATCCATGTAGCTAATGCTTTTATGTCACTGAATATTTTTATACTGTATACAGATTTTTAACTGAAATTAACTATTTCAGCAGGAAGTAATATTTTTAATGAAAATAGTTTGCTTGCTACAGGAGAAGGAAGGCTGAGGGTTGAAAAGCTCTCAAGGCATTTTTGCCAGTTGGCTTTGAAATGTGCAAAAGTAAGTTTGTTACCTTTAAGTATCCAGGTATGACTGCTAACAAGCAGTGTTCATTAGTGTTGAAGTAGCACGCTACAGAAATGTAAATCAAAGGACTCTGCAGCAGAGCAAATCTTCATAGCTTGTACTTTCTCAGCAGTGCAAATCATCTTAGCTTGTGCTTTCTCAAAGAGAATTGTCAGCATCACCCTTGCTAAGGGTTTTATAGGAGCTATTTTTGCTATCATATCTTTTTTTAGCAAATATGATTTGTTAGCCTGTGTTTCTCCGTAATAATTTTTTCATCTTCCAAAGAATCTGAAGATTTCCCCAAAAGGTATGATTTTTTTTTTTTTTAATAGCAGGCCCGAACATTAAAAGATTCCAGGATTTATCAGGGTGGATGTACAGTGGCTATGTTCTTCAGCTAAACAAGTACATAATCCTCTTCACTTAAACATAGTTTAATGCAGTGCATGGGCTTATTGGTAGCCATTGGGGTTTCCTGGAGCCTGACATGCTGGTTTTCAGAGATGGATGCTGCTGTGGTGCAGGGGTGGAACGTGAGGCCACACAGCCTCTTCCCACTGCTGCCATGTGGAGAGTAGGCTGCTTCTGGCAGTCATAAGAGAAAAGTAACAGCCTTCTTGGAAATGTGGAAATTTCTGCCAGGATTCAAGGGGTTTTTGTGTTTTACTCCTTTTAGTCAATCTGTCCTTGGCTTATTGTGCATTTCTTCAGAAACCTCTGGGCTTGCCTTCAGAAATGCTAAAGATTGACAAAGATTGAGTGTTTGTCCGGTTTACTTACCAACACAGACATTTTGTGATGTTAAGGCTGTAGGTCAAATTAGGGAGGTGATTCTGAGCTTTTCTTGGGATATGTGCCCTTGACATTAAAGGACTACAGATGTCTTTTTTTACAGTATTTACCTAGCATACCTTCACTTTGAACCAAGTGGTAGGGCAGACTTCTACATTTAGGGCTAGCTCCTAGTTGAACACAGTAAGTAGTTAGGAGGAACACAGTAAGATTTTTCTTAAATTCAGATGATTACTGGCTGGAAGTCGGTAGAAAAAGTGACTCCCCTTAGAGATGGGGGAGTTTCTCTGTAGCTTAATATTGGTTGTTAGGTCATGTGCAACTCCATCCTCTTACCTGCTTCTGGTCAGTGATTTACTGCCTCCAGTATGTGCTGCTAATTGTCTTCACCGAGTGATTTTTAAGGTAGCTCTGTACCTGTGTGCTGCATGGTGAAGGAGCTTTCTGAGCTCATGCATTTGGAAACTCGAGGCCGTGCAGAAGTGCAGCAGTGTTCTGTTTATAGAACTGGGTCAGCGAGTGTGCCTTAAGTCTGACCTCCACCAGGACACTGTTTGCAGGTGCAGTTCCAGATTTTCTATTCTGTGTGGATTCAAATATAGATGATGAGAAGAGTGATGACTAGCACTGACAGGAAAGCTGCAGTCCTGAATATGTCAAGAGGGAAAAGCTACTTTACTTCGGGAGTTCAGAGATCATGTAATGGAATAAAATTCTTGAGTATAAGGGATCATTTTAACTAATAGGAAGGCAAATCAAACAAAAAGGTAAAGATTATAAATATTCCTTATGGGAATATGACTTGCGACAGCAGAAATAGTCTCACAGATAAAGAGAAATTTAACATCTTATATTTAAAAAAAACAACAACAGGTTAATCATTGTTCTTTCAGACTTGGAGATTTCTGACTGTAAACCGTAATAGCAATACAGTCAAACTAGAGTGTTATCTGAGTGCTTTTACAAATACCTTTCTCAGCGTATGAAAAGCATCCGCGAGTGATTCATCCTTGTCATTTCTACTGTCGCTGAGCTGCCTGCGGGAGGGGTGCGGCTAATGCAGTGTTTGACACACTACTCAGTCCTTCCCAAACTGTTTTTCATCTCTTGCCTTTGTTGCTGAGTTTCTTTTTGTGCTTGGACAGCCTGTGATGTTTTAAGGATTGTTTGAGAAGGCAGTTTTCCACATTATGAAGATTAGCAGTTAAAGCAGCTCGTAGTATTTGAAGGTGGTGCCTTCCATGATGTAATGAGACCTGTTCTTGGCTCTGAGCAGGGAATTAATGACTTGTAATTTGCAGCTCTTACAAAATTGAAACAAGTACGTGGCAGATGTAGGATGCTGAGCCTTGCCATTCAATTAAGGAGGAACTAAGAGTGAAATTAGGGTTAAAAGCCCCGAATAGACTGACTATTGTTAGGAAACAGTGAACTGATAGGTCCCTATTCGAGATACAAAGAGCTCAAATTAGTATAACTTTCCACCATAACTCTGTGGAATTTGCAATGCATTTAGGTGACAGAGCCCCTAGGTATGGCTTGAGCCAGTCTTGTAGCAGCTTTTACTGTTGGGAAGATGATTTACTCTTTTTTATATGCAAACACATTTTTCCTTAATTTTCAGCTCTGCTGCCTGTTAGCTGTATATTCAGAGAAAAAGTTCAGGGAGAATTTGGCTTGACAAAGCAGTTTAGACTTCAGAGTTTTTAAAATTTGTTTATTTAAAATTGTATTTGGAAACAATAATGATCAGACTCTAGATACATTAAAAATTTATCTTCCAAGCTTTTAGTACGTGAAGCCCACTAAATAATAAAACATCAGTACAGAGAAGGGGAATCCTTAGGGATTCATAACAAGGAAGAAAAATTAGAATGGTTTTATTTATTTGTTTTTAGGATCCATGCTGATCTTTAGTCAAGGAAAAAAAAATCTCGTGGTTTTTTTTAGAATAAAATTCTTCCTTGGTAAGTTTTCCTATGCAAAGAGGGATTCATATATGTTTTGGCTCAAGAATATTTTGAGGTGATCTGCAGGAAAATGACTCTTCTTTAACAGCAGCTGAGTAGAAAAAGCTCTTTAAGAGATCTTTAAATATGAGCTGGAGAGCTTAGGTATCTGGCTGTGATACGTGTGTGTCTGTGGGAGAATTTAGGCACAAATTTGTGATGTCAGCATTACTAGTGTAGTTGATTTGAAAGTTTTATGAATAACAAAATACTTAAAGTGATTAAAGATAACAGCCACTTAAGTTGTTTGTATATGATGAGATTATCCCAGTGGTTACACGACTGAAAGGCTTGGCTTTGCTTTCTTTGTGCTTTCTTTGGTTCAGACTCTTGCTGCTCTCAGTCCATTTCTTTGTTTTGAGTTTATGTCATAAAATGTTGTGGGAACCTCTTGAGTAGAAGATATTGCAGGGCTTTTTATATTGATCTGTCAAAGTTAACTAATTTTTGTATGTTTTAAGACAGTGACTTGATTTTTCTAGAAGTTGGAAAGTGTTAAGTGACTTTTATACTTCAGCATAGTCTATATTGTCAAAAACAGACAAGGAAGGTAATACTCACGATCTACACAGACAAATGCTTAATATAATAGGTAAATTTTTTAAGCCAGCTGGTGAGTCTGTCACTCTGTCTGCATTGCATTTTTTTTTACTCATCCAAAATTCTGTTTAACATACGAATCTTAATTTGTATTTGAATTTCTTTAAATTCTTCTTGTGCATCTTAATTCTTTATTTTGTTTTCAGTTGTACACTGAGTTAAAAACTAGTATTTGAATCTAGAACTCCTGCTCTACAACAGGTAAAATTTGCAGTGCAGTGGAGTGCAGGACAAAACTTAAGGAGTTTAAGAAGCCTTTGCCTACACCCTTTTTTTCTGTAGGGAAAATGTATAGGAAGAAAGAGTTAACATTTTTTGAAAAGTGACAGTGGAAAGGTTGGGTAGGTTTTGTCTCCTTTCCTCTGTATACATCCTGCATACAAACTTCATTTGTTTGCTTCCTGTGTTGGGTTTGTTGCCTCAGGGTGTTCAAATCTAATTTACAGAATCACAGAATATACTGAGTTGGAAGGGACCCACAGGGATCATTGAATCCAAATCCTTGCCCTTTACAAAACCATCCCCAATTACATGATTATGTATTCAAATATGGGCTTGTTTGATGAACAGGTAATGATCTTTTGTAAAATACATTTTTAAAAAATCATGGAAATACCACCACACCTCCACACTACTCTTAAAAGTTAATCGATATTTAGTCATTAATTTTACTCCTACAAAGAGTCAGATCTGATAGCAGGACAAATTATATGTTTGTTATCCTCCTGTTTTCTAAATTATTCTCCCAAGCACAATCTATAAAACTCTGAACACCAACAGACACCCCACAAAACTCATCCCAAAAGATTTATTCCTCTCCTGTCAGTGTGAGAAATTGGGTTTCTAAAAGTGTTCACTAGAGGAGACTTGAGAATCCCTCTCCCAGGCTGCAAGGACCTTCAGGTCAATCTGTGTCTTGATGCAGCTTTTGGCTTGGCTCCAGCTCCAGTAGATTCCTTGCACTGGTAGTGCAGAGGCAGTGGAAGCTTTTAGCTACATTTGGGTTGGAATGAGCCAGCTAAAAAATCTGGCACACTGGATTGGACAGGAGGCATGTATTCATAAAGCAGGTCTGCTGCTGGGATGGTTTTAAATGTGTTTTTGCCCCATCGTGTTTAAACCTGCTTTTCCTCTCTTCAAAAGCTGCTGTGCTGGCTTAGCCATCCTTAGTTGCAGCTTCATTGTATTCAGCCAGAGCTATGGGCCTGTTTATCTAATTTATCTGTTAATTTATAGGTGTTAATTTATCTGTATTCATCACTTAGAATTAATTTTATTTCTACTGAGGTGTTTCAAATGTGTAATTTTTTTTAAACCCATCTTCTCTATGTGCATTACATATATGTATGCAAACACCCATTTTTCATCTTTGCTGGGGAGTGGCAGAATACCGAGGCATGGAGGAGGAATTGCTACTATCCCTATTCCCATAAGATACACAAATGGTCACTTCATTAGATGTCTCTGCTGGTTTTATTTCCTTGTAATCAAAGATCCAGTTCTTTGTATTCAAGATGGAAAGTGTTAATTGAGGCTGTGAAAGTGTGCTGAGGGTAATTAGGGTTGAGTTGTATGCTGAAGTTAGCATAATCCATAACAATTTCTTATATGACTGTGTGTCAGAAGCATTTATTTACAAATTTGGCCCACATTAAATTGCAGTTCATTTTTCTACACAATTTCAGAGAGTCTGTACTTTAAAACTGTCTTTTTAAGCATTCAGGTTATAAAAGGGAAATGTGTAAATACCATTCTCCTCATCAGGTTTTCATGGGTTAATTTCTTATGCCATGCTAGATTAGTGGTTTTATACAGATTTATATGTTCCATATTAATTTATTTGTAAATATGAAGTTATTATGTTAAATCTGGGTAAAACCAAGTTCACACTTCCCCAAATTATCAGTGTTTTCAGACAATTATTACAAAATAAACCAGTGTCCTACAGCTTTTTTTTGGTAACAAGTGGATATGCCTTTTGGGTATTGCATTGTGGGAGATCATAACAGAGAGAGTAATTTGAGTACATATAGAAAGAAAGAGCAACCTTTTATTTTTAATGTAATACAAAAGCATAAGAGCACATCCTTTGGCTGTTGTCATGATGTGCATATATGCATGTTCTTACAGCAGTTCTAATTCAAGATTTAAGTGGTTCTAATTTTTTTTGCTTTCTTCTAAAATTAGACTTGCTTCTGTAGTACAAAGTTTTAATACAATTTTAATTAATTTTATATGTTAGTTAATCGATGCTTACCCAGGTGTCCTCACATAGATGTGATAATTTATTGCTTTTGAAAAATCTTCCCTATTTTATTCTAGTTTATGTTTCCTGGCTCACTCAAAGATTTAAACATCTGAGGTATAGAGGAGTAAGTCCTCAAGTCTTTATTTTTATTATAGAACATTTTTCTGGTGCCTTTTAAAAAGGGTCAAATGATTTGTGTGTCTTGTCTTTGCACATTTACATTGTTAAACTTGTTTGTGACTTCAGTAACAGCATATGTAATAATTGGAGTATGTAAGTTTCTAAACTTTTTTGGGTCTTCATTTGCATTTGGTAGAGGTAGTGAAAGACATCCAGAAATTTACTATTCTTAATGTAATGCTTTAGGTACTGACAAAATAGCACAGTGAAATGTTTCTTGCTGCAAGGGTTGTGCTATACAATTTGTTGTTTCCAGCATGAGACAGGTGTTGCATCTTCATCAAAACAGCTGCATCTAGACCTGTAGGCAATTGAATGTCTGTGTGTTAATTGTAGAGTTAAAATAATGGATTAAAGTTGTCCTAGGGGGTAATTGTGATGTTCAAATACATAGTGATAAGAGCTTTTGTAGCCCTTGGGAAAGGATGAGGATGTTTCCTTTTTACAGGAAAAAGGTAACTTTTCTCATGATTGACTGATCAACTCTTCTAGAAGGCTGGATGGTATTTCTTCAAACTCTGTTTTTTGGGGTTTTTTTAAGAGTTGCAGATCAGTGGCATCTGCAAATAGCTGTATTTATTATAGTGTATATTTTATACACCAGCTACTTTTCTTTTGCACAAACCAGAATCCTGGAGATGCAGCCCTGTTCTTCAGCACTTGCTACAAATTCTAATGCCACATTGTAGTCTATATTCCATTATGTGATGTTTTTTGGTTTATCAATGAGTGTTAATATTAAATCTGGAAATAGAAACTGGAAAACTTGAAACTGTTCAAACTCAGATCATTAAACATTGTAAAAGTTGTGCACAAATATAATTGCATTCTGAATATACATTTCAAACTTTCAAACAAAATTCAGTTATAGAGTTATATGCTTATTTAATTTTTCCTTTTGTATTAACTAGCATACTCTTCCATTTCAGAATGTATGAAAACATGTCCACAATGGTGTATTTAAAGGAAGAGAAGTTGGAGAAGCTTACTCAAGATGAAATCATTGCCAAAACTAAGCAAGTGATCAATGGACTAGAGGCACTGAAGAATGAACACAATTCAATTTTACAGAGCTTACTTGAAACACTGAAATGTTTGAAGAAAGATGATGAAACTAATCTGGTTGAAGAAAAATCAAACATGATTCGAAAGTCACTGGAAATGCTGGAGCTTGGCCTTAGTGAAGCACAGGTAAAGTTGTGGTAAAAATTAAGCATTTCAGACATTTCCCTCCAGATATTAGTAATGTGCTGGGACATTTGCATTTTTCTTGTATAATAAGGGCAAAAGGTGCTGTAATTAATAGAGGTAGTTACTGTCCATCGTGCTGTGTTACAGAACTAACTATGCATTCAGTATTAAAGCACTGAAGCTCTTCACGGGACTCCCCTTGACATCAGTGAGACAGTAGCATTTTCTGTTTAGACTTTTCACAGCATTAGGCAGGTAATGTTTGAGCAGCTCAAGAACTGAGCAGTAGCATTTTAACTCTAAATGATTGCATAGGAAGGTCTCACACAAACACACATGTAAATTAATTTGCTCCAGCCTTTGAGCCCTGGTGTAACCTTAAATTCATGTTTATATTCCCTTGAGTCAGACTTTTTATAGTAGCTCATGATGCTCTTAGAGCTTAAGAATCTCTAATGTTTATTGAACATTTTACTAAACCAAAACTGAAACTAAAAGCATTTTAAAGGTTAAGAATTGAGTGCAGAATCTGAACAACTTTCACTGGTGCATTAAAGAGAGGACTCTGAGCTAATTTCTGTGGACTCTTAGTCAATGGAGATGCCATCTGCAGAAGATGAATGAAAAGTTGCATGTTTATTGGGTTGTCAGGGCTATATTTACAGTACAACTTTATGTTATTTTGTACTAAGTCAAAAACCTGAAACAATGTGGTGTGACAGTCATCATTGTAAAATGGCAGAGAATTTGCAAATGAGTTGAAAATGCCAATGAGTTAGTTCGACGTTAATAGGCTTTCTGTTGGTCTATAACTGTGCTCAGACTTCTCTTCTGGATTGAGCTATTATTGTTTGGTGATCTGGAAGTTGTGTGCATTGGATCATGGTGAATTGAGACTGAGAGAATGAAATGTGGGTTATCAGACAGGGGAATGTAGAAGCCCTGGACAGACTGTCAGGCCTTAGTGTGAATGTTGTACACATTTTGATGCCTTGTATAGGAGGGAAACGCTAGAAGATACATGGAATAAAATTGCAATAGTTGAATGATTAGACAACCTTTAATGGTTGGTTGTAGAAGATGTGCAAGGGAACAAGTAACTTCTATGTAGTATTAGGACTCTGAAAAGCTAGTTCTGATTCTCGGCTCTATCAGGAGCCTCAGTTGCAGATGTTCCTGCCTTGTTTGCCTCACGTGGTACTTTCTGAACTGGGGTGGTGAGGAGCCAAGAAGTCTGCATTTGCTGCCTTTGTTAGGAAGCCAATTACACTTCAAACTGCTGCTCTCAGACCTGATAAGGTTACTCTTCCTCCATGCTTTGAGTTGTAACAATGTAGTATTTTTTAAAATTTATTTTTAAATTTAAGATAAGGAAATAGATGTTTTTTGTGGCATGCATGTAGGGCTGGTGACGTGTTATTTACATGAAAGTGAAACTAACTTTGCTAAAGAAGTAATTGGACTTTTCTTTCAGTTAATTCTAGTGAGTAAGACTACAAAAGATTTTAGTTTGCCATTGTAGCTTGTTCAGTGTTTGAATATGTTGACCCTATTATCACAATTTTCTAAAATATGCTTTCTCATTATATAAATGCCACTGTTTGAATCTACCAAGTAATTAAAAATATTAAAACCGTTTTTAATATGTAAATAGGTAGGTGCTGAAGTGTGAAGCTTTGGACTGGTATTAGGAAATTATACCTGGAGTTTTCCTTACCTTTATAGGAAAAATTAGTTTCTAAAGGCCTAATAAATATTTTGACACCTGAAATTTCAGCTAAGGACACCATCTGTTTCACATGAAATACTTAATTTAAAATCACTTAAAGATAACTTTAATTTTAAAAAAAAGCATGAAATTGAGGAGATGAAATACTAGTAACCTGGGGATGTCTAACTGATCTAAAAGATTTGTATTCTCACCAGTGGTCCATTCTTGCAAGGTGTGCTTCCTGGGACTGCTGCCAGCTGTTCTACATGTGTCACTGGGAGATTGCATAAACAGTGAAAGGAGAATATCTTCTGCTGGTAGTGTTTGGCTTTCACTTAATAAGCTCCTTTTTCATTTAACTTTGCTCAGCAAAAAAACCCCCAGTCCAAGCAAGCTGCTTTTATGGGTGTTCTATTTTTTGTCCTTAATGTGCCTGTGTTTGAATGTCTGCACTCTCAAGCTTATGATTAATAATATAAAGTGCATCTATAAATTGTGTGTTCAGTTGCACATTCAGATCTCAATCGTACAAGTGTCCCTTTGAAGTATTATCATTATGCTGAGGTGTTCATCTTTAGGAACTATAAGCATGTGTACAAATCCTTTTTTTGTCTGGAAGGTGCTAAATTAGAACTTTGTGTTAGTTCTTAGGTTATTTTTATGATCCTGCAAGTTAAAAGTATTACTGCTCCATTTCATGTTAGTGGAACAAAGACTTCCAGTTCAGTAATCTAGTTCAAATATTTTATATATTTTAAGATTATATTTAATCTTCAGGGAATTCTGAAACAATTTTAACTTCTGATAGCGTCATGGAAAACGATCGTTAGTAAAGGGTTCCTCTAGGTTGGGACCCCAATAAAGGAAGGACATGGACCTGTTGGAGCAAGTCCCGAGCAGGCACATGAAGACGATTGGGGAGCTGGAGCACCTCTGCTCTGGAGAGGGGCTGAGAGAGGTGGAGGAGAAAATGCTCCAGGGAGACCTTAGAGCCCCTTCCAGGGCGAAAAGGGGTTACAAGAGAGCTGGAGAGGGGCTTTTCAAAGATCATGTAGTGATCGGACAAGGCAGAATGGCTTCAAACTGAAAGAGAGTAGTTTTAGATTGGATTTGGGAGGAAATTCTTCCCTGTGAGGGTGGTGAGGTAGTGGAACAGGTGCCCCGCCCCTGGAAGTGTTCAAGGCCAGGTTGGATTGGGCTTTGTGCAACCTGGGCTAGTGGAAGGTGTCCCTGCCCATGGCAGGGGGCTGGAAAGAGATGATCTTAGAGGCCCCTTCCAACCCAAACCATTCTGTGATTCTAAATGGTAAAAAAGGTTTAGAGGAAAAGTGAGAACCACGTCTAAAAAGAAGAGAAATGTGAATATTTTCCAGATTTCACTGCTGACATAGGTTTAAAAAATGAAAGCCTTGTATGTTATGTACAGGACTGCATTCTAGGGGAAGTATATCATGTGACACATCCTGCTTTTCAGGTAATGATGGCCTTGTCAAATCACTTAAATGCAGTGGAATCAGAGAAGCAGAAATTGCGGGCTCAGGTTCGCCGGCTATGCCAGGAGAATCAGTGGCTACGGGATGAACTGGCCAATACACAGCAGAAACTACAGAAAAGTGAGCAGTCTGTGGCTCAGCTGGAGGAAGAAAAGAAACATTTAGAATTCATGAATCAATTAAAAAAATATGACGATGATATTTCACCATCAGTAAGTACCTGTATAGTAAAACAGTAAAAGCACCCTACATTTACATGTGTTGTAATCTGCCTGTTTAACTAGAAATAAGAGATACATTTTATTTGTCCGTAACATATATTTGTCCTTAAAATACTACCTTGTTCTAGTGTCACATAGTTTGCAGAATGATTCTGAGAGCTCATGCTTATTTTAAGGGAGTATATATTTTACAGTCTGCAGATAATAAAATACATGAGGAACAAAATTGATAAATATTCATTTAGTATCATGTAAGCTTAAAAGTGTGAAGAACTGGACCAAGGCAAAAATTTCAGTTCTAAGAACTCAGCAGTTAAAATAAGTGAGAAGTCTAAGCTGTGAGAGATTTTAAGTACCTAGAGGATTTGGCTTATTTTGACTGCAGGAAAAATACTTAATTTTCTAGTCTAGTGAAATCAGTGTATAGCTTTTGTATCTGTTGAGAATTTATACAAGGATAAGATGTTATTGATTCCCCTTTCAGGATCGTATGCCAGACATTGTGATCATCTGCATGTTTACAAGCCCACTGTGTTATGTATTCTTAGATTCAGAGAGAAAATGGGCACAATTTTAATTTACAGAAGGAACTTATTACTTAAAAAGTCTTCTGATTTATTTGTCCTTCTTTTTATAATTTTATTTTGCTTCCTTAGCAAAATTAGGTTAGGTGGCACTGTAGAGAATAGATTTTGTGTGTTCAGACCTCCTCAGTGGTATCTTGGAAAGAGCAGTTTTTCATAACGAATTATCTCAGCAATTTTAATGGTTGAAAATGAATGTGATTTAGTTGTGCTTAACTGACTATTTGACTAATCCTTTTTAGCATATTGTACGTGGTGAGAGTTGTTTTGGTTAGTTGCACTCGTAATTTTTCAGTGCTGTTCCATGACTTGGTATTTGTAGATGAATTTGCCAGTGAAGCCTGTTCAGAAAAGGGGCAGGAGGAGGGAATATTGGGATTTGGATGTGCTATATTGTCAATGTGTAATCTGCAGATGGATTAAATAGCTCCATTATTTGAGATTTAATTAACAAATGCAGTCTAAGTAAACTAAGCATCTTTATAGTTTTTCTAACCATATGGACAGTCTCTGTTTCTAGCCTTTGAATTAGTCAGACTCAGTACAAGGTTGGAATCAACACTTAAAATTATGAATTTCCCATTGAGATCCAGTCCCATCAATTTGCTGGTATTGCAGTGCCCCTGCTCTGCCATCATTGAATTCGAATGCCAGCAGCAGCTTTTTCTCATCTGTGGAAAAAGGTGTTGGATGGAGAGCCAGAAAAATGTGTTCTGCCTCTGGGTTTTCTTCTTACTGAGTTCATAATTTCTGAGAACTTCAACTATTTATATTGTTTAGGCTCAACATTTAGGAAACAGGACTGAGGGATGATCTCTTTGTTTTACATTTGAAATGATCTTTGGATGCTTAAAATCAATATACACTGATGGATTGTGAAGAAATTAATACGGTTCCAGATGGAGACTATTGGAAATGAAGTTCAAGTGTTCTTGTTTTGTTTTGTTTCATTTTTTAATTTTTGAACCTTACAGATTATAATTGCAAAATCTTACTATTTGTACAGAAGCTGAGTACTCAGAAATTGAGGTTTCCTCAATTATTCCTCTCCCTTGCCCAGCTATAACTGTGTTTATGACTGAAGAAAAAGTACCATGGACAATTCTGTACTGAGTAGTGCTTACTCTTCACTGAGTACTTCCATCAGATCTAATGCCTCTGTGAGAATTGCAAATGTGTTCTTATGGGCTTAAATTGAGAGTGAAATCTAGGGGACCTCATTTCTATTCCTAGCCCTTCTGAAGGTGTCCTGTATTGTTTTGGGGCAGAGTGTGTAAATACATTTAAATATAAGACCTTTATAAAACTTCAGTGAGAAATGCTATTCTTTTCAATTGTGAATTCTGAATGTGGAGTTTTCTTTAACATTGCTGATTAACTAGACTGTCCTCCTATGCTTTAGATTTAATTTGTTGGGTTTGGGGTTGTTCTGTAGGAGGATAAAGATACGGATTCCACCAAAGAGCCTTTGGATGATCTATTTCCCAATGATGAAGATGACCAAGGACAAGGAAGTAAGTGTACTTCAGATTACACTGTTGATGTGTTTCTGCAGTGCAGAATATAAAGATGTTCTTTACAAAAATGGATCCATGCTTGGGGTCCTCTGGGACACAGGTAGAGTGGTGAATGCCTCTGCTAGAACAAGGAATCCAATCACTGATATACATTCTGTACATTGGTATGTACAGAAGTGAGGCCTAGGTCTTTAAAGAGAGTGTACTAGCTGCTGTAAAGTTCTTTAGACAGATTTAAATTCAGAATTTTTCCTGTTATCCTTCTTTTGGGCCTCAGAATGGTTAGTAGCAAGTGACTGAGGTAGATTCTGACCAGATGATGAATTCTGTTAATGACCTTTTTAATGATCTGATTTAAGATTTTTGTGGCAGGTTTCAGTATGAAATCTTTTTCATGTAGTCTTGTCCTTTGCTAAGGTTGTCTGCATTAGTTTTAATACTAATTGTGGAAGTATTGTTTATCTTCAGGTGAGAAGGACTGAGGAATATGCAGTGGAGCTTGAGGTAGATGTTTGGTAGTGTGATTGAAAAAAGCTGTTGGTAGATAAATAAGCTTTTCTTAGTGGAATGTGGTTTTTGTATGTGTGTAAACAAAAAGCATATTGATGTGGTAGAGTCAGTGCAGTGTGCTGGGAGCAGAATGGTTCTCACCAGACAAATGACTCCAGGGAAAATGTCTGAAGGGATTCACCTTTGCAATCAGCAGTTTCAAATTTCCTTTATGGGCATGCACACAAGGTACACTGCATTCTTGACAGCATAGTAAAGCTATCAATAGCCAGCACTGAAAGGAAGGCTTGAAGAGTTTACAGTAGGTCAGTGTTGATCATGAACTCCTTCCTAGCTCATCCTTGCTTCCCTAGAATTTTGTAGTAGGAAGGTTGAGAGGCAAAGCCCCCGTATTTTGCTTTACAAAAGCCAAAGTTGACATGTCAGTGATTTCTCTGACCTTCCAAAAAAATGCTGAAATGCTTCAGTGCTTTGGCAGGCAGTGACTCTGGGTATAGGCTTAGAGTTGTGTGATGCCACTGACATAAAAATGCTCCCACTTCCTGTGCGAGTGATTTTTGCTTAATAGAAAGGAGAGATTAAAGTCAGGCTCTTGGCTGGAGCCCTTATCTTGTGTGTTCTCCAGAGTTTAATGAAAATGAGTTAGAGGGAATTTTTTAAATCTCAAAAATAGATCAGGTGGAGAGAAAAGGGGTGGTAAATTTTATGGGGGAGTGGGAGATTGAGGGTTGCAACAACCAGAGGTTAGGAGCTACTGGAAAATAAGTGGCTAAGCCTGAGGGTTAATGAGTAAAATTCAAAGGTTGACTTGGACTCGGGGCCTATTGTCTTGCAGCTGTTATTTCTGGCACCCAAGGTGTTTCAGTCCTTCATGTGCTAACCTTAAGTGCTCCTTGGTATAGCAAACCAAGGGAAACAGAGAAAGATTTTATGTTTAGAGAAGGAGAATAAAGGAAAAAACTTTTCTGCAGATAGTCAGCTTGTCTATGTTAGTGTTCCTTTCCATATGGAAACAGCGATATTTGTAACTGCAAAATTATGATACGAACTTAAGAATGTTAATGGTTTGAGCTGAAATATTTTCCTACTTTCTTCATTAGTTTATTACATTTGGCCCTTTGAGCTACTAGAATTGCAAAAATAATGGTAATACAATACTGGACAGGATATGAAGAATGAAACAGTCATATTTCCACTGTCACTGTTCAAGACAGCCTGATTGCTGTGAAGTATGTTCTAATGCTAATTCTGTGTATTGAAGAAATAAAATTCAGTGAGTCTCATTTTGAGCCACTGAGCACTCATGTGAGATGTTTTATTTTTTTATACAAGGTGAAATTTTGTGGATTTCTTTCAGTTCAACAGCAGCATAGCAGTGCAGCAGCTGCTGCCCAACAAGGTGGCTATGAAATTCCAGCAAGATTACGGACCCTACATAATCTTGTTATCCAGTATGCTTCCCAAGGTAGATATGAGGTTGCTGTACCTCTCTGTAAACAAGCTCTTGAAGATCTGGAGAAGACTTCCGGTCATGACCATCCTGATGTTGCTACTATGTTGAACATACTTGCTTTGGTGTACAGGTTTGTATACTGACATAGATAAATACCCATGAAATAAATACTTAGTGTTTGGCTACAACCTTGTAATGGTCAGACTAGAATTTTCTGACTGTTCTATTTTCCATTAAATTTATTTTCTTTTTTAAAATTTTATTAAAACCCTCAAGAAGGTCCTAAAATATTTGTATGTCTCCCTATACTTAAAAGCCAAACAAGTTGCTGTCCCAAAAGCCTGTGCCTTTGCTTTGAGAATGGAGCTGGTTTTGATACCTTTTTTTGGTCTGCTGAATGGGCATGTTTTGATTACCCACTTTAAGATAATCTAGAGGTAGAAAGTGGACATTAGTGTAGAAAGAGAACATGCTCAGTACAGTCCTCAACTAGCAAACTCTTTACAGTCAGAGGCTTCAGGGTTTTACTTCCTAATTTATGAATATATTCTCAATTACTATTCTTTTGTAGTAGCATCTTTAGGTCAGTAGTGAAGTCAGCTTAATTTTTATGATTTGTCATTCCTGAATCATTCCTGAGTATTAATTAATATCTCTTTACAATTCAGAGACCAGAACAAATACAAAGATGCAGCAAATCTCCTGAATGATGCCTTGGCCATCCGTGAAAAGACTTTGGGCAAAGATCACCCAGCGGTTTGTATACATGCAATATCATAACTTTAGTTTGTTTTTCACTGTGCTTTTTTTCAACTAATTCTAATATCAAACTCAACAGGAAAGGTTTTAAGACCTGGCTTGTCTTTAAACTGTACAGGTAGGAGGCTACATTATATTCAGTGCTGTTTCACCACAAATAATTTGCCTGTACATGATTTTGGATTGCTTGGATTTTCTATGGGAAATCAGTTTGTGAAGAAAGATTTTATTTTGCTTACTGAAATCACTTTATTATACTCAGATTAAAGGGGCACTTCTGATTTGATTTACTGCTGCTTGTAAATGAAACATAAATCAAGCTTTTGTAAAATTCATGTGATAATTTTGTAGCCTGTGGGACGCAGGGCAGCTCAAAGTATAGATGGGAGAGGTACCTCTGTATGAGAAGAACATGGGAAGATGTGTGCACTAAATGACATTTCCACAAATGAAGCAAACTTATTTCATGATTTAGGGGTTTTTTTCCCTCTGTTGTGTATGTATGCATTTAATAATAATTATTTCTTCACTTGCAAATTTCAAGAGGTCTACCCTGGGCATGGAAAATTTGAAAACATCAATGCCTTGCAGATGTGTTTATTTGTCAAGTATTTGTATCAGCAGATTTCAGTGTAATTAATGTTTCTCTGGTGTTGACAGGTGGCAGCAACTCTTAACAATCTTGCAGTACTTTATGGTAAGCGGGGAAAGTACAAAGAAGCGGAACCGTTGTGTAAGCGAGCTCTGGAAATCAGAGAAAAGGTATGGGGGACACAATACAGTGCCTCTGAAGGGACTGTTTGAAGGAGAAGGCAAAGTTAAACACTTACTTTTTTTATGCTTTGGTTGGGTAGATCTGCCAGATAAACCCCAGAGTTAACAATGCCTAGTGGTTAGGATTGTCTGAAATTCAAAACAGTAGGAAATTCCAGTAGTGCTGCAGAATTGCTGGAGCACTCTGGGTATATGTGAAATTCTGTATTTTGTGAGTAACCTTCTTTACCTTTTTCTTTCCCCTGTGATAGCTAAATAGTCTTTGATTTGACGAGAGCATTGGAATTAAAAAATGAAACTTAGTTAAAACTTTTAAGTTGATTATTCTCTATGTGGATACTTACTTTAGTCCATGAGACTGCATCTTCAGGTTTATATAATACTCTCCATATAATGTTGTTTTACAACTTACTTTGTTCCTCTTACGGATTGTTCTGCATCATTCTCAGTTTGTGATAGAATTGAGTCATTTTCATATCTTTCAAATGCAGCTTTTGCTTTTGTCATCCCCACATTGAATTGAGGAGGAATAAAACTAACAGGATGTTTCTAAATGATTTATTTCTAAACTCTGTCTTGATGATTACAGAATCTTTTAATACAGTGTATTTCTTTTTCAGGTCCTGGGGAAAGATCACCCTGATGTTGCCAAGCAATTAAATAACTTGGCTTTGCTATGCCAGAATCAGGGTAAATATGAGGAGGTTGAATATTACTATCAGAGGGCACTTGAAATCTACCAAACTAAGCTGGGACCAGATGATCCAAATGTTGCAAAAACAAAGAACAATCTGGTAAGCCTTTACCAAAGTAGACCTGAGACAAGATTTCTCATTAATTGAAATGCACTTTTATCCACCATGTATTGTATTTCTTATTTATAAAGATAAATAAATCAGTATGCTGATATCTTTTGGGGGGTATTTTGTTTTTAGGCATCCTGCTATCTAAAACAGGGCAAGTTTAAGCAAGCGGAAACTTTATACAAAGAGATTCTTACTCGTGCTCATGAACGGGAGTTTGGCTCTGTAGATGGTAAGAAACTGAGTCCCTAGATTTGAATTTGTTTTATTTTTGTAGTTATGAAATAAAATTTGCCGGAAGTCAATAGTGTCCTGATTAAAATTGTTGTGTGCTTTAGGTGGACTTAAAAGGTGAGCTGATAGATGTGTTGGAAGTATATTCATCATAAGAAAGCTTTTAGATACAGCAGTAAACATTTCATTCAAAAACATGAGGTAGACTTAGTAGGTTTATGTTTTATGGATTTTATTTCTGGCATAATTTATCTTAAGCCCAACTAAACCAAATGTAGGTATTTTTATAGAGGCAGAAAAGTGTACATCACTTTCCAGTCACAGAAAAAAGTCAATGCAGGAATTTTAGTGACATAAATAAAGACATTGTTAATGCAAGCCCTCCATTAACACATTTAAAGAATGGGGAAAATACCTTTAAATTGGGAATTACACTGTACATTGAAGTCATGTGCATTTTATAAACTAAAAATCCCAGTAAAGAATTTTCATTCTTTTTTTCATTCCACGACAGTAGCATATGAACCACTTAGTAGATGTCAAAGTAGTTGTTATGATAAAAGAATTAAATTCATGTTTTCTAGCACAGAACTAGACACATGACAAATGGGTGGCAGTATATACTGACTTCAAAGCTTCTCAGAAGTAACTGTTTCTAAGTTCAGATAAGAAAAGGAGACAGAATTGTAAAACTCTAAAAGAGGTGCATGTTTTATTTATCGGCTGCTTGTAGTCTGGACACTGAGGTTTTTTTGTGGTGGTAATAATATAATTCCCTGGTTCACAACTTCATTTCAGAGTGATGAAAATCGATAAATACCGTGTAGTTTTGTTCTTCTATAAAATATTTTCTTGTTTCACCAGATGAAAATAAGCCTATCTGGATGCATGCAGAAGAGAGGGAAGAATGCAAAGTAAGACCATTGTTGTAAATCTTTTTTGGAGCTGTTACTTGTTTAAGTTGCAAATCAGATACTTTTTTTCAACAATACATTTGTTCTAGGGAAAGCAAAAAGATGGCACATCTTTTGGAGAATATGGTGGCTGGTACAAAGCTTGCAAAGTTGACAGGTGAGTGATTTCTTTACAGGACAAACAACTCAGCAATACTCAGTGTCTCAGATTAAAGCATTTTTAAAAACAAAACCAAAGCAACTCCTTGGTTAGGACTATAAAAACTATAGTATTAAAAATTCCAGACCCAAGACTGGTTTTCAGGAATAAAGCAGCAATTTTCAAGTCCTGAGGCTGCTTTTAATCTAGGCTGGTTAGATCCAGTAAATGACATAACATTGCACCAGTTGTGTTCTTGGCAGTCCTTCAGGTGGCAGCGTAGGTCACCTTTCCTTCCTTCTACACCACTCATTGGCACGTGTGCCCTCCCTGCCCCTGCAGGGCCTCTGGAGAGGGCCAAAAATGAGACTGCAGCTACACCTTTAGTTACCTAGCTGGCACAAGAAAACAAAGTTAAACTGCCACAACTAAGCATTATTTGAGTTTCTAAAGCTTGAAGAATGTAGCTGTGTGAATGACAGTGTGTACTTTAAAGTGAAATAAGAGAAACAAGGATTTCAGCTTGGATTATAGTTGGCGAAATATTTTTTGTTTGTTCCAATTTTGTTATTACTGCAACTTCTTTAACATGTTGGTGGTACAGTGTATGAAAAAACCTGCAGCTAGTACTGATAGTCAGTGAGGGTTTTTTGTTTATTGAGTATTTGAATTCTCATATTTAACAAGCATCAGAGCCTCTGTACTGTTGAAATCTTTTTTCTCCATCCTGAATTCTGTGTGCAATACGTTTTGTTGGTTTGTTTTTCATGTACTGGTTAATTCTAATGCATGAGAAAATCTTTTCTCTCTTGTTACTGGAGCACAACTTCACTCAACCATACTGTGACTGAGCTAATTTTGTGCCTTTAAAACAAAAATGTCTTGTTGGAGCATGAGACTTAATGAAATGGGCAATTTTTTCTTCTTTTGTTGTTCAAGCATGGTTTGAATGCACAGAAACTGCAAATAGGTGTTAAGTAAAAGCTGATGAAAGAAACTGTTAATTACTTTTGTGACTAACACATGCTACAATAATGGTCTCTGTGCATGAATGAGCATATTTTTTGGAAGCTTCACAATTATTCAGTTGGATACACTCATCTAGAGCTAAATTTTCACCTTTAGATGCAGCTGAGGACAAAGTTACAGCATTCCAGTTTCAGGGAAGTTGGCTAGTCACAGGGTGAGACATTGATATACTTTGAAAGGGGTCAGCAGGTTATTGTGTGTACATGAAGTACAGTATAGTGTATTTCAAGAGAGAATAAATTATTACAAAAAGATGATAAATACTATATTAATTCAAGCTTTTATTAGTGAATTGAGAAGAGTTCACTGTGTGAGTATATGTATTACATAGAGTTATTTTTCTTTTCTTTCAATAGTCCAACAGTAACAACTACTTTAAAGAACCTTGGGGCACTTTACAGACGACAGGGCAAATTTGAAGCTGCTGAAACATTAGAAGAGGCAGCAATGAGATCTCGTAAACAGGCAAGTATGAAAATTCACCTTAATGATGTTTCGGCATTGTGGTCATGCAGATTTTATACTTTGTGCATGCAGAATACAGAAATGTTCAGTGCCTGGTCACCCTCTAATTTCAGACTGAACTGGTGATAAAAACTGATACCATCTTAACACTTGCAGTTTGGTTAATTGTTAGGGCAGTGACACCATGTACTGGGGACATGGTTCAAACTGGGGGTGAAATTGTGTGGAAAATGAAAGCAGAAAACATTGTGTTGGCCAGTAGTCCTCAATTGGTTCCTTGTCCTGGGAGAGAGACTCCAGCTGGGGGAAAATGGAGAGGTTCTGCTGGAAATCTCCTTTGCCAGTCATGCTGTTCTATTTTTAATAAGGAGCTGTCGAACTTAAAAATGTTCAGTTTCTGCATACAACTGACTAACTAACAGAAACCTTTTGGTTCCTGTTACTTTTGTAAACTAATGGGATAGATATTAGAGTGTCAGTGGGGGCTTTCTTTTAATGTGGTCTCTTTGTGCTCTCAGATGTACTGTTCAAGTAACCGTTTCTCCCTTCTCTTAGAAGGTAGAAGAGAGTCTGGGTTTGTTGGGGTTTATTGGCTTTTGTTTTTTCTTTCCCTTTTGGATGGTTTGATACAATGTCTTTTATAAAAAAGCATGTAAGACTGGACAAGAAAACAGGTTGTCAGTGTTAAAATGGAAAGCAAAGTAAGAAAATACAAGTAAACAACGTGAAAGTTTAATTTTAATTTCATTTTTTATATAAGGGTAAATAAAACTTGTATTTTTTCTAGACGCTTGCTGTTGGCTCTTTGTTTTTAAGGATGTTTCAGATTTTCACTGTGCATCATATACCACTTGTACCATTAATCTGTAATATGTAGCAGTGTACATACCTCTAGATTTAGATGTGTAGAAGACAATGCTATGTTACAGCAGCATTTAACACTACCTTTTCATTCTGGGTCATTCAAGTAATGCTCTTCACTTAGGGGTGAACAGCTATGTGGGAGCCAAGAACCTGATATCTCCATGCTACTAAGACAACTTTCTTATTCATGCACTTTTAAGAACTTTGGCATCCTTTTCACTTTCTGTATTGTGGTTAGCTTTATGGATTTGCCACACACGTCCCTGCTGCATTTGCTGCTAGTGCTGTACTGTAGAAGTTGCAGAATATTTTATGAAGTATAAAGCATTCATCTGGGATCTCTTCCTGTCAGCAAGTAGTGGTTATGAGATGGAGTAGGTTTATTATAAAGAAGACAAAACTGAAAATAAGTGTGATTTGAGTTTTGATATTTTCTAGTTTCTGCATTAAAGATCTTGCATTTAGTGCAGGGTTTTCATAGAGGGTACTTTAGCACTTTTAAGATATTTAAACGATTATTTGACAGTTGATAGCCATTCTGTAACACAAAGTAAACATATTGACCATATATTTAGTATGTTTATTATAAACTTATATTCGATTTCATTTCTTTCTGAAGGAAAATTATATTAATGCCAAGTGTTATAAGTCAGTATTTTTAAATAACACAACCTGCTTCTGAGGTATTAGATATTCAGACGTCTCTCCAAAGGCAGGTGAAGTCTGCACCATTTGATGGGTGGAAAACTTGAGAATTGCATTGATAGTTCATCATCTATAAATTGCTTAAATATTTAGGTGGTTGCCAGATTGCTTCGGGTAAGTGACACAAACACCACGAGGCTTAGACAAGAGATGAGAAAGGAGGAAAAGAATGGCAAGTCAGTGAATTCTCAAACTGCCAAACTGTCCACTTCATGCTGTGTTGATTCTTGAAATTTATAAAGGGCAACTCAGCTGCTCTCTGAAAGGAGAATTGGGCTGATTGAATTGTGGGTTGGTTTTACTTCTTGCTTGGCACAGTTGTTGTGTGTAAGTTGTAGATTAATAGAGCTTGTAACAAGGTAAAGCCTCTTCCCATTTTATCAAATTCTCAGGGTCTTGACAATGTTCACAAACAGAGAGTGGCTGAAGTGCTGAATGACCCTGAGAGCATAGAGAAGCGGCGGAGCAGAGAAAGCCTCAACGTGGATGTGGTAAAGTACGAGAGTGGCCCTGATGGCGGCGAGGAAGTGAGTATGAGCGTAGAGTGGAACGGGGTAAGTACAGTACACAGTTGGAGAAAATAGCCTAGGAAATCATCACCTAACAACTAGGGCTGTCCACTCACCAGCCTGCTGTGCTTCAGGAGTTTCCTGGTTGATCTACGTTGTATTTTGTAATTTTGCAGAATCAATTAAGAAATGAGGAATAACATTTTGTCTATCATAATGCTAAAAAACTCATGATATTTTAAAATTTTAAGACATCCTTTCTGTTGTTGTCCTGAATGGTGACATTTCTGCAATAATCCCAAGCAGTTGTATTCAAGGCTAGGTTGTGTAATGCTGATTGAGTGTCCTGGTTGTGGTCTGGTGTACAATTGCTTGTCAGTGGTTTGTTTTTACTGGTAGAAATATTCTGGCAATTAACTCACTTTTGCTTTTTTCCTTTTGGTGCCATATTTGCTTGTAATGTAACTGTTTCTTTAAAAATACTCCATCAGTTGGAATCACAAAGAACATTTGCTATGGACATAACTGAGTGTTAGCAGTTTCAAAGTAAATTAAAATGACCAGTCTAGCACTAAAATAATTTTAATCTCCTCCTTACCCAGCTTGCTGGAGGAAGGAACACAGCTTTTCAAACTGCTGTACAGTCCATTTCAAGAGGCAGTGCCATCACATAACGATGTGATGGTGACTTCATGTTTCCTAATTGAAATTAATACGACTTTCCCATATTAAAATTTGTCTGGAGCCAGGGCTTGTTCCTATTTGTTTCCCATATATTGGCTTCACTGTGTTACACTGATTGTCATAAAGTAAAAACATACATATATATATATATATAAAAAATGTGATTACATATGCATTTTTCTAACCATTGTTTTCCTTTAATTTGAAGGACAGTGCAAGCTTTCAGTTATTATCTGGCTTATGTAGTTTGCTTCTGTCACCATCTTTCCCATTCCTTATCCCATTGCTGGCAATGGGATACATATTGCACTGTTAACTAACTCCCAGCTGCAGTTCTGCTGAAAATGCTCTCTTAGATTATAAAAGTGGTGTTGCTTTTGCTCTATGGGAGGGGAAGTAGCCTACTTTGCAATATTGAGTGTTCTGAAGCTTCATTTCTCTTACAATAGCAATCTTTTTTTCCCCATCTTTTTGTAAGCCACATGAGACAAAGCTTAGCATTCCAAAGAAACCTTGACAAAACACGCAGTGCTTTAGTCTTAAAGGAGAATGTTCTTTCCATCTTTGCTTTTGTCTCTTTATTACTGTTTTCTTGGCATTGGTGTTCTCAGTGCCAAGACAGTCAATCAGCATCTATTGTGAATTAATACTGCATCATTACTAAAGCCAGAATCAGGTTGGATAACTCTCTTTTTAATTCTCATTTTGCCCATTCAGCATTAGAACTGTGTACTGTACTCCTCCCTTAATTTTCACTATACTTTGCATGACTGTATGTTCTAAATGGATTACATTTTTTCTGTTATTGACATTAATGCATGCAGGTTTTGGATGGAAAGGGCCTTCTGGGGAAAAGCAGTAGACAGTATTTCTAGGTCAATATTTGAATCAAACTCAGTGATAAATTTGCTGGTCTGAAAAATTAAATTTTGACCTCTCAGGGTAAGAAAACTTCATTTTTAGGGTGCTGAAGTGGCATTGCTTCATTCTCATCTTTGTTACTTCTTTTCTTCCCCCTCTTAAGAGAAGATACTTTGTATTGCATGTTCTGCGTGAAGTGGGCAACTCTCCCTCCCCCCTGCGAGTGTTTCTATCTCAGTGATGTTCTTCCCTCTACTTTATATTGCGTAGTGGTTTTTACCCTTGTGTGTTCCCTCCAGACAAAATACTCTGATTCACAAAGTGTAGTAGAATCTTTTATTTGTGTCTGCAGAGAGGCCTGCCTTTTCCATTTAAATTCTTCTGAAGTGGTCAAGCTGACTCTGTCTGTCAGAGAGAATAGGTGGAGTATGCAAAGGGACAAACTCAACAAAAAAATTTTGTTGGAAGATGTAATTAAGGGCCTTCCACATGTAATGTAATCCATATTAAGCATTGTAGGCTTTGATGTAATGTCTTACACTCTTACAAAAGAACTGAAATATCAATTGAAGTAAATCTGCCACTAACTATTAAAACAGACACATTAAGTGAGGTGTTACAGTGCATGTTTACATGTCACTTGTAAAGTTCATGCCTTAGAGTGAACAGAAGATACTTGAAAATGCAAGGAAATACATGGTCTTTAAACTGTAAGGTGGAAAGGCCAAGATTTGGATCCCTTATTATACTTTTTATATAAAAAACAATAGTGAGTACCTGTCACTGGCATTTTTGTAAGTGCAGCCTGCTGCAGAACAGATGAAAATCTTTGTGCTACTTAAGTGCTACTTACTATAATGTCTGTAGTATGAGGAAGTATCTTTTCATACTCTAAGCCATATGCTTCTAACAGACAGGCTTTTGGGCATGTAAGTCCACTTTCAGGTGTGAAAGGAAAACTATGAATTTCACTGCCACAGACGAGAGTTACTCTTGTTTAATCAGTGCTGGACAGGGGGACAGTGTAGCAGACAAAGTACAGGAGATGGTCATGGTGGGGAGGTGTAAGCAGCAATAATAAGGTGATTCTCATTCTGAATGACATAAAAATTGGCAATTAAACTTTGCCATAAAAACATCTTGTGACTTTTGGTTTTGTTTACTCTGGACTCAGGAATGTGGTTTTTTTTTATCCTGAGCACATGTTTTAGAAGTGTTTTGTTAATCAAGCAGTCAGTGTTTAACTTAGGAGTTTGATACTTTTATTTTAGGTTTGAAGTACCCAAAAGCTTGTCTGTATATTCCTAATGTTCTAGTGAGGTTTACTGTATGGAGTTATACTCTATACCTACCAAATTTGTCTTGCCTTTGGATCATTTTCACTATTCTAGTATTACTGATTTCAGACCACAGGAATAATTAACCTTTTCACTGATCTAATACTTCTAGCTGGAATTTAGACTTCAGTTTATTTAATCCTGCAGAGCTGAAGTCTGACTTAAAGTGTGAACAACATATGCAATTTAGTTTGAAACATAAATACTCAGTTAGATTTAGATCTTCTCTCACCACTTGGTAGCAAGGCATTTTGCCATTTCCAAGGAGAATTTTAATTACTGTTCATTCCAGATGTTACAGGTAAAGGCTCTCGAGACAGGTATCATGAACCTATCAGTAATGGTCTCTGTACCTCCACAAAGAATGGAAAGTGTGCAAATTGAACCACAGTTTATTTTAAAGGTGGATTGTTTCAGCTGCCTCACTGCATTAGGGAGAGCAGAGAAAATTCCACTTGGATTATATATATAGACACACACAGAGATATGTTCTAAAAATACTTGTGAAAGTGAATTGACCCAGGCCAGTTGGATTCTAGTTCCTTAAGGGAATGAAGAGAATTTTGTCTGGAGGTTAGGTGAAGACCTCTTTCTTCTTGCACTTTTCGTTTCAAGGAAAATTCCTGACAGAAGTTAAAGCTGAAATGAATGCACTTTGCTCTATTCTTCCTTTTTTTTTTTTAATTTCTTTATTTTTTATTTTTGTGCTAACATCAGCTGAAAAAAAATCCTTTTCTTTTTGTTTATGAAATGTAATAGCAAAGCTATTTCTTGTTAAAGGTGTTATGTATTTTATACAAATTCTAACTTGAATGCACAGTGTCAGTCATGCTCATTTGTCAGTCCCCATCTCAGTGATGTAGGTGAAACTGCATGAAGATGAAGGTTCTGCTAATTGCAAGGGCCTGCACTTTATACTTAAGGGCTGTCCAAATAGTTACTCTGAAAAAAAAAGTTTTGAACATGACCTAGAAATACTGTAAACTAACTGTTCAAAATTGAAAACTGTTGAATTTTTCCCAACAGTTTCATTCAGTTTTTCTCTCTCCATTTCTGACAGGCCTAGATGCCTTTTGTGATTCTTATACTGTCTCCTGCATGACGGGCGTGCACCATCTTCAAGCTTTAACTTCTCTCTTCAGTACTGACTGCTGTGTTTTAGCAAACCCCTTAAGATTCTTGTCAGAGCTACACTTCCCTGTAAACTGGCCATTCCTTCAGTGCTGGTGTCGTTTTTGGTTTTCTATTTCTGTACCTGTGTAGCTTTGCCAGATATGTATCTAGTCATACCAAATGTTATTACAACCATTTGCTGTGTAATACATTAGTAAAAAAACCAAACAAGTAACAATGACCTTTATAAGTAGCTGTTCACTATGGAATAAAGGTAGTTAAAAGTATCACACAAGGTATTATTGAAATGGCATGATGGTGATCTTTACAGGAGAAAAACCAAACCTGTAAAAAGTAAAGCATGTTCTCCAAGTGCTTTAAAATGTATTTAGAGACCTATTATATGGTTAACATCAATATGGAACTCTGGATGTCTTCACTTACAATTATTCTAAAGTAGCATTGCTGTTTAGTCTTTGTGTGAGATTTTGGCAATTATGCTTTTCTCTACTAATCTTGGTGTTCAGTGATTTGTGTATTTGTCTTTCTAACTTCTAATAAACTCACTCCAACTCAGGTGTCTGTCTTTGCTTAGTAGTGCTTTTTTCTTTTTCAACTCTTGCATAATCACATAGGTTTTCTATGGAGTAGGAAGTGGTCACTTCTAATCTTACTAAACTGTCAGGGTTTTGTAAGAGTAAAACATTTAAAAGTAGAATTGCAAGTTTCTCTGGGTCAGCACAGCTGTGTAAAATATGAATGCAATATATGAAAAATTAGTTTCATTGTGGTTTACATTTTCTTTGGTAAAAGTTAAAAACGAAGCACAGGATTTTGACCATAAGTATTCCTAAACAGAAATATTTCTGTTTAGGGATTTTAGGGCTAATTAAACACGTTTGCAAGTAATGTAGATATTTAGAAAGAACAAAACATGATTTTTTCTTAGACTGATGGAATGCTTTTGCTTGGGGCTTGTACTCTTAACCACGGTGTGCTCATATGAAATGGTGGTGGTGAATTGTTGGACTCCTGGGGCAGGTTTTTATTAATGATGAATTGTGGCTTGGGCATGTCTTCACGTTTAGAAATCTTTGTTAGACTTTGGAAGGAATCCTTTTGCTTTGGTAAAGTTGTAGCTATATGGTATTACATGTTTAGGTAAATCTATATAGTATAAGTATATATGAGTAGCAATTAAAAAGTAATAATTCATCACTGAAATGTTTTCGAGCCAGGCTTGGGGGTGGGCAGCAAGCTCTTGCAGTATCACATGTATTCAATTTTTTTCAGGATGGCACTGGATCTCTAAAGCGCAGTGGTTCCTTTAGCAAGCTCCGAGCCTCCCTTAGACGCAGCAGTGAGAAGCTGGTTAGAAAGCTGAAGGGAGGAAATTCCCGGGACAGTGAACCAAAGAACCCAGGGTAATTATCTGTTCTTAGCTGTGCTGGTGTCCCTTGGTCTGTGCCCCACTGTAGCCCAGGGTAGTTCCTAGGGTAGCATTCCCTTCCTTGCTTAGCTAACTGCATATCATAGACAGCTGTATCTTAAAGAAAAATAAAATAGGAAATAACTTCTTAAACTTCCATTGTAAGTTCTGTAACATCTGAGGATTTATATTTGCTTGTAAGAATTAACTCTATTTATTTTCTTTTTGCTGCTTTACCTAGTTGAAGATTAGAAAAGCTTCATAGAACTATTGATAAATGTTAGTTATCTGCAAAACTATCCTTTTCACACAGCAGTGGAGAATAATAAATGTTACTGTTTTTACAGTAAAAGACTGAATACAGTATACCCGCAACTAACATTCTTGGTATAGCTTAGTATCTTGATATATTCTTGATATAGCTTTATATATTGCTGTGAGCATAAAGAGAATTACCAAGTGAAGCCCCTCTTGGTTTCTGTTTTTGGAAAACTCAGACGTCAGAGAGCACAGGAGAACGTTGAAAAACTTAGACCTAGCTGTGCATCTTACTAACATTTTGGCCTCAGTGAAGTCAGTGGTAAAAATTCACATTTAATGAGTCTGACTGCTCACTCTTCCTAGTCTACCACAGGATTATGGATTTGAATATATGTAATATTTCTCATAAATCCCTAAAATCATTCATAATTTACTGGTTGCTGCAGAGAAATTGAAATGTTAAAATGCTACTATTTTTCATAGTGGCACCTGTGAGTGTTCCCCCTCACAACTGCAGTCAGTTTTTCAGGGGTTTTTTCCCTTGCTGTGGAAAACTGGAACTCATTTAGTTGACAGGAAACCATGTGACAGTGTGAACTTGTGCCTTGAAACAGTCATTTTGGAGAACTTGGGGTGACTTCTGATGGAGCAACTGAATCTGAGTAACGTAGTTGGTGATGATGATGATGGTGGTATTACTTGAGACAGTGACCTGGAGGCAGGGTCTCACTCTGTTTCTTCAGCTCCAGTGAAGTTTTTCTTACTGTTTTTATGGCTGTAAAATATTAAGTACAGCTGCAGTACATGTAGAAGTAGCTTCCTTGCATATCTGTTTCAAATTCGGCCTGATCTGAATTTTAGAGTTGTTGCTGAAAATTTCACTGCCAGACACTTCATGCTGAAAGCACTGAAGAGAATTCAAGGTCAAAATTCCTTTGCATTTTTTGGTCCATCATTAAGAACTACCTCTGAGATAGGAGGTTGGGAATACACTATGGAAAGCATGAGATCAGAAGAAGGAAATGTATAAATATAAGATGCTTTAGGGAAAACAAACAAAGGCAAGCCAAAACAGAATAAAAGGGAGATTTCCTTCTTTTTCTTCAGTATTAGCATTTTTATACATTGGTTTCCTGTTTCTATTCAATTCTGTCCAGAGTTCATACATCATAGTCCAGGTATATTGTTGTATGAATGGATGCATATATCCATAGCTAATTTTGCATTTTCTCCTCATTTTTGTGAGATGTGGAAAGGTTTTCAGTTTCACGAAATCCAGGAGGTTTATTCCTTATTCTCTGTAGTATTTATAGCTAACTCTTTCTGCAGGTAAAGTAACCCCATGTTTATAGGTGTAGAAAACTACGGTTACTTATAACTGAAGATACTTGGCTTTGCAGTGCCTGTGAGAACTCACCTGCCTTGTTACTGTCTGCACTTGAGTTGTGTTACCTGACCAAAGTCATCTACCCACGGTAACATGAGTTACACTGTGGGGTCTGTAGCACCAGATGAGGTTTCCTCAGATGAAGGCATTAATGTGAAACAAAACTGAAAGCGAAGCAATATCTTCCTAGCTTTCCCTTTCTGACAAAATAGTCTTGGTTTTAGATGTCACCATAGTTCTCAAGGAATAATTTATTCTTAAAACTTGCAGTAAGTGTATTGCGTTGACAGGCTTTTATGTAGATAGGCATTATGATTGTATAGGACAATAAATACTATAATTTCTGTTCTTGTAATAAATAGAGTTTTTAAATTCTAATTTATATTAGCTTGTTTTAATAACAAATGCAGAGATTTCTGGTATTAAACACCAGCTTTGTAGGTCATAAAGCATAGCTGTACATATTGATATTCCAAGAAATCATTTTGATTTTATTTTCTGAAGAAACTTCAGTAAATAGAATTAATTTTTTTTTCTGCTTCTGAGTGTAACAAAAGGGATATTCAGTGGTTACCATGCAAACCTTTGGGGTTTAGTGTGTTTGATAGCTGAATATTACAATACAGACATAGCACACATATAAATCTTCCTTGCTGTGAAGGCAGCCTCTTTAGGTAGAACATTCCTGAGCCTCCATCCTTACCAGTGCATTCCCTGCCTGTGTCTCTAGGAAGACTTTACTCTGAACTTGATTTACACCTCTTGTTTATATCTGCTTCTAAATAGGAATTGACAGTGCTGGTGTGAGCACTGAGTGAGAAATACTCGAATAGCAATATGCTCACATCACAGGATGAAGGAAGGACTTAGTGTTCATGTTGTTCCTTGATACAGAAAGTTGAAGAGAATAAAATGGAAAACTCATCAGGGAAATGGTTTCTTTACAATCTTGCAAAAGCCTTTTAGACAAATAACAAGTATCTTAAAACTGGTCTTTGAAACATGCAATACTTGAAGCAAAGTATCAGTTCTTTATCATATTTCACAATTCAGTTCTGTAATAATTTAACTTTGATTAATTAGTGTTCTTTATTTTTTCACTTAAAAAATTTTGACCACACAGCAGAACAGTTAAGATTTCTAATCTAAAAGGGAAAAAACAATCTCTAATTATTGCTGTTACTTACACATCAGAAAAACACCTGCATGTTCTTTGTACAGTTGTGTTTGTAACATGGAGGGAACTAAAAGTGCATTTGCCAGACTAAAGTTCTTAACAATGTTGATTTAAACAAACCCAAACAAATAAAAGACCAACCCACAAACAAAGTAGTATCTCAGGTATGAATAATTTTTTTTTTAATTGGCACTTTAGCAAGAACCTAAAATATGCGTGTGAATTTTTACTGGTGGAATTTTTGTTTCCCTGGAATGTTTTCCATAAACCTTTATGCTCTTATGGAGAGTTTTCTGTAACATTTTGTTTGTTTTACAGATTAACTTCCTTTGACTTCCATATATAACCCCTGTTGTACCTGTTTCCTTGAATAAATGAGAGGTGTACACCATGCATGAGTCCTTGCTTTGTTGTTGCTAACACTCATGTCAAATATTTTGAATTGTGTGCTTCTGGCTTTTGAAACACCCAGATTTAGTGCTGGGGAGAACCAGCCAGCCTGTGTTGCGTGGCAGCTGTTGCCCCTTGTTTTGGTCCATTGTCCTGCTAAGCTTTTGCTTTACCAAAGCATTTAAAACTTGTGCTTTGTTAGTGTTGCTTCAGTAGAAAGAAAAACTGCTTAATATTTAACGTGATCTGTATGGATAAACCTTTCCATGTTACTGGAAGGTACTGGAAAGTTTGCATCAGCCAGTTGTCTCAAGCTGCAGGTAGCACTGCAGGGTTAGGGCTTGTTGTCTTGTGACCAGTTCATCAGATATGTATTCAAAGCCCTCCTTTAGTTCTGAAATAGTTAAAGAGCTCATGAAAAATCAGAGCAGAATATTCTGAGGAATGGACAGGCACTGGTGTAAAGGACATCAGACATCCCATGACAGAAGTCTTGGGGCTGATCCTGAATTTCATTACACACACTTGAAAATATTTTATGTTAAATTTTGTATATATTTGAGAAATGGAGGTAAATTATTAATCCTCATTTCAAACAGCAGCAGATATTGCAGTTAATGCAGTGATATTTTGACTGTCAGTAGCTCCTGGGTAGGTGATTAATTTTTTCCCCTCTTCCATCATTTTCCATACCATATTCCAGGGTGCTTGTTACTACTGCTTGGAGTGTTGTAAAGCCAAAAGCACAACCAAAGTTAACAGCAGCAACCATCTTGTTTCTTTTCACTTTGAAATATTTAAAATAAAACATTCTAAAATGCTTTTAAAAATTGATTCTGAAGACTTGCCTCAATGAGGCAGAAAGTAACAAACTAACTTTCCTTGTAGCTTTTTCAGGGTAAATGCTGCCTGCACAACAAACTCGCGTTTCAGATGTTTTTTCCTAAACTGTCTGAATGTTTTGATGCTTTTTTAAGAAGCCACACAAAATTGAAACTGATAATTAATTAATTAAAACTCAGTGTAAGTCACTGTATTAATTTGATGTGCTTTCAAAATTGAGATTTTGAGTTAAATCAGTTGCCTGAAATGTTTAAGCTCTAAGGAGCTTGTAATTTTGGGGGGTTTATATGTAATTAGAACTGAGTACAAACATATTTGAACTTCTGTACTTGTTATCTTAAAGGCTGTCCCTCAGATCAGTTTTGGGACATTGTTCCCCCTCCCTTCACTGTGCATTGCTCCTTGTTGTACTTGTGTTTTTAGAGCTGTAGTTTTCAGCCATTCTGATCGGTTTATCCTTGCATGTTCACTGTCCTGGTTGCAGCATGAAGCGTGCCAGTTCTCTGAATGTTCTTAACATGGGTGGCAAGGCTACTGAAGATCATTTTCAAGTAAGAAGCCCTACAATACTCTTACGAAAATAAATACTGTTCGTAGGGTTTGGGATAAAAAGAGTGTGATAAATAATAAACCAACAAACTCAGTGATTGTAAGATCCTGCTTCAGTGAGGTGTTTGAAGCGTGTGCTTAAGGCATCATTCTGTGACACTTCTGTGAATTATGATTAATTTTAAGAAAGGGTTCAATTCCAGCCAGTTACGAGCATTGGCTTTTATGATACCAAGCAGTCTCTGGCTTTGGACTTCTATTGGATATAAAACTTATGGAATATTACATTCTTGTAAAAGCAACTTAAAAGTGCAGGAACTGTTAAAGCGCAGTTCAGTACTTTTTCATTTCAACCCCTTTATTGCAAAGAGCCCTGTCATTGTGATTGCTGTATGTTCCAGGTTCCCTTAAACACTTAAGTTATTTCTGAGGTGGCACAGGAGCAGTCTCAAAAGTTTGTTTGATCTGTGTTGTGCTTCTGCTAATATAAAACCTTATTTTGCTTAACTGTTCATGGTGTGCCACTCCTCATTGCCTGTTTTTACCTAACAAATCACTGTTTAAATTGTCAAACGAGCAAGCAATGTTCTTCTAAACACTGCTGTTTTACTAACACAGTAACTGCTACTAATTTTAGGAAGATAAAAATTGCTTCTCTACTAACCAAACTGTAGGTGAGGATCTTCATCACCGTGTGTCCTAAAGTAGCAGGAAAGCCCCAACTGTGGCTCTCGTTGTCCTTGCCAGTGGTGTAAAGGTGTTGTAACTGATGCCTTCTGAATGTGCTGCAGAGTTCTCTGTGGTTGGAAGTGTAAGCAAAACTTTGCTCAGGGTGAGCTTCAGCCAAAACAAATCCAGGGTAAAGCACAATTCTCTGCAGCAACAGTGCCAGGGTTTCAAAGAGCCGTGTCCTAGGTGCCCCTGACTGTTGGATCCTCAGTGTGTGTTTAATTGGTGTGACTTCCAGAAGAGGGATTTTTTGTTGGTGTGTACAACGCAGTAGTAAAATTGGTTCTCAATTCTTGCAAACTTTTGTAGTTCCTCCACTATAGACACCCATGGCAATTCCTATAAATGGGCTCTTGCATTTCTGGGAAGGCTTGGGTTGGATTGTAAGAGTGTGTGTATTTTACAGTATTGCTAGTTAAAAATTGGGGAAAAAAATGTTTATTGGACTCCGGAAAGCATCCCCCAACCCAGCACAAATGCTTCTTAGTAGTTCATGTTTGTTCCCATTTGTTAAAACTAGTACTTTTGTTTGTTTGTTTGAACTATCTGGACATCTGCTTAATTCCTTTGTTTGTTTTTTTCCCCTTCACACAGGAACGAAATAATTGTCTGACAGACTCGCGAGCTCTGAGTGTCAGTCATTCTGATCTGGCGCATTGAGATTTGGGACAGAAGCTAGCTAATATTCCTGTGTGAATAAAGAAGCACTGAGACCTTCAAAGCTTTGGTTCCTCATCCTTGTGTATAGGAACACCTAGTTTGTAGATGATGTTGGTTTTTTTCCAATGGACTGCTGTTTTTACTTTTTAAATAGGGACAATTTTAAACACAGCATTAGTGGGTGTTTTCTTCTAAGGGAAAACTATAGATACTTATTGCTCGTTGCACTCCTCCCGTTCATGCTACTTACATAAATTTCTTTAATAGATCTGACAACTACAGCAGCCAAAAAAAAAAAAAAAAGTAAAAATACAAACACATTCAAAGCATACCAAAATGCAACAGCGTTGGAAAATGCAAGGAAAATTAAATGTGTGGCAGTGAATACATACAGTGCTGGAATGAGAAATGGATAAATTTTTGTGCATTACTGTAGAAATTCCAGTTGAGCATTCTGCAGTGGTGGGGTTTGCCCTTGGCACCACTGATCCTTGTAACAGTAGAAGCCTTGGCTGGCAAAACAGCACTTAGACACGACTGACTTAACCACTAGACTGAGCTATTAAATCTTACAGAAGTCATGGCTGGGGGTAAGTTACATTTACAATGAATAGCAACGCCTGTGACCATAACTTTTGATAATGTAAGTCTTAGGGCACAATAATTAATGGATATAGGATGGTTTGTGTACATCAGGAGAAATGGAAAAAACCTTTACTTTGTGTGATTGAAGAATACTCGAGTTTCGGACTGCAACTGTCCCAGAGCAGCTGCTGCTGCTCTCAGGGAAACATCGAGCCTCAGGTTGACTTTCTCGCTTGTCCACTGGAATTCACAGTCCCATTCTCTGTTTGCTGAAAGTGCCCAATGTTTCCTTATGCTGATCCCAAATCCTGCCTTTCTCCATACCAGCTGGTGACAGCAGAAGCAGGCACCTGCACGCCAGGATGTCACACTGTGGAGTGGCTGCTCTGCAAGGATCACTCCATGCTCTAAGGGCCCTCGTGGAGGCACTCGATGGCCATAAGTGGCAAGTGACCTGTGTGACCACATATCCATGTTAAATCCACTTAGTTAATAAATATATGCTGTATGTATACAGGACTGCTGCTGGAACTATGTATGTTTTAAGGATTTTATAGACATTAGGATTTCCTTTTGCTTTTCTGTAAAGCTTGTAATTTTGTTCATCTTTTGTAAAAATTCTTATTTGTGTGAAGTTGGATGAGAAAGTAAAAAAAAACAAGCAGTGTGTGTACAAATGTATTTGTGGTCATAGTTGCGAGTTGGAAAATTTCGAACAAAATTAACTTTGGGAAAAGCTGGAAAATTCATTCAAGGTCAGCACCAGCTGAAGGAGGTAAAATATAGGAACATATGCAAGTTTTAGTATTTGAACAGGCTGTGAAAAGTCATTAGAATTAGTACTTAGTAGGAGTATTTGACTGGGTTTTCACCTGGTTTTAAGCTGGTTACAGTAACTGATGCTAAAAGTTGTCTGTGTAATGCACTTAACAATGTTTACCAGGAGGTACCGTCAGAGCATCTCTGCAGAGGAAGCTGCGCATGGTGCACCTGCTTTAGAGACAGTGTAGGAATGGTGAGAGACGATGCTGCTAATAATTATGTAGAAGTTTTAGCACATAGTGCAATTCATTAAAGAACTCGAGCAGGAACAGGTTGTTGCTCAGTTATCCTAACAATAGATACTCATATAATGTTGACTCGAGTTTTAATCTTTTTATTAAGAGCTTTTTATATTAAAAAAATATGTAATATATATACTTTTTTCTCCCTAAAGTAAAATGTGTTGTATGCCCCCACTGGTGAGTTGGGCTCTCTGCACAAAGGCAGACTGAGCTGGCTTTGCTAAAAGAACCGTGTGAGGCTGCCAGGCCGGGGGTGCCATGTCCAGCCCCTGCTCCGGCCGGGAGCTGCTCCCTGCAGATGCCCTGAGCAGGCCCTGTTCCACACCAGGTGCTCCCGCTGCCAGAGACACCCACCAAAGTCTGGCTTCCAAAAAGCCCCCACAGAACTATTCAGACACAGAACTGGTTTGGTAATAAGGAATTACTTGAACTGAAGGATGCGATTCCCACATTCATCTTTCAACTTTGAAGGAAAATGATTTTTTGCAACCTTTCAAAAAAGACCCCAACCCTGTGTAAATAGCAATAAATTATGTAACCATGCCAAATGACAGTGTATAGTAAGTTACAAAGTGCAAGACTGTGGTATGTTGATGGTGATAGTGAGGGAACTTTATTGGTCAGGATCTTGCTGTGGATGGCATTACTAATACTGTGCTTTTAAATGTTTTAATCCTTCATATAGTATTTTAAAGTGTGATGGAAGGTTAAGTTGTTGAGCTAATGCTTATTAAACAATTCTTATATTTAAAAGGTTCATTTTTTTTTCCTGAGAAGAAACAAATTTCAAGACTTCTTTAATCCATAAATCCCTGAGAATAGTAGCCAAGTCCTTACTGTTAGGAGCCAGTGAGCTGTTTGCAGTTTGAGATCTTGTAAAAAACCAAAAACCAAATTAAAGTCAACATTCCCTGTGTTTGAATCATGAATGAGTTACTCAGGACATGGTTTGTATACATTTATATTTCAGACGGGCTTCTCAGTTCACTTTTATGCAAGATTTGCTTTCTGAGTTTCCCCTTATAAGGTTCCAGTTGTAGATGAGAGTCTGCATAAAGAATATATCCAAAATATCCAATTGTATCCTTCTGGGATGTCTTCACCACCAAACTAAACAGCTCTGATGAAACAGAAAACTGGAAAAGACCTTCAGAATCGACAGATACCTTGTTAGGAAAAGTAGTGCAGTTGTGTTTGCAACCTTGGTAGTGCAGTTGTGTTTTTAATCCGGCATTTTTGTCCTTGACTAAAATTTTGAGGGTGAACTTGAATAAAAACATAACGAGGACTCCACTTTAGGCCTCAGATTCTCCTGCAAACAGTGGTGAGTGTGGGTGTACAGCAGGATGTGGGATGAATTGTACATGGAAATGTTACTGATAGAAAGGTGCCTGTTGCCCTTCTGTCTCTGGTTGTGTGCTCTATTGGCAATATTTGGTCTTGAGTTTAGATCTTACTAAATAGTCTTGTAAAATGTAATTGTTTTATGATTTGCTCCTCTTCTAGAGGAGTAACTGACCTATTGCTGTGGTGTGTCTTCACTTACACAATGCAAAAAGAGTCAGTTATCTACAATTTGTACTTTTTCTTAAAATAAATGACACCCTCATCCCCAAGCACTCCTGAATTGAGTAAATTAAAATGGTTTTGAGTTTGAGAAGTAATTGTACTTAAATTGTATCATTTGAATCCAGAGATTTTGGAAACTGTGGTTCTGTTGTAAATATCTAGTAAAGGGGTGTGCAGTGCTGCATTGACAGTGTGTTCACAGTAGTTGATGAGTCTGTTACTTTGGTTCTCGTTATGCAGGTCATGTGTTGTGTCTGAAGGCTGCTAAGAGAATGGCATTTTTGGTCATGTTAGTCTGTACTGAGAGAATAAATGTTAACAGATGTGATGCTGAGAAGTTTAGTTTCATTGTCATCGATTTACAGAAGTACCGGGGGGGGGGGGNNNTGTAAATATTGAGGAAAATCTCAAACATCTACATTGGATTATTTTTTTCCCCTAAAGCCATTCACAGTCGTGCCAGTACACTGAATAGTTAAGGTCAGTAGTTTAAAAAACAAAGCAAGAAGCCAAACAGAGTGTGGGGGTCTGGCAGAGGTCAGAAGGCCCAGGCTGGGAGGATGCTTATGCTCACAGTGAAGTTGCAAACCTTCCTTAGTTACAGCTGCTTGAAAATGAGAAATATTTAGGGAACCACAGCTGGAAGTTAATTTAATGCTCCAGCTCCATCAAACAGGTTGAAGCTGCTCTTACACTGTGCTGGCACACACAGTGGAGAGAGAGACTATAATGTGGATACAGCATGGAACAAGCACAGTGAAGTGTTCTTAACACCAGGTCTATCCTTGGGCGCCCTGTATTTAAACTCCCACCCCAATTCAAGCATGGAAAGCTACCGAGTCTTTAGTTGTAATCTATGTAGTAGAAGTATTTTACTCTAGTGGTTGTGGGTTACAGGATCACTCAGGTCAGTTCCAAGCAATCAGGAATTGTATTTTCTGTTTTCTAGGACTTGGTTTAAAAAACAAACCCAAAACGCAACAGCAAAACCGGAAAACCATTTGTAATGTCAGTGTTTGCTTGAGGAGAACGCACAGCACACACCCCCCCACACGGCCCCTCAATCATGACTTTAAATGTTTCTTTAAAAAAACCAAATAACCCCTTCCCACATTGGCTTTCAGATGCTGCATCTGATTTCCATGAGTAGTGGCTGCTCCTCACAGCTATGTTTGAAATCCCATTGAGTTCACCTGTCTTACCCCATAAAACTGCAGAAAATAAACTTCCAGAAATGTAACCTGTAATGGTAGCAAATCACTGTGATTTGAAAAAGAAACTTTTAATGAAATTGTTCAGCATGTGTTAACTACATCTGTTTTGTTAATAGGTCAATTGTGTAAATTCTTTACTAAGTACAAATTTGGTTCTCCTCCTCAAAGCAACGATCCCAGAATTCTATTTTGAGATTTCTGCTGAAGAAGGCCTCTTCGAATCACAGATTTGTAGTTTAATTTGAAAATGTTAGAAGTTTCTCAAGTGTCATTTAATATTTCAAAGTGTAGAAAAATATTTAAGTAGTCTTGCAGGATAAAGACTTAATATATTCTAGACTGTAAATCTTTGTAAAAACTGCTTCGATTTTTTTTCTTGTATAGAAACAAATCTCAGTTGTGAAACCCAAAGATTAATAAAGCTGTATCAAGGGAAGGTTCTTAAATTGCATTTATTAAAACTTAAGCATCTTTCAACACTTTGGACACAAGGCTTCAAAAGACAGGTGCTGTGTCGGGTTCCCATGAGGGTTTGCAGCCCCAAAGCTGCACTTGGGTCAGATGGACATCCTGGGCTGCTGCCTGAGGGTGGGACTGAGGGACAGGCAGCAACTGGAGTGAGTGTGGGCTGTGAGCCTAGTGGGGCTCAGCTGGATTTGAGATTTCAGGGTTTGTGTGTGCTGATGAACCAGGAGACAAACTGACGTACCCTGACTCAGCTGGAGAGAGAAATAGCAACAAACGAGCAGGGGCAATGACAGAACACTTGAGCAGGTAAAATGTTACTTCTGTTTGTTGGTAAAAGTGTTTTTCAGCAGGTAAACTGGAACTTTGATTACAGACCCATCTGTGACTTCTAACACTTTAGGGCTGTTCCTGCAAGCAGTCAAGTTGCAAAAAGGAGTGATCAAAATATTACAGACTGAGCCTGAAGATGTTTCACACTGTTCTGAACATGTTCACAGTGAGGCAAACTCCTGGGACTGGAGCCCAGGATTGGATGAGGCTCTTCTGTAAATGAATATCCAGGTAGGGGTTGATGACTCCCATTAATCAGCTACATCTCTCCGTGGCTGCTTTTTTCCCAATCAGCACAACAGAATGAACATTATTTTGGCTGCTGTTCCAGCCCAGATACACAGGCCAGGAATAGAAGAGAAGAACTGGAGTGTTACCTGTGCTGCATTAGTTGGTCTTTCATTATTGAAATTGTTAAGGAGGAGGCACGAAAGGTCAGGGTTTGAAGGAGGTGGCCCTGCCTCTGAGCTGGGGCATTCTCAGAGTACACAAAGGCTTCTAAGGTTCATGGTTGGATTTTATTAAAAAACACTGTGCAGTCATTTCCAAATACAGAGAATTAAGACATTTTAGGAAAATTTATTTAAACACAACTTGTGCTATTTGCACAAGGTCCCCTAAGACATCTGAAGGGGTTGCAGAAGGCACTGAAAGCAACTCATCCTTTCTGCTTGCTTAGTCTCCTGCCTTCAGCTTCAAGCTGTGCCTGTTCTCCTCTGGAACTTCCTGAGGCAGTCACACAGGGTCTCTTTTCCTTGAGTCATATTTGTTGTCCCTTGAGAAAGCTTCTGCCACAGTTCCAGCTGAGGCAGTTCACAGCCAGCCAAAACTTTCCCTTCCTGCTACCCAGCTGCATGCTTCCACATGAAAAGACGGATGATGTCCTGAAAGAGCATGACTGAGGAAAGGCAGAGGATGCAGCTGTTTCACAAACACAGGGTTCCTTGGCCAAAAGACAGACCTGAGCAATGTAACTCCACACAAACATGTGGAGTTCTTGTCTGGGCCAGCTGGGGAAGCAGCAGCAGGAGGGGAAACCTAAAGCTTGATGAGTGTGTGAACAAATGAGCATCACTCACTGATGAGAGCAGGCACCCACAGAACAGAGGCCTTTGGAAAGTGTAACATCACCTGGCTTGCTTTCACATAGACTAGAGCAATGCAAAAATTCAGCCATAGGAAGAGCGGATGTCATGGCAGTGGTCTGAGGACAGCAGAAAAATGTGACAAACAGCACAAGGACAGGAAGAAAACCCATGTGAAGCTCTAACTAAACAACAAAAATCACCTGAGAAGAGCAATAGCGTCAGAATGGATGAAAAGAGCTGAAGGTGCCCTTCAGGATCACAGCTGAGCTGAGAGCCCAGCAGTAGGGACAGAGGATGTGAGAGGCAGCAATCCAGAAGCCCATGAAGAAGCTGATCCAGCAAAACAGCGCAGGGCAGAACATCAAGAAGAACATAGACCGTGCCCTGAGCTTACACAGCTTCAGCAGTGGGCAATCAGAACAAGGGGATGGGGGATGTGGTTTGCTGTCTTTCAAATGAAAGAGGCTAAAGAGGCCTTTGCTATGAAGGGAAGGGACTGGAAAGCAGGAAAAGAGGGGAAACAAACCATTAAAAAAATTTTAAGAGTGCTATGAAGCCAGATATACCCATCTCGTACAAAGGCAGTACAATTTTAATTCTTACAGTAAGATGTTACAATCAAGTACCTTTATGGTATTCCTTTCTTGAAAATCTTAAGTGGCTTTAAAATAGGACAGCTGCTTTGTTACAAAGAATGGCTGTCCTTAATTGGCAGCAAGAGACCCCGAACCACCAGCAGGCAACATTAACTGGTTGAATTTCGAGTCCCATTGGGTGTGGAAACAGAGAGGGTACAAAACTACAGTAAATGCTGTTTCTAGACTAATATGCTATTAAAATAAAATTAGACATCAGGTCTTCCCCATCATGGGGATTGCTACATCCCACTCCACTGTGCAGCCTCCACCTGCCCACTCTCCTTCAGAACCTTCAGGACACTGATCTCACAAGGAAAAGCTGAATATCCAAGTGTAAAAAGATCTTTCACAAAGTAGACAAGGCTAAATGCAGTCATACCATTGTTCATATACTCCACCACCCATTCCTCTCCTCTAGTAACAATTGCGTTTTACCGGTAATTCTTCCTGAAGCAAAGTTCTGCTACATTTTTGGAGCACGATGCTTTACTATGCAAAAGAGTTATTTTATTCCTTTTACACCTTCCAGCTGTACTGTATAGTAGCAAAAGGATGGAGGGAGATGAGGAGCAAAAACTACACTTAAAGTCCTCATGCTTCCAGCGTACTGTGATGCCACTCCAGAGTGTCCAGGCAGGGATACCCGGCTGACCATCAGTCTCATCAGCAGCTGATTGGACCAGGTTATTCCAAGTGCTGGAGTGACTCTGTTACCCACTGCCCTATAAAGAAAGTATTACACATTTCTGCATGCATGGATTTCATATGAAATACCTTCTGTTGTAACAAAACTGCACTGGAAGACATCATTTACTGTTTCTCTAACATATATTGACAACTATAGGTCTTTGAAGACAGAGGTGACAGGGTTTACTCACAAAACTTAGGTTCTCCCTGTGGCAAGGAAACAGCTGGAGGAGCAGTGCTTCTTTACAGAACAACTGTCATTCTTTCAACTACAGCCATGGGGAATACCTACCTCCGTCTGGACAGGCCCCTCTTGCAATAGGAAAACCACAAGAGAAAAATGGTTGAACTTTTAATATTTGAAGTGTGTAACTGTTTGCCTTGGATTCCATTTGCAGGTATATTTAGAAATGTTGGGTAAACAGAACACTGCATATGTATGACTTTCAACCCAATGTTTAAAACAATTTTTTTTCCCGGAAAAAGTGCAATTTCTTCAGTAAAAGAACTACAAGATAACCAGGCAAAAAATTATAATTGAACCTTATCCTTGTTCTGTGTCAGTTTCAGAATTTGAAGGATGCAGTGAACTTCTCACAAACATCCATTTATGTAGCACCCATCTTATGTAGTAAATCAAGGTTATAGTTAGGATTCAAACAACAAATACGTACATTTGAAGCCTGTTAATATATTGGTGTCAAAAGATATTATTTTGGGTTTTTTCTTAGCTCACTAAAAAAGCCAACTGCTAAGGTTTGGTTGCTAAATGTTTTAAGCAGACAGAAGGTGCGCTCAGTTATATCAGAGACAAGATCCAGAAATACTCTTGTGTAAGCAGGTACTCAAGCCATTAACTCCAGGGAATTTTTCCTGCTAATTTGTGATTAGGGATTACAATGTGAGTGTATATGACAGTTTCTTCCCCTTCACAGCACGAGTTAGTGCTGATCTCCAGCAAATCCAGCATTGCTGGGTAGATGCCCCACTGCTCCTGACATGATCTGGTAGCTGACACTGGAGTGACAGAGGACAGAGTGGTTCAGTGCTGCTGTGTTTGACACTGTCACACTCTGTGGATCACTCACCTACAACTGCACTGAGCAGCTTCCGACTCACTCACTGCATCCGTCACCTGAAGCACAAAAACAAGGTTTGCAGCTGACCTGGGGCTCTGTGTTTGTATTTAGCAAGCAGGAGGGCAGGGAAGGGAACCAAGGCAAGAAAATCCAAGTTATCAGATCATATATTAAGCCAAGTTAGAAAACAGTTGTTCTTTCAAGGCAAACTAAAATGGAGTTGTGAATTACAAGCTGAGTTTACAGTGTTAGAACTATTTAGCAAGCTACAGCTTACATTAATTAAACTACTTCTAGATGCTTAATTTGTTAAGAAAAAAAAGAAAACAAATAAAACCCCCACAATCACAAAATTGTTCCAGTGCTATAGCTGGAGATAAAAAGTACAAAACCCCAGATCTCCCAAAGGTGCCCTGTTCTCAATGATTTCACTACCTTTGAAGCTTCCCAGTGGCCTGCCTGCACATTGACTTACCCCTTCCCAAGGCCACATTTGGAGTGTGAATGCCTCAACTCTGGCATTCATATGCTCCTTCAATTTGTGAGTGGACTAAGCAGTGTCTTGCCTTGTTTCCTCCAAAGAATCCTCTTTTTGACCAGTATCATTGTGGCCTTGTTTTGGTCCAGCTCAAGTCAGTGCAAGCATTTTAGTGCTTCAGTAATCTCAGCAGTTACACAAAAATGCTGAGCTCCACAGAAATGCAGCAAAGTCCCTGGTGCTTCACTGTCTCCTAGAATATAACTGTGCCTGCAGAGCTCCCAGAGCAGTCCTGCTGGCAATGGCATTTCAAGCCAGTGACAAGAAAGAACTCTGTTACTTTGCTTTGATGCTCTGTGCAGTTGCTATACATTTTTGTTAGCTTTAGTGGACAACTTTTGAGAACATTAACAGTCTATAAAAACTTAAATAATAAACTTTGAGTAGTTAACATTTACTAAAGCACATCAGTTTAAGGAAGCTTCAGTTTCCATCAGTCATTAACAGTCAGCTGACAGTGGTGAACAGACCACCATGAAATCTGCATTTACACAGATTGCACCATCACCCTCCAGCCATTCATTAAACAGTCCTTACAGAATAAGAACCGATTTGATATCATACCTGATTAATGCACATGATGGGAGTCCTGAACTTAGTGCTCAAGCTGTGAAGCTGTGCCCCAAAGGTCTGCAAATACCGAGCCTTCAGCGCGGACTCGGCAGGGCTGAACTCGCAGCGGAACAGGGCGGCGAGGGAGTCGATGACCACGAGCCGCACCATGCCCCGAGCCAGCAGCGGGAACAGCCTCCTCGTGATGCACTGCTGGAAGGTGTCCTGCCACACACACACAGTGACACAGGGCAAAGAGCCCTGCTGGGACATCAACAGAGAGAACTACAGCAATCACCGCTGCAACACGAGCTCAAGGAGTTTCCAGTCGTGAAGGCAGCTCGTGGATCTCTGCGTCTCACCACTAACCACATCTGGTGGTTTTACTGAGGAGGAAAGTGAAGAGACCAAACTGCAACCTGCATTTACCTGAAGCTCTGATTTTACTGATACTTCAAAATCTCAAGGGTGTAGTACTACACTCCTAAACTTTTCCTGTTTTCCTAGAGCAACAGAATGTTAATGGGTTGGAATGGACCTTAGAAATCATCCAGTCCTAACCCCCTGCCATGGACAGGGACACCTCCCACCAGCCCAGCTTGCTCAGGGCCACATCCAGCCTGGCCTTGAACAATGCCAGGGATGGGGCATTCACCGCTCCTCTGAGCAACCTGTTCCAGTATCTCAGCACTGTCACAGTAAAGAATTTCTTTCTAATATCTAATCTAAATTTCCCTCTTTCAATTTGTACCCTTGCCCTATCTACAGTTCCTGACAGAGAGTCCCTTGCCAGCTTCCCTGTAGCCTCCTCAGTCACTGGAAGGCTCCTGTGAGGTCCCCACACAACCTTTTCTTGTCCAGGCTGAACAGCCCCAACTTTCTCAGCCTGCCTGGGGAAGGAGTGGTTCTCACTGAAACACTCCAGACACGAGACTATCATTAAATATTCCAAACAAGTTACAGACTGTTTGCTGCTCTTCCACTAATGACCCCTTACCAGTAAAATACTGCCTCAAATCCATACTGATCAAGAGTCTTAGAAACATTCTTACTTTGTGCTACTTACCAGGTCTGCTGCCCGCTCAACAAAAATACTGTTTCCAAATCTGATCTTCTGTATTACTTCAGCTGGAACATCTGCACGCAGCTTATGCTGTTGATCTATGAGCTGCTGCAAGCGTTTGCTTGGGAACACATCTTCTGTACAAATGTAGACAGCTCCTGCAGCCAAGGAAACCACCTGTGATTACAACAGGGCTCTTACACATGCAGTTTTAACAGCACACTAATTATATCAGATATTCTGTACTCAAAAGTGACACATATGGACTTGGAAAGTCATGTTACTTTTTTTTTTTGCAACCACGCGGAATCAACGATGAACAAAAACCCCACTCCTGTGACTTTCCTGCAGTTGCCGGTTCCTTTTTTCAGTGCCAGCTGGGAAAATTGGATTTTGTACTCTCCACTGGGTGACACTCACTGTGCACAGCTGTGGAACACCCACCCACCTGCCCTTGGTGATCAGAAGTATCACAGTTTATCCAACCCACAAACAGAGTGACACTGCACAGTCTTCCTGGTTCAGTCAGAAATCCAGAATACAGCACTATGAAATACATTAACTATGCCAGCCAAAACCAGTGCTAGTATTTTGATTCATGTCACTTGGTGTTTTCAAGCTTCTTGGTTTTAAATTTACATATGGCAGGGTACTGATCACCACAATTTCTAAGCCAGTTTTAAGAGGATCACTCATCCAACCTCATTCCAGCTAACTCTTCCTGAAAATGGTAATTAGATAAAAATCATTATATTTCAATCATAATACTGTGAGTGATGTCTGTAGATTTTCACTGTGGTATCTGGTTAACAAGTTACTGCAGAGGAAATTACCCATAAACATCAAGGATGCTGGGGGGAAAAAAGCACAAATACAAGCAGTATTTTCTTTATTTAAAAAGTGTTACTGTTATTGCAGAACTGACCAGAATTAACAGCTGAGACTTACAGGGCTACATCTAAGGATTGAGTCCACTCACTAAAGTGGCTGAGGCTGCTAACACAGCTTGGCAGATGTTGTGTTTGGCAATATGAGACACCCTGAACATTTCCACCCCAATGATCCATCCCAGAGTTGGCTCTCCAGAGAGCGGAGAGTCCCGTTTCCAGATGCAACTTCCAAATCCTCTCCACACTGCACTGAAAAAAATATGAAACTATATCCAAGTGGAAATGGAAATATCTCAGGACTTGATCAAGTAAAAATTAATGGTTATTAATAAAAATATTTTGCTGATGGACACCTATATAAGACAGGGTATTGAATCCTGAAAATATCCTGTATGAGACAAAGAGGAGTCTAAGCCCAATATTTTTTAAGACTGAAATTGCATCTTCATTTTAGCTCTCCCCAGCACACTGTAAACTCACCTGTGAACACCCTTCACACCCATCAGGTAATACAAAAAAAGTACCCATGCCCACTAACTAAAAAAAATGATCTTTGACAGGTGAGAATTAAAGACCTTCCCCAATTATTAACAGATTGGAAAAATACATCATCATTCATAGGAGGTATTGAAATTTTTCCAGAATTTCTATTTCCATTCTACCTAATTACAGGTTCAAATTATACTCTGGTTCCTTTTCCTTTTCTTGGCCCTGGCAGCCATCAACATTTATCACTAGAATTTGGTGTCCATTAATTCCCCAACTGCATTATGTATATACTTCTGTAAGAGGGAACTGAGGGCTGTTTGCAGTTTTCATTTAACACAAAGTAAGAACTACAATAAAGCTTTAGTGATCAGAGCAGTTATGATCTGACCATGAATACTAAACTACAACATACAAGAAACTAAGAATGCTTTCTATTCTCACCCTACTTTCTAGCATGAGTGGATAGAATCCTGAATTTTAAACTATGGGCATAAATGCTGTCTCTGGTAATTGCAATTACTTAAGTCATACACAATACCTGTAGATGTAAATGAGAACATAAAGAAATTTCCATCACCAAAGGAAGAAAATTTTAAAAAAAAAGAAGAAAAGAGAAAATGATTCCACAGTTATCCAAATCCATTAAGTTTACCGTGACATCAGCAGCCTGTGGAATACTATCTGAACCTGTATGAAGCTCAGGCAAGGTAAACAAAGTAAACTATTAATTAAATTGCTTAATTGTTTAAGGCTTTTAAAATAGCTAATTATCAAACAGTTAATTAGGTGAACCTTAATTTTCTTGAGTATTTCCCTAGGTTCATTTCTCCTAATTGGACTAATTTTCATATCACTTTCCAACTCAACTGTGCCAGCTGAGTATCAGATAGGCAGGTGAGTACTTTACTAAGGGCAGTCCTATCAAATACTCAGTTTCATGATTTCTGAAATGCCAGTAAGTCAAGAAAAATTTCTAAACACAGATTTGACATGATGTATACCCAGCACAAACACTCACTGAAACAAGCCAGTCACACAGTACAACAGTTACACCACAAAACTGAAAATCATAATGGTGCAAATTCAAACCCCAGTAACCAAACAGAAAATAAAGTCAACCCACTAAGACATGCAGCTTCCTTAAGCCCACGTGGTTTCTGAATTTCATGTGCTAACTTGTGTTGAGAAAACAGTTCCTAAAGTAAAACACACGGGCTTTCTCAGCTACCATTCTTATTCAAGCTGACTGCCTTTTGCACAATGTTGCTTTAATGCTGAAAGACAAGGATTCCTCTACCATGAATTCTGGGCTCCTAGAGAAATCATCTGCTTTCTAAAAACCAGACCTGCCTTAAGCAGGACATCCCTTGTCCTCTCCTTGGTTTACTTAAAAAAGAAGGAATGTCTGTTACTTCAGATTTCACGGTCACTGGGGCTCTTTCAGATGCAGATTTGCATTTCTAGACAGATCAATGCTCCATTGATTAAATAATTTTATTTTGATCCAGAGTTATTGCAACATTCAAGACACTGAAAACAGTCACAGATCCAACAAAACCCAAACAGAAAGCAGCAATTTCATCAAATCTGTTATTCAGGCCAATAAATGTGTTATGCTGGTTGTTGACAAAAAAATACCACCAAAAAATCAACCAAACAAGAATAAAACCCACTAAAACCCTTCAACCTCAAAAAGGACAAATTTTGATTCCTAGGATCATAATCTGTCATGCACCAAACCAGCTTGTTACCAAGAATCAGCAGCAAACATTATTTTCTAATTCAGAATTCTAATATGGATATTAATTTGTCCCATTATATTCATGTATTGCTTATGAATATGGGCATATAAAATAAATTCAGCCAACACACAATTGAACACAACTGACATCCCTAGAAGAGCAGAAAGATATCCTGGAGGCAAAGGAGGCTTTTGTTTACTTTCAGGATTTCTTTGCTGCCAACCTCCTTGCACTGAGAATTACAAACAAGACTAGCACTAAATTTATTAAGCAAATGTTTAAAAAAATGTATTTCAACATCACCACTTATGAGAAGGGAAGTTTCTAAGCAGTAAAAAAATACAATGCACCATAATTTTATAACAGTAGCAAAGTTTTAGCACTGAGATTAATCTTCCACTGGTAGTGCCAGAGTTCTGTGAGAGTTCCTGAGCGTTGCTGTTCTCCTCAAGTTTCCTAAAGGATAAAACTACTCCTAGTTAAGCTAAGCTTTAATTGCTGTATTTCTCATCAGAGGCTCAACACGAGAGTGCCATTAGGGTGTTGGGCACCTTCTTCTGTACCTCGTTCTGGTTTGTTCCTTGATTTCAACATAAACAGGAAGAAGTGCTGGAGCATGGATAAAACTGTATTTTCATTCAAACTACATGCAGCAATTAGCAACAACACACAAAGGAACAGAACAAAATGCAATTGCTTCTGCTCTGATTAATGACATAATGTAATGTAAGCCACGGGCTATAAAGCTCTTTAAGCAAGATCTTAATTTGTACAGTCCATGATTTTTCCACATGGGTGGACACAGTCCAAGAAATTAGTAAGCTTCCCCACAACGAGCCACTGAGCTGCCAGATAAAGCCAGTGCTGTGTGGAAGGAACAGCAAGGTCACAGGCACAACACACCCAAGGCACACTACCAGAATTTTCAGAAGTGGCACAGGTTTCCTCCCTTTCTACAGCAGCATAGAATAGTCAAAAACAAAAATTAGGAGTTAGATTCATGTGATAGAAGGGTAAAAAACCCATACTCAAATCAAAAAACCAAACCTGTACACTTTGGCAAACCCAGGAAAATCACAGCTACAAAACAATGTTACCTTTCTTCAATTACATTTCCATCAATTTTACTCTGTAAATCAATACAATTATTGCTGTCAAAACAAGTAATCTTTGACATTTGAAATCCCCAGCTAGGGAATATATACCATATAGCCAAGATGTCTGTGGAAAGTTATCTGCTGAGCTGCTTTGCTGAAGTGGTTACCTGAGGCGTCAATGAGCTCTCATGACAGCAACACTTTTCTTACATTGTTTCAGTGTGTTTAGTTGAACCCAGAGTGGCAGGCAGGCAAACAACAGCCAACAGGAATTCTGAATTAAGTAATGCTGTGCTGCAGGACGTGCGCAGCAAGCTTTTCTCTCTGTAAAGACACATTTCTCATTAACTGGCTTCCCACTGAAGTTAGACACGCACTGAACATGTGCATCTGCCTTAAAGATGTTCCTAAAGACAGTATATTCCCCCAAATTGGAAATGAATCCATATTTACAGTTCAGCACTTACCAGACTCTAATCCACCATACTTGTAGGGATACTGCACACACAGGCACAGCTGTAAACTAATCTGAGTCTTCCCAGCAGAACTTTCCCCGGCAAGCTCCGTGATTCCCACTAAAGGAATGCCACCTTTTAACAAGCTGTCTAGCACTGAACATCCCAGGCTCAGCTTCTGGTGCTGGGAGGTGAGGTGATCTTTATCTTGGTAGAGCTGAAGTGCTGTAGGGTTTGGGAGTGGTTTTTAATGATTAAAAATTTAAAAAAAAAAAAAAAGAAAAAAGGAGTTTCATTTATTATTTTTCTAACACACAATAATACTAAATAGATGCTGTATACAAGGTTTATATCTACAAGGGATGCTTTCTTTGCTGATAGAAAATTTCCCTAATTCAGCCTGGTCTTCCCCACCTCCCTCTCTCTACAAGACCTACTGCTGAATGTCTGTTCAAAGATCGATAATTTACACTGAGTTCTCTCCTCCTCTCAAAATTTTTTTTCTTTCTCTGCCTCTGAGGTGTCCCTATGGAAAGTAACTCTCTGAGAAAACTTTAACAGCAAGGTTCAAGCACAGCGATTATGGAAATGGAAGGGTACAGCAGCGTACAAAACAGCACAGCAGGCATCTGGTCAAAGCCTGAAGACACATGCAATCACAAGAAAATAGATTTTAAGTACAGAGCTGTCATTAAGGATTTGTACAGGAGGAGCTATTACATGCTGCTTGGTTTGAAATGAGGCATTTATGACAAACCAGTTTATAGAACTTTTAATATATGATATTAATTTTTCAACTAGTCTTAGTACAAAAGGAAAATATTGAGAGAGAGGAAGGAAGTGTGAAAGAAAAAGGAGATATTTTGTTCCTGTAATTAAGTTTTTCAGACTGGAGAATCATTCTGTCCTGTTTCAAGTAGGTTTGATCCTGAAAAATGACACCCATCTACTTCCATTTACCCCCAGGTGTCAGGGAAGCTGTCCTCAGTATAGTTAAATAATTAACTGCAGCATAATAAAAACACTTACATTTTCATTTTAAACCCACATTACTGTGTCACTGAGGAGCCAGAACCATATTTCCTCCCAGTGACAGTTATTTTGAGTTTTAGACAGAAGACTTTTCATGCCCTGACTGCATTACCTGTGAGCATGCTGTTCCTCCTCAGCGTGCGAGAGACTGTTTTCAGCAGGCACTGGATGTCTGCACTGGAGAGCTTCATCAGTCTCTGCAAGTCTGCTCCAGAGAAGTTTAAAATCTCTTTTACTGATTTTATGCCAGCTGAAATTAGAGGAATTTTCATAAATACTTCTGGCTGGATTACAGTCTTACACAAAAAAGTTTTCCCAATTTCTAATTCTCATTTACTTGAGGTTTATCTATGGTGCATTCTGCTAAGGTGGGCAGGCAACACTCACTTCAAATATACCAACACAAGCTGTAAAACTGTTTGGAAAATGATTATTGAAGCATGGGCAAAACCCAACATTTCAAACTGCTCAAAAAACTTCTTTATGAAATACTTACAGTTCTAAAATGTTAGTGTACATCTGCATGCTTACACCCACAAACACACAATTATGTCAAAGATGTCACTGTGGTGACAGATCTCTTAGTGAGACACTGGCAAATTAAATTACCTTTTTTCAGGGCAGCAATTGTTTTAGGGTTCAAGTCAAACTGGTCCCACTCCATCTCCTGACACAGCACAGCAATGAGCAGCACATCCCGTAATTATCTGTGATTAAAGTGGCTTTTATCACAGACACATGCAAGAAAAAAACAGGCACAAATCAATGTCAAAAGTTTCCAGGACTTTTTTTCTATTTTTAACAATATATACATATCAGTTATCTTAGAGAAGTAACAATTATTCTGGGATATTATTATTACTATTACTATTATTATATTATTGGTGGTGGTGGTAGTAGTAGTATTTTATATATTGATATTATTTTATTATGGGAAGAGTGTGGCCAGCAGGCTGAGGGAGGTGATGCTTCCCCTCTACTCAGCCCTAGTGAGGCCACATCTGGAGTGCAGTGTTCAGTCCTGGGCTCTCCAGTACAAGACAGACAAGGAGCTACTGGAAAGGGCCCAGGGGAGGCCACAAAGGTGATGAGGGGTCTGGAGCATCTCTCTGATGAGGAGAGACTGTGGGAACTGGACCTGTTCAGTCCAGAGAAGATCTAACAGAGAGGGGATCTCATCAATGCATATCAGTATCTCAAAGGTGGGTGCCAAGAGAAGGTGCCAAACTCTCTTCAGTTTCACCTCAAGATGAAGAAGAACTTCCTTACATTGAGGAAGGCAGAGCACTTGAACAGCTGCCCAGAGAGGCCATGGCGTTTCCCTCTCTGGAGACATTCCAAACCCACCCGGGCTCATTCCTGTGTCACCTGCTTTAGGTGACCCTGCCTTGGCACGGGGGTTGGACTGGATGATCTCCAGAGCTGCCTTCCAACCCTGACTAATCTATAAGCCAACCCTTTGGCAGAAGTCTTCTCTGAAGGCTGTTTACATATATCCTATTAAAGAGTTCAACCAATAATCCTGCAGTTAAGAACTACTGGTAATTCCAGTGGCCTGTAATTCTGCACAGTGCTTCTGCTCTGCACTGCAGCTCACAAGTAAGCTGGACAGTCATTTCTACCCTGTCAGTCTTCACACGAGGCTTTCATTTTCAAATAAAAAATCTCACACACGAACAATTTGGGATGACCCGGGACTATTCATGCATTGGACAGTCAAATATACACTTACTAGCTAAAACCAAATTTAATGTTAAATCGTTAAAATCTGTTTGTTTCTTATAGCGACATTAAACAGCTCTTTTAATACTTTGGTCCAAAACACAATAGTTTAGCACTATAGCTGTCTAGAAGGATATTCTTAGCATTATTCTGATAAACTTTATGAAAGATTGCAGCAGACACCCAGTTATACGAGAATACCTGACTTTATGAACAATCCTTTTTCCACCATGGGGAGGAGAGGTTGTGATGGGTGATAACGACAGATCAAATTTAAGAGAAGCAACAGTTACTTTTGAGCAACATCCATTTAAAGCCACATTCTGAGAAGGTTTAGAAGCCGAAACTTACTGAACTCAATCATGTTTACGACGACCCTTAACTGAAGGGCTCCAAACCATTGCGCACCCTCCGCTCACAGGAAGCCGCTCCACCGATGAGGCACAGGGGAGAGAGAAACACCAGGACCGGGTCACGGGGCAGCCAGGGGTGTCCCGCGGACTCGGCAGTGGCCGGGGGGGGGAGGCGCGGACAGGCGGACAGACGGACGGACAGACGGACGGACGGACAGACGGACAGGCAGAGCGCGGCACCGCCACACCACGCTCACTCCGTCACGAATCTCCCGCCGCCACCGCAGCCAATGAGCGAGCAGCTCGCCCGCCGCAGGCCAATCGAAACTCCCCTGAGCGACTGCCCTGGCGGGACAGCCAATGGCAGGGCGGCGTTTGCCGCGTGGGCGGGGCGCCGCTCACTCCCCTCCACTCCCGCGGGGCTGGCCGGGAGCGGCGGGGCCGAGCGGGGTCAAAGTGGCGGGAGGACGCTGTGGCAGCGGCCGGGGGCCCTCTGCGGAGCCGCCCCTTGGGGCCGCGGGGGCCAAACC
>VZTH01009348.1:122305-142155 GCA_013397815.1 Aleadryas rufinucha
GGGCGGGGCTGGAAATTGCTGCTTCCCATTGGTTGTATGCCATGCCCCTCCCGGGGGCCCGCGCGGCCATTGGGCGGCGGCGGCGGCCGTCCCGCGGCGGCGCGCGGGGGAAGATGTCGGGCGGCGACGCGAAGAAGCTGGTGCGCTCCCCCAGCGGGCTGCGCATGGTGCCCGAGCACCGCGCTGCTCGCAGCCCCTTCGGCCTCGACGAGCCGCCCTGGGTGCCCGACAAGGAGGTACCGCCGGGGGCAGGGGCGCCGCACTTCCCTTTCCCCCTTCCCTCTTCCTTTTCCCCTTTCCCTTCGCTTTTTTATTTCCCTTACATGAATGGATTAAGGGACGCAAGGATAGGGCTGTCACTCGTTTGTCAGGGGTGTGCGGCCCCGTCGCGAAAATTTGGGAGCGATTTGCTGATTTAGAAGGGTAGCGAGCTGAGCAGCATTGCTTTAAATGCGTTTAAAAGTTCTGAAAGCCGTGTAGGTTTAAAACTGATTGCATGCATTATTAAGGCAGTAAGGCTGAGTTAGAACAGCCCTTCTGGCTCCTGGTGAGAGTGTTCGTAGTGTTAAACAATCATTGAACAATTCAGTCTATTTCAGTCAACTTTGCTTTTCAATACTTATCAAGTAAACAGCGTGATGGTGATATTTTTAATTTCATGTAATCAGAGATATTTGTTGCCAGTCCCTGCAGCCAGATGCTCATATAACATAGAATCTATTGTTTGTTTATTTATTTATTGCCAGCGTTCTGTGGTGTGGACACACGCCAGTGCATTTAAATGTGACCGGAATGAGGATTTATTTTAGATGAGCCAATGTGAATTTAAGCCCAGAGTCATCCAACAAAGCTGTTCTTTGGCAGATACGGACGTGGTTGGTCTGTTTTGTATGGGAACACTGAGTCCTCCTTTGGTTGGGAATGAGGAAGAAAATTTTTTCCTCTACCTGGTATCTCTTGAGGCAAAAAGTTGTGTGTAAAAGTGGTAATAATTCTGGAGGCTCGCTCTGCCAGCACAGCTCCTGCAGCTCCGGCCAACCTGTACTGCTGTAAAGGTGGGAGTCTTTGTCACTTGCTGGCTTTTTACACAAAAAACAACTCTTTTTTGGAAAGTGAGTTTTCAACTCATTCTGAACAAGCCATCTGCTGCAGTATCTTGTGAGCATTTTCTCAAGTTATTCTCTTCCATACAGAGAAAAACCTCCCAGCCGTCGGCAGCAGCTGTTTTGTGTCTTACACGAAGTGTGGGTAAGGTAAATTTTCAGTGGAGTGTCCTTTGAAGGACTGAGCTCCGTGTCCCCACCCAGCTGGCACCTCGTGTGCTCTGGGGTCTGGGTGTGTCGCTTGTGGGGTGTGTGTTTATCTGTGAGCTTGTAGCAAAGTCTGAGCAGTTCTTGTGCAAGTGGTTTCCCTTTGTACTGCTTCTGCTGCCCGGGGGAGTTGCTGCATCCTGTGCACTCACCTGGAAACCTGATTCCTGACATCATCTTCGTCAGGGGATATCGTTTGTGTAACACTCTAGTTGAAATTAGTTTTCTCCCTGACTTTCTGAAGTGCAGTTCAGTATCTAATATGTACAACCATCTTAATTCAACTAAAGATTGTTTGGGGGGGTTGTGGTAGAGTTTATTTAAACAAATTAGATATATTTAGAGAATTATGTCTGTTTATTTCAGATACATCAGTCTGATGTGTGTTGTTAGTTTGAATTTTATATTACAGTTGTATTGCAAGAATTGTGACTGAATGCTCAGTGATATTTGCTATTGAGAGAAAGTGTGATAGAGGCAAATATTTTAAATGCATTTGTTAATGCAAGATTAAGAATATGAATTCTTATTTTGTGGTTAGTTATTTTACTAAATTTCTGCAAGTATTTTAGAGTTCTGACATCCCTTTGCCAATATGCTCTGCCATCCCTCTGCCAAATATGTTACAAACCTTTTCCTTAAATAAAGCAGGTATGTGATACACAGAGAAGCTTATAAACTCCATGTTTTTGTTAAGAAATTAAATTTAAAGAGAGAGTGTTACCTAGACAGTGAAATAGTTGAGAATGCTTGCTCTTGTTACCATATCAGACATAATTAAAAATGAAGTGTCTCTGTCCAAGACAAGACCTTGAATGGTATTAGCAAATGCTGATCTGGCTCTTCAAATCCATTGGCTTTTGCTGTGCAGCCAGTAACACTCACAAATCCAGTGGCTTTATTTTTCTTATGCAAGAAGAGTCTAGTGGCTTATTTTTTTAAATTAAGGCCACCTAAGAATTACAGCAGTTAGTAGTTTTGTGAAGCTTATACAGCATTGAAGTATAATTCAGTTTTTAATTAGTTCACAAGATTATACAGTCTTAAAATATCAGTTATTATGAGGAGTTTGAAATGCAAGGCTGAAGCAGGACTACTGAAAACTTTACTTTTGGTAGTCTTATTTGTAATACAGATAATGAGTTGAGGTGGATTTATGAAAGTCTGTGCTGAGCATCATTAAACTCAAGACAGACCTTAAAATGTTGGTCTCTGCATGTGCCATGTCTGACTCAGAATTTCTGTGTTAATCACCAGCAGGGCTTAATTGAGGAGATTTCTGTTAAGGAAATCTTGGACTAGAAATTGAGTAAAATGTGTCAGTTTGCCTGCACAGGTTGCCAAACCTCGTGATATCCAGCTGTGTACCAGATGTTTCCATGGCTGAGGAACACTGTGTGCTGCAGAGGAGCTGACAGATGTGGTGGAAGAGGTTCCCTGGGGCTCCTCCGTGGCTGCGGGAGGGAACTGAGCTTTCCTTTGCTGGCTCCTCTTTTGGCTCAGGCTCTTGGAGGGACACTGATTGTGTGGCAGAGCTGCCCTTGGATTCCTGGCAAAATCCAGGCTCGGGCAGTGAAGTGGCCTGGGCAGCTGCAGTGTCAGAGAGCACCGTGAGCTGTGTCTGCCCTGTGTTTACATCCTGCCCTTTCCCCCTCTGGCCTCAGCTGCTTTGGCCAGGTGTGTTGCAGGGTGGGCTTTCCTGAACTTTCTTGTTTGCAAAGGTTCACTGTGTTAAGGAGCTTAGCCAGGTGTTCCCATTCATCACTTCTTGAGTCACTCTGTTATTATTTATGCAAATAAAGCATGTGAAGTGTAACTATAAATTCCTGTCCATCGATGGGATTCTCACCTCTGGCTGGATCCGTGGGATTACGGAAATAAGTCACCACACTTGCGCAAACCCTTGAGAAGTTTGCAATGAACCAGCTCTCAGTATTTTTAAATTAATGCCAAGATCCATCAGCTGTTGAATGTTCTTCCATTTTCCTCTTGCTGGATGAAGTAATCTGATGCTGGTATTGGTGGTTGACTGCACATGAAATGCATATACTCGTGAAATGAATTCTTATTTAATTTCTTGCTTCACATCTTTTGAAGACACGAGAAGTAACTTGGACATTGTGCTTCCTTGTCTGTAAATGTGATAAAACCCCTCCAAGCAATAAAGCTTAATTCAGTACTTGTCTCTCTCTAATTATGTTCGTGTATGGATGAACAGGAAGAATTCACCTTTCAAGATGTTCTCAATAAATATCTTGTCCCAGGCAAAGTAGAAGTTGACATTATGCAATGGTTGGTTCTGGTTACTTAAAGCAAAAATACCTTGAAGGAACAGTGTCTTGAGCCTGTTTGTGTCAGAACATTTTCCTAGGAAAATCCCATTTTACAGTGCCAGCTACCATGTGCAGCTTGACCTGTGATTTATTTAGGACTGCTCTTTGTATCAGGCAGGGCTATCATTGTGGCTCTGGAACTCAGAAATATTTTTCTATAGTTTGTGTTAAATAAGAGGATGGATAATTTTGTTCCTTCTTAAAAAATATTTTTATGTTTAGCATAGCATTCTGTATGAAATCTATGTAGGACAGTATTTAGAAGAGTTTGGGGTTTGATTTGTTTTTTCCCTCTAGCTTGTGACTTGTGCTTTCTGCTTTTTGGCAAAAAACCAAAGAAACAAACAAAAAACTCTGAAGCCCCCTAAAACCCCAGCCCAGGCCAACTGAAAAAACCCCACCACCACCAAAACCCAACCAAAAAACTCCCATGTATTTTCATTAAGAAAATGAATTAGAACCGAGGTAGATTCAAGGCATACCAAAATTATTGCCAGGTCCAGCTCCCAGGCAAGCTATTAAACTACATGTCCAAAATTAAAACATCAGTGTAGAGTGGAACATGGTATTAGCTGTAGAGTGCTACTTGTTACAGAGGTGAAACCTGGTGAATGCTGAAATTGCTTCATGCTGAAGGTTATTTATCAGTGAGTGCTGAAATAAGTTTTTCTGCAGCCATTGTGAAAAGATGTGTTTGGATGCTTTAGTTCACTGTCATTTAAAACAATTCAGGAACACTTCTAGTGCTCTTTTGTGTGGGATTTAGAAACAGCTTGCTGTAATAAATTCTGCAAGTAGGTGTTTACGTTCCACTACAGTGACTGCCATTGCCCTTTAATGTGTTAAACGTCTGTTTAGACTGCAGAACCATTCATATAAACTACTACCAGTTATTAACAAGCTTACACTTCAAAAGGACATGAAAAGTGTCTGGAGAATTTTTAATTTAGGTGCTGTAGTATTTTCTTGGCTGCAGTTGTTGAACTTGTGACAGTGATTGAGTATCTGCTGGAGCAAAAGTCCCTGAATAGAAGCTGTTGTAACCTGAGGGGATTTATAGAAGAAAAAGGGTTAAGTATTGAACTATGTTAATTAAAGGCAAAGGATGATTACTGTGTGCTTAGCAAATAGCACCTGCTCATCTTAGGGCATGTGTTCACGAGGACATTCTGCTGTAGTCTGAGATAGTCTGGTTTAAGGAGTTTCAGTTTCTAGAGTTATAAAACGTACTACAGGATCTAACCATGTTCTCCTGAGTAAGATGTCAGGCATAATTTTGCATTAATATTTGCAAGTAAATATAGCAAAAATTGCATTATAAGCCTCAGACACTGGCATTTGATATGGCGGATAAAGATATGGAAAGTTTTGTTGAAAATCCAGTGATCTAAGGGCTAAGTATCAGCCCTTTGGTAGGTGACTTTTTATACAGAAAATTTTGATTGTCCAACAGTCACTGATCACTTCTGGTTATTAACACAACCAAAACTGTCACCCCTTAAACTCTAATTCTACCACCATATACAAAGACTGAGCTTTATATTATGCCCTATAAAGAAACACCTCCAAAAATTTCCATCCATTATCTTTTCACCTGGATGGCTTTCATTTAATACTGATGTACCAAAATAATGTAATCCCCATTTGCAAGGCAAAAAAAAAGCTGCCAAACTTCCCCCTAATGAATAGTGCATCTTGCCAGCAGGCAAAACTACATCTCAGAAGTATTTACCATTCTTGATAATGTCTGGCTATCCAGACAGTCATATATTCCAGTCAACTGTTTTTCTGTAAGTTGTCCTCACTGTATTCTACTACTATGCTCTGCTGTCTAAAACATTGTTTACACAATTTAGTGCTCTCAATACTCACACATTTTTGAAACATGCTAAGAGATACTTGGTTTTCTTCCAAGCCACCAAGACCTAATGTTTATTCCAGCTACAAAAAGTCACTTCCTGAAATATCTCTTTCCTAAAACAAACTTACACCCACACTCCTTTCAAAAAAATGCCAGAAAAAATTTGAAGGAGTCTCTTTCTTGCAGCTAAGTAAAGGTGTAAAAAATTTGTAGACTAATCTTAATTTGTACTGTTTTCTAGTGCTCAAGATGTATGCAGTGTGATACAAAATTTGACTTCATAACTAGAAAGGTAAGAGAAATCAATGAGATATAAACTAGTAACTGTTGCAAAATACTAAGATTAACATCTTTTGAAAAGTAAACAAAGATTTGTCTTGAGTTTGGAAGAGAGAAATTCCAATTAAAGTAGAAAGTGTAAAGTACATAATTAGGCTCACTGGATGAAGAGAAAACACTAACATTAAATAATGTTTGTTAATGGTAAGAAGTCACTGTGGAATGCATGCTGGTGTGCAGAATATGACATGGAGAATTCTGCGAAGCACCCTCCCTAAGAAGGCCAGCAGTGATTTTTAGGAGGGAATATCATTCCTTTGTATCATTGCATTGATACTTCATTAGCACGGGCTTGTTGAAAGTGAAGAAAGATGTGGAAGTGTGACTTGTAGTGTAGTGACATAGTTCATGTTTTTTAATTTAATTGTTTGGAGGGAGAAGGAAGGAGAAATTTAAACCAGACACACTCATATGTTATACCAGATAAGAAGCTTCTGTGTTTCCCTGTGTTAGCTTTGGGAAGCAGTTGGAGGTAGCCCTGGGAAATAGGTACTCCAGAGAATTCTGCAGAACATTTGGAAGGAAGGCCTAACACTGACCAAAACTGCGGTGTTATCAGTTCCTTGTATCAAACTTTCAGGCTTGCTTTGAGCCACAAATCAGTTCCTGCTTGCCTGTGAGTATTTGTTCTGTCATGAGAACTTGCATCAGGAAGATCTGGCGCTGTCACACCCCAGCAGTGATCTGGAGCACAGGCCACTAGTTGCAGATTTAGGGGCTGTGAAACACACTGCAATACTGGTTCTGGTTTCGCAACTTGATTGGATTTGTGCTGTGCTGCCTGATACTTCTGATAAGAACAATAGCTTTATGTTATAAGGATGAAAATTTTTATATTTTTTCCTTGGGAGAAATTTGAGAATAAGTTTTAAAATAGAAGAACAGTATTTTCAGTTGAAGAACAGAAACTTCAGTTGAAGTTCCCCAAGATCTTTTCTCAGAAATGGGAAGGGACCTGGAAACCCCTCTTCTCTTGAGTTTTTATTGACAGTGAGGTGAAGGATTTGCTGGACACCAGAGCAGCCCTTTCCTGTCTCTTCTGCTTCAGAAGCATCTCTACAGTGTGCCAGCAAAGGCTTAGAGTGCTGCTGTTCATACTCTACTCAGTCCTTTGTGTCCAACCTTCAGATTCCTGTCAGCCACTGTAGCAGTTAATTTCCTTTACCTGTCCCTCAACTTGCACATTTCACATCTGAGAAACTGTTGTAGCAACCTTATCAAATCATTCTCTACCAGTTTTCTTTGTAAATAAATAAAGGGATTGTTCTCTCTTGCTTAGCATCACTGCCGAAGGTGTGGGAAGTGTTTCTGTGACAAGTGCTGCAGTAAAAAAGTGCCTCTGCCTCGCATGTGCTTCGTGGACCCCGTGCGCCAGTGTGCGGAGTGTGCCCTGGTCTCGCAGAAGGAGACAGAGTTCTATGACAAACAGCTCAAAGTGCTCATGAATGGTAAGCACTGAATGCACAGATGTGCTGTTTCCATCTCATTTGTATTTATTCAAATTCTGATGAATAGCAAGAGTGATGCCTCTTGTCCAGCAAGTTGCGGTTTTGTCTCCTCTTTGTCATGCCTCTTGTTTTTCAGTTAATAATTCTGTGTTACTGGTTTATTTAGAGAGAGGTTCACCCTTCTTAGTCAATGTTTACGCCTCTCAGTTCGTACTTCTTGGTCTTTACAAAGAGTCATTTAATTAAAGACAAATTTTTAATGCCTGTGAGAACAGATGTGTGTGCAGTTGGCATTTTCCTTGAAATAATGCATCTTTTAGCCATATTTGTGTTACATTAAATAAGGATGAAAAATACTTTAGAGAATATTTTAGTATTTTCATACAAGGTACAGTGCTTGTTTCAAGCTTCATCTGAGAGCTTTGATCTTGTCCATGGCCTGCAGCTGTGGTTTATGGCAGATCATCATGAGTACTCAGTTTTCCGTAGGATTAAACCTACATGCAATACAGTAATTCATGTTCCAATTACATTAAGAAAGCTGAAACTTCAGTTTTTAAAATACTCTGTGATCCTTCAGTGCCTTTTGATGGTCTCTCAGCATGATGCCAGTGTGCATAATGGGTAGGCTAAGCCCCACATGTGATGGGTGTGGATGTTCCTGGGGAGATCCTGGGTTCAGAAGGGAGTGTGTTCATTCCTGGAGCACATAAATCATTCATCACTCTACTTTGCTATGAGGGTGTAAATGAGTTTTTAAATCACATCTTTTAAACTGAAGACTTTTTTTTAAAGCTTGTCCTGTTTGCATTCGTGTTCTGAAGTTGTTCCTGACTTGCTCTGTAGAGCCACAGATCGTGATCAGAGAGATGGTGATGGTGGCTGTGATGTCCTTGTGCTGTGATGTTTTTGTCCAGCCTTGGTGCTGCAGTCTCTGTCTTTGTCTCACTTCAGCAGCAGCACAGGGTCTGTGCTGGGGGTCACTGCACCTGGGTAAACTGGGAAGTAACGAGGTGAAATTCTGGGGCTGCTGCATGGTTCAGGTTGTGGAGATGGTTGCAGACCATTTGGCAGGGCTGGATGTTGTTACTTTCTTCATTTCCCAGGCCAGCAGTACTGGGATTAGGTAATACAGGGAGCATGAGGCATGGAGGAAGTAAAGGGGTCGGGCGTGTTGTAGGGCTGCTTGGAGTTGTGAGTCACTTCTCTAATGTAGCAACAGTGACTTTCCCCATGCCAAAGCAGTTTTGAGGGGGAAGAAATACAACATGAAGGCTGAAGTTCATTGACCTCACAATAAGACTGAGGCAGTCTTCAGTAATGAAAAAGAGATGTCTTTACTGTTTATAAAGCACAGAACTGAAGGTGACGTCCTGCTATTAAATTATTCTGACTTTTAATGCTGAAACAGTCGTTTGTGTTACAATGACCACAGAGGTCTTTAATTGCCTGTCTTTGTCACCTCCAAATCTCTTCTCATTTTTAAAAGATTCCTCTTGGATATCATCTGCATTTCTACATGTGGGAGAAATTGTATAACACATGTGATAAGGTCCTGTGATTCAGAACATAATTAAAGATCAGCTTTTTATACTTGAGTGTTTTGCTGATGTTAATCAGTTTAACATTTCAGTTTTTCTTTTATTTCACTCAATTCAGTGTATTAGGAAGTAAAGGTTAGCTATTCTTTCTGATACTTGAATGTTGCTTCTTGAATTCTGTATTAGAATACTAAAACATTTCTTTCCAGGTGCTACATTCTTTGTAACTCTGGGAACATCTGATAAATCTGAGCTCATGGTTTGTCGACTTTCCAACAACCAGAGGTGAGAAAGATTGATAGAAATTGCACTTGTAAACTATAGCATTTGTTGCCCTTACAGCTGTATTATTACATAATAACCTAAAAAAAATATGAGTAACATGCCCTAAGGATATTGGAGAGAGTAATCAGACTGAAAGGACAGATCCAACAATACTGGAATGTTTGTTTGAATTTACTAGCAATGTGGATCAGAATGTCATGGAAGGGTGCAATTTCAATGAAAAGTATTATTTTCTACCCCTCCTTACTCCAAAGAACACATAAACAGCATCACTGAGAGATTGTTTCATTTTTTTCCTTTGATTTGGACTTGATATTGTAGATAAAATTGAAAAAAAGTTTTCCTTCTATTATGTAGATACCTGGTTTTGGATGGAGACAGCCATTATGAAATTGAAATTATACAGATTTCAACTGTTCAGATACTTACAGAGGGATTTACTCCTGGAGGTAAGTTTTTATTTTAATATAAATGAAGTATTAAGAAAAAAAAGTGAAGCTGCAGTTATTGAGGTAGACAGTGCATTCAGTGTAACTGTGTTAGTTACAGCTGCTCTCAGAATAGAGCACAGTCTGTGAGACCCTGTCCATGTGACTACTGGGATGTGGGGAAACACCTGAAGATTGAGAATTTCCCCTACAGCCTTAATGTGGGAGAGCCTCTTGATAAACCTGAGTAAGGGTGGTTGTCATCTGTTCTCTTGGGTAAACACAAATGTTTACTGATTTAAGAGCTTATAGGAGGGAACTGTTAGTCTTTGGTAGCTTCCGTTTCAGAATCCAGCTGGGATTTTGCCTTGACTGGTGCAAACATTGTTAACAGAATGAAATGGGGGAGGGGAAAATAAATAATTAAACTATGCTTTCTTAATTTCATTCAAGATTAAGGGGTGGCCAAATGAAACTGGTAACATCTAAATTGGAGTGCAGCTACTTACTGCCCCATCTCTCACCAGATTTTAGAGTATTTCAGGATGAACCTGAATATGATTTGACTGAAATGAGAACAAACAAGGTCAGGAATTTCAGTAATTGTTCTTTATCAACACTTCTGTCACTGCTGGGTTTTTCTAATCGCACAGCCCATCTGTGCAATATTCAGTCAGTACAGCATGTTAACTTGAATAAACTTACCTTGGTATTCAAATCAACCAGGTGTATTGCTGAGTCACTTAATGCTCCTGTAATTCCTTGTTCACCACTCTTCTGACTGCTTTATCTCTTTTCTGCCTGCCTCCCTTCTTGATGGTAGAAAAAGATATTCACACTTACACCAGCCTTCTGGAGAGCCAGCCTGTTACTGAAGGTATCACCAGTGCCTTTCAGCATGACTCACCCAAGCATGTCATGACCCCTTCACGTCTTTCTTCTCTGCAGTGCTGATTATTTGCTTGATCCATAATTGCTGTTCAACTTGAGTTATGTTCAAGTCTGACATGTATCTGTTCCTTCCCATCTTTCTGTTTAATAAGCCAAGAGTGAATGTTTTGTAACACTCTGGAGGAGAACTAAGGCACTCAAGGCCTTCTTTAGACCAATGTGCTGTTGTCCATGCTGGGAGAAGGGAAGATGAGAAATGGCATCTGCAGTGGTACACAGTGTTACAGATCACCTGCCTCAGCAGGTTGCTGAATTGGGCATACTAGAAATGAATATACTCCCTGTGTGCTGTCTGGAAAGGCTTTGCACTGAAACTGTTAATTAATGGCTTGCTTTTACACAACTTTAATGGGAAGGCCTCTTTGTTATGCAAGATGTGTTCTGCCTTACTCAGTAATGCCAGACATGGGCAAACTGGTCAAGGCTGTAGGTGTTTGATTTCCACTGGTTTATCTTTCAGTAGATTCTTAATCTATTACTCTGACCAGTAGGTGCAGGGAAGCAATTGATGAAGCTGAATTTCCATGTATCCTAGGAGAGTAGAAAATAGCTCTTTATTAAACCTTGCTGTGGGCTTCTGATCAGGTTAGATGCACTACCAGCACTAGCTGGATTGAGTTTCGCTTAGATAGTGATTTGTTTTGGCTCCTCAGATACTGCAGTAACAGCCTCCAGGAACCCTCTCATGCAGACACTTCTTTTTAAAAGAGCTTTGCAAAAAGTGTCCTGTGTATGCTGGTGCTGTTCCTAGGGCTTAGTTTATGCTCCACTGCTGCAGAAAGTAATGACAGTAGTGTATATTCTAAAAGTTCTTGTTTAATGTCTGTATTTTTGCTTTGGTTTATCTTCATTTCTGCAGCCTCAGTACGAGAGGTACAAATACCTCCCTATTGCGCTGTTGTCAGAGCAGTGTCTTTTGTAGCAATTTCCTTCAGTAAGTAAATGATGTTGCCAGCTGTTCTCTGGTCTTGTGTAAGCATCATTCCCAACCTTTGCCAGGTTTGGAGGGACTGCTGCCTGCTGTGCCAGACTCTGTATCCAGCCTGCTTTGCCATCAGTCTAATTGGAGACTAAGCCTACAGACTGCAGGCTACAGTATGAAACTGTGATATCAATGTCTTAACATGATAACAGTAAATCATGAGGGTGTTCTAGATGTGTGTGGCTTTACGTGATGGCTGATGCAGATTCTGCCTTGGTGCTTGGCAGAGAGAATGAAACAATAGTGAGGCTGTAGGTTCCACTGCCTGGCACTATGAGCTGTGGTCACAAGCTCCTTGGATCCAGCAGCTGCTCGTGCTCTGAATTGAGCAATGAGCACATTTCTTCAAACATGCTCATGAGCTGGAAAAGGTTGTGTTACTTAGTTGGTAAAACCTGCTGCTGTTCCAGATGTTATTTCTCTTTTCAGGAGGCAACACTCGTGCCATAGGTATGATCGTGCAGTACAAGGTACCAGGGTCGGAGGAGGTGGCACAGATGAAGTTTACTGCCGGTGAAGACTTCAGCTGTAACAAGAAGCTGTCAGCAAGCTGGCTGGCAGCTATGCATAAGGTAAGCAAAGCAGCCAAAACTTAAGACAAGGCTGAAGAAAATCTTTACATGGGGGGTTTAGTAGCACCAAAGAGAGCATTCAGCCTTAGGAGTTATTTCTGTTAATTTTTTTATTGAGGACTTTAGAGCCTTGTTGCTTAGAAAACAGAAGCTATGGCTGGCTGTAACGAACATGAGTTTAGTTTTATGCTCAGAGACCTGAAGAATTTATGCACTCTGAAGGGTTTCCCAAGATCTTATAGTAGATGGAAAGAATGAAGAATTTGACTTTGAACTTCCTTGGGTTTTTTTGTTGCTGGCTGAAGAATGTGCATTATAGAATATACTTTTGAACCTAAATTCAGCTACTTGTTTTACTACTTCACAAAGGTTCAAAGTTGTTGAGTTTTGGAAATGGAAGACTTTAATCTTTTGGTGCTAGGCCCTGTATGGGTAATGAAACTGAAGGTTCATATTTCCTAAGTCAGAGTTATGGTGGAAAAAAACCAAAGCCACACTCAAATCATTGACCTGATCAAATGCTGATCAGAGCTATAATTTATAGTGTGCCTGCATGGGCAAGTTTTTGGCTCTTTGCTGTTTTATTGCCATTCTAGAGCTCCTCAGGTGCCCCTACCCCAGCATTTAACTCTGTTCAGCACAGTGTGCTCAAACTTTCTATCACCATGCAAGTGTATTCAGCACTTTGAGTGCTAGTACATGCCTCAGATGGAGGAAAATAGAGGAAGAATTTAAAGCCCTGGATTTAAAGGAGGTTTTTGGATGGGTAGGAAGCAGAGAAGGTGGCTGCAAGAAAACTTAGTTAATACTGCCCTTTTGCCTTTCTGTTAGGCAACAAAACTTCTCTATGAGTCTCGGGACCAGTGAGAACTGCAGATGTGGCCTCCTGAGGGCACACACAGACACCAGCCTCCACAGACCTGCCTCTCACTTTGTGCTGATTTGACAGCTGGAAGTATTTGCTGTTCTTGACTCTCTCTCATTCCAGTGTGGTTCATTATGTAAGAACTGGCAAATGCAATGTGAGTATTTTTTTGAACCATGAGTATTCACGGTAGTGTGCAATATGTATACAGTTAATGCTTTAAACAGCCTCACCTTTTAAGACTTTGTATATTTTGTTAAGCCTTTATTGGCACTTAATATGAAAGTGACCTGCACTACAGCTAATGTACAGCACAACTTTTATAGTAACCATTATATATACTGTTTGCTACAGCAAGCAAACAAATGTGTATGTCTCTTCTGCAGAGAATAGCTTTTGGGTATAGATCTCAGGTTTTTCCCTCTATCCAAATGTTTAAAATCAATGTACAAAAAAAATCTGCCTTAGATACGATTTTATAGAAATCACATAGGTTTTTTTAAACATTTCATTTTAAACATCTAAATATTTCACCAAATACCACCAAATTTGACTTACATGAACTTGACCTTGAAACTTCACTTCTGTAATAAGCTTCCAGAATAATTTTTAGTTTTGTATTTTCTTTTTTGGTAACTAGCTTTTGTTAATCTAACTGTAATGCTATCTGAAATTGTATACAAATATGAATAAATTAATTCACTTATTTAAAAAAAAGAGGTTCTATTTAATTTTTTAATATACAACTTCTTAAGAGATGGACACCATGGTCTCTGAACTCTGAAAATTTTGACTTTTTCTAAAAAGCACCCAACTTTTACTTCTAAGTTAATTTGTCCCAGTTGGGATACTAGTGTAAGGAGGTTCCAAAAGTGGCACATCTTCAGCGAAGCTGATAAAACAAGGACGAAAGGTGGGTCTGACAGCTGGAACCTTGGCAAGCTACAGTTAGTGTTTTCCTGCAGACTCTGACCAAAGCCACATCGGCTGTTGAGAGCTCTATAAAGAGAGTGGAAAATGCAGCCATGCCTTAGCAGTACTTTATTGTGCACATTTACATGTTCTCTGAATTAGTGTGTCATAGGCTCTTGAAATCATCACATTCATGTAGCAAATTCTTCAACGATAATACCCTTTCACTTTTCACCACAATATATACAGTTAATGCTGACCTGTGGTAAAAGCAAGTTACAGCACTGCAGAAATGGATATATAAATTATACACAGAACTTGTACATGAAGAGTTAATCAAATTGCATACTGTTCAACGGGAGAAAATTACAAGAAATATGGCTAAAACTTATAATGGGAAATTCAAAATATACTTTTGGTATATAAAATAATGTACAATTAAAATTCCAGTGAAGTGCCTGTTTGTGGGCTATTTTTTTTGCTTGAAACTACAATGTAGTGGAACAGGTTATTGCATAACTTGCCTTGGCAGCAGGTGTAAGCTGCCAAGAACCACAGAAACTGTCCTCAAATAAGCTATTGCCTTTCTTAAATCCTTCTCTAAACCTTGTTTCTTTCTTCTCCTCGACTTGGCATCTACGACCCTCTTTCTACTTCTATCCAGTCCTTCATATTTTCTTCTAGACTGACTCAGGCAGACTTCAGGTGACATAGTATAACCCTTACCAGACTCTTACCCTTTTCAACTATTGCACTTTCATCCCTGCAGACATACAAATCCCTTAGGCTGCTGCAACTTCAGTACTAACTGTTGTGTCCAGGCTGGACGAGCTCAGGGGGGTAGCAGGGGAACCTTTACATTCGTAGAGGTAACACCGGTGCTGTAGGCTGAATAATAAGAAAATAAAACACCAAGTGAAATATTGTGTAGGGACTTTGAGAAGTGTACAAATACTGTTGGTTTTGTTAGTTCTCTAGCTTGATTCTAAATGCAAATAATGCAAGATGCTAGACTAGGTAAAGCTTTTGTTGGGGTTGTCTAGACTAGGATTTAAGTGTTTAGCATGTTGTCACCTAAAATCCTAGCCTTCACCAAGCTTTGGTAACTACTTAATTATGCATGTAACAGGTGAAGATCTCGTGTCCTAGAACCCAAAGAGTTGATCGGTAATGAGAACTCAACATTCACTGGTATCGAACAAAAATACCCAAAATCCCGACATGGGACAGTTGCTGTGGGGGGTTGGAGCAAACTGGACAGTGCATCTGCAGTCTGCAAATGCCACTTCTGAACATGGAACACAAGAAAGCTCCTACCACGGAACTTTGACTCAAAACACTGCGTTAGACGAGAGTTGGCGCAACACTGTCAGTAGTGGAGGTATCGCTCTCCTCATCAGTGCTGGGTCATACACAAATGATCCTCATTTACAAACTGCAGATCTTGGGAATCGTGGATGCTGTCCATTTAACAAGAGAAAGCACCATTAAAACTAAATATCATAGTTTATTTTCTCTGTGTGAAATGATCAAAAATGATGGCTCCAGTGTATGTTCTAAGTTTCCAGTTACCAGCATGGTACTGCACTGTTGTACAACTGAATTCAAGCAAGGGTTCGCTGTCGAGGTTTTATTCGTGGATATAACTAAAAAAAAAAACGAATAACAGTATTAGGTTTTGCATGGTTAATACCAACTTAAATAATTTATAACTAAGGGGTACTTATTAGGCAGAACTGGCTGAAGTGTTTTGGGGGAGAGGTTTTTGTAAGCTACAGCATGTTCCAGGGCAACTTCTGAAAAAACAAGAAGCAGGAGGAAGAGGGCTGATTTACTCTTGCCACTGGCAACAACATGGCTGCTCAGAAGATGACATGGTGCATTTAGCTCAAGATCCAGAACAGACAAAGGATGCTTTTACATAAGTACAGAAATTCCCTGTTGAGTACTCAAGAAAGCTTATTTCCTGCTCTGCAAGGTTCTCTTACGCATTTTGTCCTCGGTAGCTCTCTACTTCGTCACCTTACATTCCTGGCCTCTCCTGACAACAGTGTTCCATCTGTCTGAGAGCAGCATAAATGACGTGCCCGCAGTTGTCATCTTCAAGGTTCCTTCCTGTTTTAAACTCACACACACCTATGGTTCTTAGCTTGTGCCAGGTATTAAAAACCTTCCCAAATAACTTTCTGGGCCAAGGCTTCAAGCTACCTAACAGAGCCACCATGCTTTCCATAAGGGCTCTATATTTTAGCCAAGGGGGAGAAAAAAGTCTTATTAAAGCATAAACTATATTAAATATATTGCTATATTAAATATATAAACTTGCCCAATGAGAACCAGCACTAATCTAATAGTAGCCTCTCATTTTTGTTTACAATGGCACAGAGGCCAGAGAGAATAAGGATAATCTCCTTTACACCACTTCATAGTGCTGTGTCTGGACGGTGCACAGAGGGATTCTGACCAAAGATCCATCTTGTCTTCCTACTTCAGGTGCATGTGAAAAATAGAAGGGAGAGGGTGAAAGAACTTACCCCGAGGAGGTTTTTAGGCACATAGCCTTCCTTGTCATTGAGGCGGGCCCACCACCACTCTGTTTCATTGTCATCCTTGCGCCTCAGAATAGTGATGGCATCGCCCTCGTGGAATGACAGCTCGTCATTGTTCTGGGCTTCATAATCCCACAGAGCATACACCACCCCTTTATTCATCACTCCCAGCTTCTCCTGCACACCTGTTAACAACACCAGATGGTAAAATAGCCTCTTTTCCCCTCTGAGATTTTTACTATTGACACTGTAGCCCAAATATTAGTCTCCTATTAATAACATTTCATGAAGTTTTCAGCACTTCCATGATGAAATGCTGTCAGAAATTTAACTGCATGATAAAACCAAGTCTTACAGAATAATTTAGAGAATGAGGTTTTTCTCTTTTATTACACATGCAATGGAAACAACTTCATATAGCAGGCCTTGTACAGGGACACTTGAGGTTTTCGGAACTCACACAATGTCATATAACAGAGCCTTAATGAAGCTTAAATTCTCCGATGGAAATGAAAAACTTGTCTGCTCCATCAAAGTGCTTTTCTTGCAAAATATATTTTAGTAACTAAGCACCTTCTGTAAGTTAAGTATTCATAAAGTGTACTTCTTTCTTTGTGTGATCTGCTAGAAATTTGTGCATCTGGAAGTTGGGAGTCTCTCTGTCAAAATACTTGACAACTCACTATTACTGTCAAAACCTCCCTGTAGAAATATTTCCTTGAAATATAGCCAAATTAAAATTTTTAAAATCTTAACATTTGAAGGAGCCTGTGAAGTAATTCAAAACCCAGGACTAAGACCAACATCACAGTGAAAAGATGATTCTGATTTTAGCACTTTGAAAGCACAGGGACATGATGGGCCATATCATGAAGTATGGGGCCTAAGCAGATGTTACACACAGATCAGAGCGACAAATCGGGATTAATCTTAGAAAAGAGTTGATAGGTGTCACAGCTTACCATACAAAAACTGGGAACACTGAATATAACCTTCTTCCATCTCCTCACACTTGTCTGCAGCAGTTTCTATATCACTTATAGTTGAAGCAAAAATAGCTGCCCCAGATTCAACCAGTAGTTTACAGAGATGAACACTATTGCAAGAAGCTGCACAATGCAAGGGTGTCCTGAAATAAAGCAAAAAAATGTACATTTGAAAAAATAAGCTTCCATGAATCCTAACTTTCATCCTGCCATGTAGAGCCTGTCTATTTTAAAAGGAAATTTTTTTTGTGTTTATAGTATGTGTATGCATTGTCCAAAACCTGTCAAGCAGCTGGGGTGCATTTCAGGATTTACCTGACTCCAGTAAAGCCAAGCATTATAAAACAGATGATAGCAAAACTAGTAATTTTCACAGCCTACAAAGCTGTTGGGTGTAAAAGGGTATTTTCCAATACAAGGAAACTTGAAAGGTAAAACAAAGGTGAGGATTCACATCCACCCCCCACTAAAGACTTCAGGAATGCTACAGCTACCCGTAAGGTGAGATTCTTCAGGAACACCATCTGTGGTGGGTTCTGTGGTGATGAAACTTAAGCAAATTAACTTTTGTCATTTGTTATTTATGGTTTAATTATTTCAGCATCTGAATAAGAAATGCAACTCTACCACTAATTAAAGCCAAACTGTAATCTAGTTTTATGGTTTAAGCTTGCTTGCTTGAAAGCTGAACACACTGTAACCTTGCATTTGAGTTCATCTCCACCTAGAGCTTAGAGAATGCTCATTTGCTGGGGATAAAGGGGAAGGAAATTGTTCCCAAAACGGGTCTCAACTAGATTTTGAATGTGCATCTAAATGGTGTTTCTCCCAGACACTAGGTTAAAAATATTCCCACTTACCACCCATCACTGTCTGCTGCATTTACATTTACACCAAAATCGAGTAGGAACTTCACAATGTGGTGATGACCAGCACACACTGCATTATGCAAAGGTGTAATGCCTTCATCATTTGGTTTACTGGGATCATCAACCTGTTGAAAACAAAAAATAGTTCAGCACTTTCTTTTTCCTGAATACTGAATGAGGTTGCCATTGTTTAAAAGCTTACCTCATATATGATTCGTTGTACCAGATCAAATTCCCCCTCCAAAGAAGCATCTAGGAGGAGAGCCAAGGGATTGAACTTCACTCTCAAACCATGGCCTGTTCTTTCTGAGTTGGGTTTCTTCAAGTTGGTACGTTTTGTCTGAGTAGAGATGAAGGTTGGAAGGCATCACTTCAGGTTGTACAAGTATAAAAATTATTCATTTATGAATCTCATCTTCCTTAGATGATATTTAGAACTATGCAATCATTTCTATTTAAAAGTCTTTAAATAGAAAGCTTGATACATTACTGCATTTTATGCAGTTAAAAAATGAAAAAGCAAGCCAATATAATTTCAAAGCTTCTAATTAAAGATAGTCAGTATAAGGAATGAAGTACTTAAGTCCATGTTTTAAGCACCATCATCTTAATTGTATCTAATATAAACTGTGCATATTACTGGTGGATTATCTGAGACACTGAAAACTTTTGCTTAGCCTGGAAAGCACCACACAATTAAGCCAGAGTCTGTACTTAGAGGAATCAACATCTTGAATTAGCAGGAGTCTCTGTTGTAGATCAGGCCTGGCAAGTTGGGAGTTTTGTTGTAGAAACAAAAAGTACAGAACATGAAGCTATTTTATGTGACATTTTAGCAAGTGTTATCAGAAGCACCATTTTCAAGATCTGAAGCACATTTAAATGTGTTTGGGGAATGTTCTGAATCCCTTACATGTGTCCTTGTCACTTTCTGGGGAAAAAATAATCCATTATTAACTACAGCTTTTATAGAATGCTTTTAGTCTCTAGCTCTGTAAGATCTGTTTTCACTTATGGTCCTATATAGGATGGCTATTTCAGTTTGGAAAATAAACCCTTCACGTTATGAATAAAATTAGTTGCTAGCATATCCCATTCTCCCATAAGGATCCTGGCCCTTATACTCTTGGAAAACCATACAAAGCCTTGTGCACACTGCAGTCAAATTCTCAGAGGAATGCAAGGTTCCCACCTGAATCAAAAAGTGGAGATGAACCTTGGTTTCAAAGACTGAGTGATAGCAGAACAACAAAGAATAAAATCCAGTTTTTTCTGTATTTTTCAATTCTCCAAATGTGGTAGGTTTTGGCAAAGGCAAGTATTTAAAAGATTTTAGTGCAGCTGGAGGAGGGACTTTGGAAGCAATTCAAAGTATGTGACAAGCCCATAAGAAGAACATTTCTGCTATCACAAGCCAGCTGTGCTGCTGCTGCAGTTTGCCCAGGTCTGTCCCCTCTAAGCTGAGAGGGCAAAAGAAGTGCATTTTCCCCAGAACAGCTATTTCAGCTTGCCTGCAAATTAAAAAGCTTCCCACTGACACAGCTTACCCTGAGTTTCATATAAATAGTTATCTTTGAAGGCCTGGACAAATTAAAAAAAAAAAAAAAAAAAAAGGAAAC
>VZTH01009348.1:142168-386033 GCA_013397815.1 Aleadryas rufinucha
AAAAAAAAAAAAAAAAAAAAAAAGGAATCTCAAATTCCAGAATTAGTTCTGCAACAACAACCTCCAAAAAGTTGAAAAATACATACATCTGTTACCTGTTTGCATATTTTCCTTATTAAGCAGCTAGAGTAGTAAAGAAACTAATCCATTAGAATTCTCCCTGGAACTCCCCTGGTTTTCTTTCCTTTTAATATCATGAGACTTCAAGAGCAAAGATACTGCTGAGCACAAGCTTATCATATTCCAGTTATGCTTAAAAACAAAGCTAATTCTGTAGTTCACAAAGCTGTTCTTTTGCTTTGTTACTTACTGGAGGAAGTGGAGGAGGAAGAGCAGGTGGCAATGGAGCTTCATCTTCTACTGGAGAACTGACCTCTGGCGTGGGACTGGGTGACTCCTCAGTAGAAGGAACTATAGCAAGATTGTTGTTGTTGTCTTCAGTTGTCTCAGGTGTTTGATTTGTGGTTTCAGTGCTTATCAGCTCCTCGGTAGTGGGAGAAGGTAATTCATTATCATTGGCATCTGACGGAGGGGGTGGTTCATCAGGGACAGGAACTGTAGGTTGCACGGGGATTGGTTCTTCAATATTGCCATTGGTGCTGGCGTTCCCATTATCAACGTCAGCTAGGTTGCCTATGAAGTCCTGTGGATTGCTTGGCTGATAAAAAGGAGCACTTTCTATCCCGCCAGCCAGGGTATTAAAGCGCTGATACAATAATTTTTGTATATTTGGTCCACTCGGGCCCTCTGGCTCAGTGATGGAGCTGCGTTTCTTTAACGGCCTCGGAGCATTGGCCAGTTTTCTCCTCAGAGCCTCGAGGTCAGCATCGCTCTGATACCGTAGGGGTGAGTGCACAATAGGGGTGAGCTTAGTAGGACTGAGAGGACGGGGAATGTTTTCCACGTTGCTGTTTTCACTGGGTGGTGGAGCATTTTCCAGCTCTTGATCTTTTTCAGTGACCTCAGTCTGAGGCTGAGATTGTGGCTGTGAGGGAGACTGGGCAGGCAAAGAGCCGTGAAGGAATGGCAAGGGTGAGGGAGAGGTTGAACCAGACTGTAATACAGGCTTTCCATAAACTGAAGAAAAGAAAGATGGAAAACAGTGAAGACCTGCTCTCAAATTACATAATGAAATATTTATAAATAAACTGTTGCTACTTGTTTGACACTAATACAAAAGGAAAAAAAATATTGTTCTGGGGACTATCAAAACAGAAATAAATACTTACCTGTTGGTGATGCTGATGCTTCTTACAATTATAAGCTACAAGTAGCATCTGAAATGTTTTTCCTCTTTCAAGAGGAAGTAATAAGAGGAGAAAAACTCTCTTATCTAGACACTGTTTTTAAAACTTATTTATCAAAGTATTGGCAAACTATCCAGTCTATATTGCTCCAACTGCATCTTGTTTTAAAATAAAAGGTAAATCAATGCATACTTATTGATAACCTCAAAAATATATTGAATGATTTTGCTACTATTCTGCATACACAAAAATAACTTTCTTCACACATTTAGACAAATTTTCCAAACTGATATGGGAAGCAAACTAAGCCAAACAAGTAGCTCTTAATGGATTTCAACAAAAAAAAAAGCAAAATATATTCTACCTGCTTTTACTGACTTATTTAAGGTATTGTACACAGCTTGTTGGTAATTCTTTGGTGGTGTTGCTTGCTGAAGATACACTGAGTAGATGGAACTGGAGTTCACTGTCTGTGGCCCTTTTCTGGGAGACTGAGGTCTGGATCCTTTATCAGCGAGAAAAGGTCTGATTGCCACAGTCAAAGGCAGTTCTGGCCTGCCCTCTCCTCCTGGGAACAAGGGGGGACCGGAGGGTTGATACGTGGGGCTGGGAGGGACAGAAATTCTCTGCTGGATCTGCTGTGAAGAGCTGGGCTGGTGCACGTTGCTGGGCGGTGGGAGCGGAACCGGCCTTTGCCGATTTGCTATACTGGTGCCAGGTCTGGGCAGGCTGCCATCCTTCCTTCTTTCTAGAGAGTTTGTAGAACCTGTTCCTAAGGGAACTGGGCTTGGATAGGTCCCATAATTCTGAGGCAACTGCTTGCTTACACCAGGAACTGTTGGTGGCACCTTCCCCAGGTCAAGACCCTGTATAAGAACAATAAATAGTATATACCATTTAATTAAATAAAAGGTTTCTGAGCAAGAAATTCCTCTTTCAACATACCATACTAGCAATCTTGTGGGACAGCAAAGGAATCAACGTAAACAGTCCATGTTCTTTTATCACTAGATATGATTCAACCTGAGTTTATCACAGGATCTCATCATACCTCAGACAAAGGCTGCTTTTTAAAGGCACCTTCAGCTGTAACACATTCATATCAATTCAAAACTATTTGCATACATGCAAAGCCTGAATAACTTCTTCTACGTTCTAGATCTGTGTCTAGTTGATAACCTACTTGATACTGTCAGAGTTTACCAAAACAATTTAAAGACTAAGCCCTTATTCTTTAAAGATTATAATTTTACAGAATTCATAAAGTACTAGCACAACAGTCCAGACAGATGCCACTGGTGGACTCACTTAAGGATGGATTTAATAACTTCTTTTGTGAGATTTTTATGAGAAAAAGAGTACATTGAAAAAGTAATAATCTATACCAAGGAAAAAGACTAACAAATATATGAATTAGAGAAACATGAAGGAGCGGGGAGAGGATTAGGAGAAGTAAAGAGAGAAAAGGAGAGACTAGATATGTAAAAAAACCAGGAAAGAATACAAACTACTGAAGTTGAAACAAACCCACACATTTTAATGTGATAAGAACAGAAGGGAACAGAAGAAATACAAAGGTAATTTTCTTTATGACTTTTTAAATAAGCAGCAGCAGGGAAATGGAATGTGTATCTAACTGAAGTGAATTCAGCTATGAAAGCCAAAGGTTCCTAATTTCAGAAAAGCAGATACACATCGTAGATGAAACCCACCAGCTTATCAGTACTTCCTAATACTGAAGTTGGCAAAGGCTGGCTGGATATAGTTCCTTGTTTTAAAGCAGTATCCATGCTTGATTCTTTCCAGTCTGTGTTGGAGATCTGAGGGGGTTTTACCACAGGGGCTGAGCTCTGTTTAAGTATCGGCCAACTTCCATCATTAGCTTGAAAACAGACAAAAATACTAGATTTAAGATAATCCATACTAGCACTGCAAACAAGCAAAACAACATGTGAAATAAACCAGCTTAGATTACAGCAGGATTAGTTTTATTCTAGAAGTGAGATAAATCATTATTAATGTTTGATTCAGAAATCAATACTGAAAGCCAAATCACTGCATAGAATGTGCTGTTCACTACCCTTCAACATTCAAATTCCACTGAAAATTTCTGCAGAAAAAATATGATTAGAATTTTTGCTTGAGTGGTGCATATTCTGCTATTAGAAGGCAAACAAATTCAGAGTAAAGATCCTTACAGAAACACTTCATCAACACAATTCTTTGGGTACTATCCAGAGACACTGTCAAATTACGCTAAATGTTAAGTCTATGTAAGCCCCGAGTGGACTCACTCCAAATTGAAACTATGGTTACCAGATTCATTCACCCATAACAGGATGTAAAAACTCCCTTCAACAGCAGGGTGGAACAAAAGCACACATTCCTTTGCTGGAAGTGGTGGTTAACTCACCTTCTGTTTTTCCTCAACATACTCACCCGATTAGAATTGCCTCAGAGATTTAGTATTAAATAAATTTATAAAGTCAGCTGACAACTTTAACCCACAGTGTGAAGACACAAATCATGGGCTTTTATCTTCATCATATGTGAAAAATCATGTATAGCTGCACATAAACTGAGGCAACAAATCCTTAATGAAGTCCTAGATGCATTGATATGTTACTTTAATAAAGTGTGCGAGACTATTTAGTTTCAGTTCTCTAAGTAAGCAAAAGAGTTTCAGTAGCCTAATAATTAGATATGGCTTATAATAACTACATACATCCCATGTTAGATCCTAAGGATTTGATCTGCCTTTAAAAGATTAAACTTCAGGCATCTCTACCTCTAAGGAGACTGGAGATCATTTCTCCATCCCTATGGCTTTTAATTGTTGTAGTGGAGCACTTAAATCAGCAAAGATGATGTGTAACATGTAATTGACTTTACTACAGGATAGCAGCTAAAATAGAGGGGGATTGTGCATGTGTGGAGATTCAATGATATTTCTGGACCCCATAGTAATACAATACCAAATGAAAATCAGGTATTTAGAGGCCAAGTTTCCTATTTCAGTTCTAAGCCTCTAGAAAACATAATCAGCAGGGCTATTTCTAGAATTCTCTGTCTAGTACAGTAGATAGTCTCAAAATAAGCTGCACAGGAACATTCTAATGAAAGTGAATTTTCCATCACCACTCTACTTTCTATCCATAAGCCTTACTCTCTTTGTTGAGTATCTCTCAAAACAGGATTAACACTTGCATATTTTTACACTGAGAATACAGTATATAGTCCAGAAATCACTTTTCACACTTGCAAACTGCCAGTAAGTAAAGTAATGAGGCCCAACTTTAATACTGGCAACATCCAAGAACTGAAAACGCTGTGGGTTTTGTTATTGTTTTTCATCATCCTGTTATTAGGAGTGAGACCAAAAAAGTGTCTAAGCACTTAAGATCCTAAACAATGGCAAATTTTCCAACTATGCACTGAATTAATGTTTACTGTACAAAACACACAACACGTTCTGTACCTCCTGTAAGGCTACAGTTCAGTAAAACCTTTGTTTTCAAGATAAGTAAAAGGTGTTATAATTGATTCATGCTAAACATGAAAGCATCTGGATCTGTAAGGTTAGTTACGAGGAAAGCACAGAAACACCACCAAAAGACTTGACAAATTTAAACATCTTACCTGCAAATTCAACCCACACTCTTCTATTAAAAAGACAGATACACAAAAACTTATTGTAATCAGCACGTTTATGCCCCAATTTTGAGGTAACACACTGGAAGTAAATTCAGACTGTCCCTCCTCTCTCTAACTCACACTGCGAGGGTGGGGAGTCAGTAGCACAGGTTGCCCAGAGAAGTTGTGGATGCCCCATCCCTGGAGGTGGTGTTCAAGGCCAGGCTGGATGAGGCTTTGAACAACCTGGTCTAGGGGGATCTGATGCCAACATCCTCCTGACAAGGCCACCTCAGCCCCTGCTCTCAGCCACCCCACAGCCAACTGGCTCCATCTTCCCCTCCAAATGCACCCTCTTGCCTGTGCCTGCAAACGTAACAGCCAGTGTATTTCGGCTCTCACGAGGCCATTGTGCATTTACATAAATAAGACAGTGACACACAGACACAAAAGGTTTTGTGCATTTTCTCTGACTTCACCTAAAATTTCTGTAGGTCTGGATCTGGGATACTTACTATAGCAACTGAAGCACACTCCAAGTTCAATGGAAGGCAGCAAGATTCTGGGTATTGACTTGGACAGAGTGAGCTTTTATCCCAACTCTGGGGTCAGTGTAACATGGAAACTTGAAGTTTTCCACAAAGTAAATCAAACTAAGCCTGTATTTTATACATCTATCCAATCCAAGATATACTAAAACATGCTTTAGTGATTGCCAAGAAATTCCTAACATTTCGAAAATTTTGAGGTTTTTCAGTGAAGAAAACTCATCCCAGGTACACTACTCTAGTACACCCAAGATGAATTTGCTGCATATCTGTTTCCTTCAAAGATGAAAAGCAACTTCTCAACCATTTTACATTTCAACAGCATCTTCTACATGCCAGACCACAACACAAGTTCTAAAGATGCTGTTTAATATGCATCTGTGTGCAAGAGCTCAGATGACCATATTAAAAACTGAGTTCTTAGCTAGCCAGAGATCTTCTACGGACTCACAGTGCTGGGTGTCAAACAGAGTAGGTGCCAGGCGGATGACATTGTGAACAGCAGACTGAAGAGAAGTGGGAGGTGACAGAATAGGATCCACTATTATGTCTAAATCAGAAACCTTCCAGGTGTCTGGAGATTTTTTCACACACCCACAGTCTGTCTCTACCGGACACACCAAGGCAGATCCAGTTACACAGAAAAAGAAAGAAAAAAAGTGGTGGAAAAATTATAACAATGACAATGGAGAAAATTAGAACAGGAACACTCAGATAATGAGAAACAAAAGCATGACAGTTGAAATAAATTCTCAATTTCTTTTCTTCCTGGGAGCATATAAGCTTCTCTTTACATAAATCTATTTTACAGAACTTCATTCAAGTACCTTCAAAATAATAAATACAAAGTCAGTCCTAAGGCAGAATAATTACTTTTATAATATTAGAAGTCCTGAGGTAGGTCTAGAACTGTATATATATATTTTGTGAGGTTGATATTACAAAATTGTGATTTTTGGTTGGTAAACTTGAAAGTTAGGAACTGTCCTTTTCCATATGTGGAAGAAGGATCCACAAATCTGAAAACTAAACTGTTGCAAATCTGTACCTTCACCCCACAATTAAATCATTCCATATTCTTGAGACTTTTCCATAAAACCACAGTGATGGGGTTTGTATAGATTTTGAATACTTTTAGCTGATAAAGGTATTGCTAAATCACTTATATCAATGGGAAAGATTGGAGTATATATTTTTAATTTCTGTTTGGCCAGTTTTACTTCCTAACCTTGGGGTTTTTGGGGGGGAATTTCTGACATTCTTTCCTACAGAGAGGTTCAGATTGTCCTCCCTCCATCTCTTCCTCCCCATCTGGAAAGCCTGCTGCAAATTTTGCTGGAATACTCAGTTTTAAGTACTTGAATGTATGTGAATATTGCAGCAGCTTTGGTCTCCTAGTCATTCCTTATCTCATTTTTGATCTCTCCTAGGAGACCAGGTAAAGTAAGTCCTGTGGTTAGACCAATGGGATCATGCATTTTTATTTGTATTATGCATATTTTCCTAGCTTATAATTTATTAAGAATTTTGATTTTTCTAAGATATGAGCAGAGAGGTGAGATTTGCTAGAATTGAGAACTTAAGGCACAAATATGACCTGCTTCCATTTAGTCTCCAATGCAAATTAAATAATAATTCTATTTTATAATGTAGATATAATTATTAATGATAGGAGATTTGGGAGCCAATTTCGGACACAAAGTTCTGGAGACTACTGTGGAAGGGTAGCTTCTTCACTAAACAGGGCAGAAACAAGTAAACAGCATCAGTGTTAAGGTTATTCCATTTCAGAAATGCTTCAAGGACCACAAGTTCCCATATCTTAGATGGAGCAGAAACCTCCCATAGTTTTATTCTGTTTTCCTATTTAGTCTCCTTCTAAGTAGTAATATTAGTATTATTTACTCACTAGCTTTACTTGACAAAAAGCAACATACTCTGTTATTTATAATACAGTTTTCCACAATGTTGATTTCATTATTATATTCAAACACACGAACTAATTGAGAAAGCTATTAAAGACACAACATAGAATCCATGAAGAAAATGTGCTCCTTTTAGGGATGTACCAGCCAGTAAAATTTCAAAGAAAACACTCAATCTCCTAAGTAAAATTCATGGAAAGAGGCAAAAATGCCACATATCAAATGACTTATGTCCAATTCACAGAACAGTATTAACACATCTGAAACTGGCATCTTCCACTACAGAAATTACACCAACACTAAGATTACTCCTTTTCTTTACTGCCCCTTTTCAACCCATATGTATTAATAAACATCACACAAGTACTTACCAGATTTTGATCTTCCATGTGCTGAGTTAGGAGCAATGGTGAGAGACTGTGGCTTAACTGGATCTACTGGTACAGCGTAAGTGCCAGCACTTGGAACTTGGATGTATGGTCCTACTGCTGCCACCCTTCCTGAAGCACTCAGGGATGACTGGGGTGATGAAGTTCCATTAATACGATTCAACTGAAAACGATCAGACAAACTGAAATGTGAATGTCCATTTAATCTAGACCTTTCTGCATGAACAGAGAGGTCAAAACTTAATTATCTAGAACCATGCACTGTAGCTAGGGCACCTTAATAATTAAGTTATCATACTCTATGTTTCTACAAAAGGAGAAAAAAAAAGTAGAGATCACAAATTTTATTCCTTAAAATTAACACCTCAAAAATTAAATTTCTTAGTCACAGCACATACATCTCTTGTAGACACCTTTATCTCTGTAAGGTCTCTTTCATTTTGCCTTTCTCAAGCAAATGGTCTAAAATGAGTTATTAAATGATCAAATATGTATGGGTTGGGTTTTTTTAAAGCAATACCTCCAGCTAGTAATACATATGGAAATCCAGAATTCATCTCTCAAATCTTTTTGAAGCTCCAGACAACTGTTAAGCCTAACTTTAACAAACTGCTTATATTTTTATCCATTTTACATACTGGAAGATCAGTATTTTATAAATCCCAATTTTTTAATGCATCCATGCTTTTAAACACATAGCACATAGTCATACTTTCCTTCCTAAAAATATAAACTTTTCTGATTTTTAATACAGTATTGTCTGTGCCATAAAGAAAAATTAAAGGAAACATATTCTGTCTTACAGTTTTTGGATATCTATGAGAAACCTTAAAATAGTTTTAAGAAACCCACTACTTTTATAATAGGTTCTTTATCTGTAAATGTATTACTTGAGTGGGAAAAAGTGAGATTCTATGTAGTTTTTATAGGCCCTTGATAAACTGAAGTGTGGCCCTTTTAACAGTTTATCTTACAGGAATGTTTTCTTTTTGACGTGCCTCAACTTTTTTCTTGTACAGTCGTTCGCGCAGCTCATTGATTCGCTTGTCCATCATAGCCACCTCCATATTGCGTTTGTTTAGGAGCTCTTTCTGCTGCTGGAGCTTGGAGTTCTGCTCCTGGTTAAGCCTGTTACGGATCTTCAAAAACAAAACAAAAAAAAATAGAAAAAAATAAAACCCCACTTGTTAGGACAGTTCTTGTTCTGTCTCTTGGCAAGCTGGTTTTTAATACAGTGTAAAAAAACCCAAAGCAACTTGGATCAACAACTTGTTCTGGTGCCTCTAATTTATGCTTCCACACATCCTGTCAAGTTAGCATTTGCAATCATGAACAACTCTTAGAGGAAAACAGTGAAAAAATATCCTAAAAAACCTAGTGGATGCCTATTAAATACATACAGACTGCATCCCATTTATAGAAAATGGATTGAGGAATTAGGCATAAAGACATTTCAGAACTGAATTCTACCGTGAAAAACTAAATCACAGAAAATGTTTGTTAAAAGTTATGCTTACCCAAGACAGTTTGTCTATCACGAAAACTAAGTGATATAAAACTTGAAACAGAAATTATGCTATTGATTCTGTTTGCAGTTCCACATGAGACTTCATGATGTCTGGAAGGGGGATAACTGAACTGCTAGTGCAGGGACTGGGCACAGATTTTCCTCTCTGCAGGAGGATTAAACTGAAACCCTCACAGCAGTTTTCCAGTAGATTATGAGGTGGATTACCTTTATGGTTTAAATCAACCATGACACTCTTTCTAATTACTTCTCTTGCTTTGCCATTGGCATTTTTTCATACCTTCAGTAGCTCAGACATTGTCTCAGTGTTCCAATTTTCATAGTAATGTTACAAGCAAAAAACACCTGAGGCAAATTTAAGTCTTGATAAACACATATGGGATCATTGTGAAGCACGAGAGAAATCTTCATCTATTGAGCATCTTTGCACTTAGAAATACTCAGAGAAATAATCAAAGGCAGATAGATATGCCTTGTATAAATGGGGAAGGGGGAAAAGGTAAGGAAAAGGACTCCTCTTCCTAATGCATGAAAACATATTTGATTGATTTGTATGTTGTATTTGCTCATCTAAATAAAGACTAATTTTGAAATTTAAATTAATTTTAAAATATGAAATATATTAGAGCTGCTACCTTGATCACAATAAAGTACATGAGTAAATAAACAAAGCCCTCAAAATCCTGATACATTAGAACACCACTGGACAAAACTCCAATGTAAACTGAATACTTAATTACTCATGTGAGAACTACAGTCTAGGTATAACAATCTTCTTGGAGGAGATATACAATATTAATGCAGGGAATACTGTGTGAATATACTGCAGCAATGTTGCACTATATAATGCAGCTTGTATTTTCGATTACTGTATTAAAATGTGGTTTTTTATGTATTTTATTTACACCAGACAATATATTTTCACAACGCACTTTTAAAATTACAGTCATGTCTCCAAGTTAAGATGACATCTAAGTGAGCTTGCTATACCCAGTTCAGTGCAAACTAGAACAGTACCAAAATAAGTTTTACAAAAAATTTTTTTGAGAGAGATTAAAACAAATAATAGGTTATGTGGACATTCAGTATTTGTGTGTCAGGGGCTGAGAAGTGCCCTTCAAAACACTTGCACACTTTGTATCATTATGCGTATAAGAAACAAAATAGTTTTTAAAGCTAATTACATTTTCTGAAAAAAGGTTATATGCCAACTACAACCTCACACATTAACAGCATTCCGAGACACTACTTTTGAGGTGTAACACAACCAAATCGCCACTCATAAGAGCAGTAATACAACTTTTAAAATCCACAGTTGTAATTCAAACAGCATCTTTTTGTTACTTACCTGTAGCTCTTGATACAACTTTTTTAATTCTACCGCTGCAGGCCCTGTCATTTGTCCATTGTAAGACTGAAACCCATTCAGTTTCCCTTTCCTTAAATCCTCCAGTTGCTGAGTGAGTTGATCCACTTTTAACACTGCAGCCTGCAATTCCTGCTGTTTTTCCTGGAACATGGCACTTATATGCTCAATTTCAGTTGCTAAAATTAACAAGATAAAAATAACAAAAAAAAAAAAAATAAAGCAGAAGTTGTTAATTTTTTAATTCTACAAGTATGAACAAACACACCACACTAGTTTTACATCTAATATATGTATGCACATATAAAACACTTGTTTTGCAAATTTGCTAACAGTCATAGTATTTCCTAATAGTTACAGAACAGACTAATTCTGACTTTGACTATGTGAAACTAACAACAAGTTCTGTCACATCCAAATTTCATGGAAACACAGAATCCCCTTAAGACAAAACACATTCTATCTGAAAACCTGCTTCAATGCTATACTGACTTACAATATAGCATTATTTACTAGTCATGCGGTGAATAGTAAATTAAATAAATTAAGAATTCCACATACACAGATTGCCATTCATCATCTTGCTGTAGTCCACTTGTCCTCTCATGGCACGGATTTTTTTCAGCTTTGTCTCTTGGGTTTCAACACGTTCTTTAAGTTTTTGAAGCTTTTCACTCTCAGAAACAGACTGCTGCTGGCGACGTTCTTGCTGCTTCAGGTAACGCAAACGTTGTTCCTGACAAAAGGAGGTTTTAAACAAGAGGTACCTGTTACCCATTTATTTAAAAAAAAACCCCATCATATTAACTTAGAAAAACCCATCACTTTGATCAGGTTTTTTACTTCCAAAAATCAGAAAAGGTTGTATTTCGTTGAAATATGTATGAGTCATAGAAAAAACTCTTAACAAGTTAACAAATCTGTTTTAGAGCAGAGATTCAAGATTTTTTTAGACAAAAAAAATCCTATTTACATAGATACACAAATACAGCCCTAGTCGGAACACTCATTCAAATATATCTGTGATGCTTCTTCTGGCATTTGTTTTCTGACACTGTTAACAGTTTTCTTGCTGTTGGCAAAATAAATTTCCAGCACTGTTACCCAGCTTCCCAAAGATGACAAAATATGTCCAACAGAACATTTTAAACAAGCTGACCTGCTGTAAGATAATGGTCCAGTTCTAAATAACAGTTCTTCTCCTGGGCACGCAAGGAAATTTTTTTTTTTTTTTTTAATTATTTCCATGAAGAAAGAGCAACAGAATCAGTACCTAGGTTGACTCCCAGGTACTCCAAGCATTGAAGGCATACCGTATACTATAATACTCTGAACATCAACAGTGTCAAAACCATCAAACCCCCTCCCCACTCTGCAAACATACTTAGATTCTTCTGTCTCCAAGACTTGGAAATGTAATACTTGAATATTTATGAATTGGGCATATTCTCATCTCACACCACTATTACTGTAGTGGAGTGAATGAGCTACTAAAGATGAGCATGGAGTCAAGCTTGTTCTGACACAGATCATGAAGGGGGCCACACAAGACAGATAAATAAACTCTAGCAATTTTTTTATAATGACACATAGCTTGTTCTAGTAGTATTTATGCCAAAAGACTGTGCATTGCCTAGGCTAAGATTATTCTGGCAAAATTATGGATTTCTCAAGCTGTTTCTTGAGCTCAACTGAAATTACTTAGTGTGTTTTTCTCTATCCATGAAACTTATGCTTGCATATGTTGAAAAAAAGTTGGTCTGTATATAATTATTACCTTAGCAACCAACATTTGCTGTTGATTTTCAATCTGTTGCTGTTGTCGGGCAGCCATATCTTGCAGTTCAGAAAGAGTGAGCTCAACACGTGGATTCCCAACCTGCAGAAGAGAAAATGTTACATGAATGTGTTGATGTGTATCAGGCATTCTGACCAGACAAGCCAAACGCCCACTCCTCAAAGGAAGGTTAAAGGCTCCTCCCAAGTCCTCAGAGAAAGAGGAATGATGGGAACCTGTGAGAGAGTGAAGAACATCAGAGCAGAAAGGAGAGACACAGACCATGCAGAGGGGCAGAGGAGGCAAAAAGTGGAAAAATGGATGGAGAGGAAAACACTAAGAGACAAAACAACCAAGAAGAGAGAAAAAAGCCCTTATCCTACATTTAACATCTCTCTGTTCAGATGTTTGGTAGCACTGGCACACAGTCCTGGTAAGGCACATGAGAGAACACATACGCAAGCAGGTATTTTAGGCAGTACGAGAATCTGAAGCTGCCTTCCTTTCCTAATATTTTCAGCATAACTCTCTTGGCAGCTTAAACTGCTCGTTCACGTTATTTACCTAGCACAGGACAGGACCACATAAGACTCCTTAGATAAAGTGTCACTAAGCTCACATCCAAAGATGGTGAAAATTCTGATATATTGGGTAAGAATCTGTAAAAAAAAAGTCTGTAGAAGTGAAGCAAAGTAAAGCTGATCCCCTTTAGATAAGTAAGTGGCTATTACTCTGAATGACATGCAAAGTATTAGCAAGGCTTTCTCACTCCTTTTGCATTTCAAAACTAACACAATCTACAAAATTAGGATAGAGACACGATGAAAATTCTTTAAAATTCATACCATATATGTGACCAAATGTCATGTGCTTTAAAAAGTGCATTGTTTCAGTATATCCAATTTATATTTATACACTAAATTATTTCAACCACACTTTTTTGTATGCAATCTCAAGAAAGAGTGCAACGTACCAAGAAAAATTCCAGAAGCTGACACCTGCTACTCAGAAACCAAAACCCATAACCTCAGAGCTGCAGGGTTTAACCACAACTTCAGAATTTCCACCGAAAGAAAATACCAGTCTTTGAAAATTTATCCTGCGAAGTTCAGAATAGCCCAACATCTGTTTCAAAGTATTTACATGTAATTCAGTCAATTTAGTGGATCAATGTAAATGCTGGACTACTGCACTTTAATAATTCAGTAAACAATGTAGTTTTTTCACCAAATTACATAACTACACTATTAGTAAACCAAATGAAAGTTACATCACTTGCTACCCCCAATATAGTCAATACTGGTGAAAAAGAAAAAATAATTAAATATTTGGGATATATTGATAAATAAAACTGTTTCAAATGCATATAAAATGGAATGAGGTTTGAACATTTTACAGACATACAGAAAAAAAACCCCAACCAAAACAACCCCCCAGTGCGCAAAATCGATCCCACATCAGATTACAGATCTGATCACACCTGATCCCATGGGAAAACTGATTTAGCTGCTGTGGTTTTCTGAGCCCATCCTACTGATGTCCAGTGATGTATCTCCTGCAGTACTTATATTTCACTCTCAAAAACATCTTGTTGACACCACAGTATCTCAGGCACTTTGAATGGCTTTTTTCATATTTCTACATCAAACTCCTACATAAGTATCAATTCTCCAACCAGTGCACAATACAGAACTGTTTCTTTAAGCTTCATTTACTAAAGGAAAATACTATTTGTTTTAAAGTAACTGAATTTTTTTTTTCTACCTGAATTACTATTTCATGTTGCTGCATATAATTCTTTAAATAAGACAAACACCTCAAAGTCAATCACTAAAATGAGCCCGATTTGGATCACTAACTTTTAAAGCTGCTGCATCTTGGACACATCATATAGACATGTCAGCTAAAAGGTTTAGATAAAGTTATTGTCTCTGTTTGAACATTTTCCACTGAATAAATTATGAAGTGAAATTATAATTCTTACTGGAAATGACAACTGAAATTCCTCTTACTAGTCAACAATAACGAAAAAATTTTAGAGTAGAGAAGTAATTAAAAGAGGTAAAGTCCACTCAAGATACTAATTTTATATTCCAACACAGGGAATAAAATAGAACTTACTAGTGTGCACTTTTTTTATTAGTATGACTTATGCAAAGAAGAGTCCGTCCCAATATTCTTTCAGGGCAAGTAACTCGTACCCACTTGTGACCACCGAGAGAGACATTTATTATGAATTACTGACTGAAAGGCACTAATTGGCTAAGAAAGTAAGGAAGCTTCTCCAAGTGCCATCCACAAACCAAATGTGCTTACTTGAGACAAGAAAACAACACAGAAAACCAGATGCTGCTCCCAAAACATGTTCAGGCTCTGCTGACTTCAGCTGGCATGACCAATTGCCAGAAAAAAAATAAACCTCTACATCTGCTTCTGCTGGGCTCTGCAGGCAGTTCTTACAAGGGGCTCAGAATGACATGAAGGCTTCCCTCCAGATCACTGATTTTATAAGTTAAAGGGGGAGTGTGTGTGAATTGATAGTATTTTCTCAATACACATATGTGCTTTCTCAGAAATATATAGCTTGCATTAAACTATGCAAAGTTTTCCCAATGCTTCCTTTCTCTCTGCTTTGATTACCAGTTGAAGTTAAAAACATTGATAGCTCATTCTATTCCCAGTAGAAATTCTGAGTATAACACTGTCCAAGAAACATGTTTTATTCCACTAAGTCATCTTGTTAAAAATATATCCAGATTCAAAAAGTGGTATCTATATAGTGGTTGTGAGCATTTCAAAGTAAAGAAGCCATTTCACCACATGAAAGTTAAAGATTTTCTAAATGGCTAATGTAACCTGGAATGCACAATGGCACTAAGAAACTGGTTTGTAAAAGCACCAGAAACTAACAAAAAAACCCCCAACCCAGTTTAATCCAAGAGCTCAGAATTTTTACCTCTTTGAACAAGTATATTTGAAAGTCTCTCTCATAATGCCTGGCAAAAGTACGGTATTATTTTGCATCATGTAAAATATAGAAAATTAATTACAAGATTAATGCAAATATTAGCATCTCCTTGAAGAAGCTATTAACTACTGCAAAATGTTCCATTTAGAAAGTGTAATATCTAAAAACCTTTCATAAATGGCAAAGCACAAGAACATGGGAAACAGTGATAATTAACCATTTAAATATAAACACCCTATGAGAAATCTTTTAATGTTCACCTTACTGAATACCAATAAGTATCCCTTTCACTTCCAAGAGCTACACTATACTTAGGAAAAAAAAAGGCAGCTGAGGAAACATAGCATTGAACCTGTAACTTCACTCGCAGTTTTCTCCTTTTCATCCACATGGCAAAAGCAGTAAACAGAGCGAGCAGAATTCCTCTTCAACATCAAATCAATTATTTTCAGACAGAATGTTGCTGATTTCAGGTCTCCAAATCAGCACAGCTTCATTTTTGAAACAGCATGAAAACCACTGAATCCTCCTCTTGTCAAGATCTAGTTAAATCAATTAGTTTAGAGCACTTCATATTAGTTGAGTCTGCTTGCAGTAATCTGTATGCAAACACGGCTACAAAAAAAGTCCATCTCAGTCCTTCTCCAAAACCCCAGGCTATGCCAGGCAAAGACAGTGCTGCGTTTTCAGTTCTTTAATGAGGTTGTTGGTTTCTCAGATTCTTAAGGTTGTGCTGTTCCTACTAGTTATTAACAATTCCATCCACGAAGTCAAGACACTCACCTCTCATAACAAACACGAGCCTATCCCATTTAAGGTCCAGACCTCCTCCTTCCTACTGCAGCAAGGGCAACAGACCTCCTACAGAACTGACTTCTGAAGGAGGTACTAAAAAGCCACTACAAATACCTACTCCTCCAGATTCCACAGATTCATTTGCTACATGGTGATACATCAAAGCAGACAGTTTTGCTGAATTGTAAATTTCTTTTCATTGATTCACAGCAGCATTTACACAGGGATGAACTCCTAAATGAAATGCCATAGAGCAAACACTGCATTATTAGGCACTGAGGAAGTATTATGTAAGTCTCATTTAGACAAAAATAATTTACACCTATATTCACCAATTTCTTAATATTGACAGGGATCTTAAAAAAATTGTATTTACGTTATTTAACATGCACTTTAAAAGGGCATGATGAAAGACAGAATTTGTAATGAACTTGAGTTTCAGCTTCTGACATCACCCTCCTATTACAAGCTAATATTTTACCATTTGATGATTAATATTTTTGAGACGGGTGAGATGAATAGTACAGTAGTAATTAAATAGTTTGGGAACCAGTTTACAAGCAGCCTCAAAACAAATCATACCTTAGGCATTTAATTAAGGAAACGAACCTCCTTTAATATTTATTTCTACATATTAGTCTTGTCACTCTGAAAATTTATTTTCTTATTCCTCCTTCCTTTCTATGCTGTTGAATATCACAAACTCCTCAGACTACGTACTTCTGAGCTATTATGAATGGCTTACTCATTGGCAACTCACAATGGTAAATGAAAAACTGCACCTGAATTAAAAATATTTGACAAGCAGGGTGTCCTGTAGTCAAGGGATGGAAACAATAAAGGCAGATTCCAGTGGTTTTTTGCCTTTACTCCCAACAGAAAACTCTCTTTTAAGAGGAATCTAATTATGTCAATATTAAAATAAAAACCTCATGAGACCAACCTTTTGAATAGATTATTTTTTAAAAGATGATAATTGGGATGTGGTCTGATTTTATGCATTTTTTTGCCTCTATGCTTAATCCATGAAGACATTTATTTTGACAATTGTCTATGTTTGCACTAGTAAGAACAGTTAGTTTAAAAATAATAATGAAACGTACACTAAATCCACACCTGAGACTGTTATGATTTCAAAAGAGCTTCAAAGGAAAAACCAAATATTCAAAAGCTTGACAGGCCACCATAAGGATTGGCAGTGACATGCTTTGGTCCAGCAACACCCAGCCACTCAAACAGCCAGTGTAAAGCATAAGGTAACCAATTAATTGAAAAAGAAAAGCAGAGTAGTACAAGAACTTACTAATCATTTCCTGCATACTATCTCTTTGGATCTTTTTCTAAGTTTGCAAGAACCACCATGTCATTAACTTTCCTTATCTATTTCTTCCTTCTTTTTAGTTCACACCCATCTCCCACACAAATCTTCTGAAGTTCCCTTCCCAAAACCCTGCACGAGGAACCACAGGTTCAATTCACTCAAGCTTCCTGAAAGTGGCCAAGCTCCACCTTCTCCTGTGCATATTCTTGTCCACGCAATCATGGACTATGAACTCTCACAGATTTTCTAGTCTTCTTCCTGTCATTCACTCCCATCACATCTATCCTTACTCCCTCATTTACCACTTCTCTTCTTGTACTTTATTCCACCACTTTGTTCCTCTCTTGTCACAGTCAGAAATGAATCTGAGGTTAAACCACCAACTGCCAAGGTCAATGTAACTTAAAATGTGAACAACCAGCACGAAGAGAGTCAAAAAAGTTGGTGCCTTAGCTTCTACTGTGGAGCCCAGAAGTGCTGGTTCTGACTATGGCCATCAAAAAGGCGACCCAGAAAGTTTTTGCTTGCATCCCACTACTTTCAACTATCTATTAAATTATTAAAAAGTCAATACAGAGCAGCTACTGAAGATAATGCAGCAGACACCCCACCAGCAGCCCAGCTACACTGTTGATTCTTTATATAGGCTGCCACTCTAAACTGTTGTACGGATAAGGAACATTTTGGCCAAATGACCTCTATAGCCAAACTAAAAAAAAAACCAAACCAAAACCTTCCCTGAAGTCCTCCAACCTCCCTTCTTGTGATGGTAATGGTAACCATATCCTCAAGGAGAAAAAATGTGAAAGAAACACTCTTTATCCAAATGGGGACAACACCAGCAAATTAAAGACTGCAGGGGTGGGGACACACCCATCATCAAACCAAAACCCCAACCCCCCGCAAAATCACAGTACTATTAGAGGCAGAAACTGCAACAGAGAGAAAAAAATCCAAGAAGCAACAACTTTGAGCGCATGAAAGAAGTTACGCCCCCCCCCATGTGGGATTCATTACAGAGACACACAGTTTTGCCATAGCAAAAAGAAAACATCTTCACCACCCTAATAAGAGAAGATAGCAGAGGCCAGAAAGATACTGCAAGTTGCTCCTGGGAAGGCTTAAAATGGCTACATGGAAATGCAAAGTAAATCCTTTGGTTTTACTGCACATAGTGAAAGACTTAGCTTTCCATAATCCATAGCAGTTTTAAGTTGCTCATACTTCCTAGGGCACAGGGGGAATACAAAACTCATCTCCAGACTAGAGATTTACCTTTGCAGAGCTGTCAAACCCCAGAAATCTACAGAGCTACAGGACAAACAGAACTGACAGAACTAGGTATAAGAGCATGTGGGCAAAAAGGGAGTGAAGTGTATTATATAAATGAGCATTTTCCAAGAAAAAAAAGCAGAATGACAACCATAAAATGAAAAGGGGTAGGTTGGAGTGCTCTCCAGCCAGTGAATTCCAGACTGAGATCAGGGCTCTGACAATTCCCAGCTTCCCCAAACCATGGAGCTGTCACCACTGTGGGCCATCCACACATTTCCTCCCCCGTGTGGCATTTACAGCAAAGGAACAGCAAAGGAACAGCAACTCTGGCTGAAGAACTCCAAACTGCCAGGGCATGAAAGAAAGGAACAGCTTGCTTTGCCTGCTGAGTCTACCAAAAGACTTCCTAATTCTCCAATGCTAACTTGGAAATGAGCAGCAGAAGCCCAGATGTGCACCATCTTTGCCTTATGCCACATTCAAAATAACAAAAGTTTGGGGGATGCTCTAAAAAGCCCACTTGGCAACAAAGCTTTAAGGGTTGCTGGTGAGAATATCCAACACACACCTTTGGTACCTGTCCTTGGCACAACGGTAGTGATGAGGTAAACAGATGGAAGATACCTGAGTTTATTATGCCAGTCCTGCATCAGGTAGGTGAAAAGTACGTGGTCTCCTTATGGTCTCTGAGGTCTATAGGAGACAGGGCATCTGCTGAAGATTAGTGATTCTGTACATTTCTGAAATATATTGACCCTATGTATCACCAAATTCAAGAATTTTAATAGATTTTTTGACCACATTTTCCATAAAACCTGACCTTAGTGACATGCACAACAAAGACAACTTGAAAATCCTTTGTTTAAACTCATGTGTAATGCTATAAAAAAGACAAAAGAAAGTATCTGGTTTTATTTAGACTGAAATAGAGTTTTTGCTGTTCTCGACATGGATGACATTATTTCCAGTTTAGTGGCTTTATCCACAGCTCAGCCTTGCATTTTTTTTAATTGGGTCAGAAACATGCCGATAGCAGAAATCCATTTTAAAGAATCCAATGACAATAGCATGCGCCTTTTTTTAGCTTAATGGAAATGAACAAGCTAATTAAACCCAAAAAAGATACCCAGAATATTGGGAATTAAAGAAAATTCTACCTAGTGTGTGCTATCTCATGATAATAAAATAATCCTGAAATTAACATCACAAACAGAATCAGGTAATTTTACTCCCAAATAATATTATAAAATATTACTGTATCATGCAAATAAATATACTAACAGTTTCTTACAATAAAGTTGCTTCAACTGCATCACAGTTTGCTGAAAAATGTCACATTATCTTCAGTTGATAAAAATCGTAACTTCTCTCAATCTATACTATCTTGTTAGTAATTCCTCCAACTTGCTGATGGTTGTGAGTCACTCCATAATAAAATGTTTAAAGTCTACTCAGTATAAGCTACAGACTCCAGATTTCCTGTTTTCCCATATTACTTTCTTAGTAAGGCTGATATTTTAGGCAGAACAGCTAAGAAAAGGCAGAACTTAACAAAAATGAGAACAATGTTAAAATAGGTTTTCAAAATTAGAAATGGATTTAAGCATATATTGAACATCTGCTACATCTGAAATAGACTGCTTATAAATTACTTCTAGGAAAGCAGCATCTGAAACTTGTTTATTTAAAGCACTACTTTCTTCCTCATCCCTGCAGCCACTTTTAAACGGCCACAAATCTTAAGCATGTTTATATTAATTTCAGCGTTGGCTAAAATACCTAGTAGCTGATTTTAACTAAAACATCAACCTCATACTCCTAAAAAAAGTATCTTAAAAGAGATTACGCATTCTTGTTGAAATATCAGTTATGCACAAAATCTCAGACCTTTTTACAACCCCAGTCCTTTTACTCAGTGATTCTGAGTAGTAGACAAGTTACAATACATGTTGAAAATACACTGTCTAGATCCTTTAGAAATAGTCTTGGAACTCTATTTTTCTGGGTATTTTCTAAAAGCAACAGCTTATTCTGACAGGATTGCTAAGGGTGGTTAAGATGCACTTATTAGTCTGAATAACGTTTAGCACCAATTCTGTGTTTATTCTTCCCTTAAGCAATTGTTTCAATATGAAGTTTTTCTGTGGTGATGTAATATTGTTCATATGAGAACAGTATAATAAAACATGTCTAAAACACAAAAGCACTGAAAATAAGTATCCTGTAACTGAAAGATGTGTTGTGACCTTACTGTAAGACTTGTACTTCCCACAAAACCGAACCGTCAAAAGCAAAAGTTGACCATGACATTCGGAAGTAACAAGCTTTTGATAAGGTCTTAAAATGTAAGATAGCAAATACATGTAAGAAAATCTGATTAACTAAGAATTTCAATTCAGAGATAACGTGTTACAAAACCCGAGCTGGTCTGCATTCTAGTCATGTGACAACTAAACCCACAGTTATTTAAAATAGAAGTGTGAAAGCTACACAGCACTTAAATAACATGTCCACCAAAGTGTAAAACTAACAAATTTTGAAAAGTAATTAATTACCTGTTCACTATTTTCCCATGTAATTGCAAGAGAGCACATCTTTATTTCGCAGCACTGCCCGTCAGCTGTAAACATTTGTGATGCTTCAACATGCTTCAGCTCCATCTTTCTGCTCTTTTCTGTCTACACTACTGGTTTAACAGTTTGTTGTGAACAAGCCAAAACAACAACCCTGCACATCTCACGACTTCCTGCATGGCTTTCTGGCTCAGTGCAATCAATAGTAGGTAGGATGGTTTTTAATCTTACTCTATATGGGATAAAGGTTTCCCCAAACTCTTTATCAATATGAAAAGCTGTCTCCCTGCATTTATCAGCAATCAGCTAACAGAAAAGGCTAGTGGATTTTGCCAGCAGTAAAAGACCTAATCACGGCAAGATCAAGCCAGCTGTCAACTATAATCAGCTTGATTCATTGCACTTTTCATATTCAATGGAAAATGTTGAGCAATACACAGTTCTTTCACAGTTATCAGGTTAAACTGAAAATATAAGAATATAGACAATTTAGCTTTAAAAACACATGGATTATTTGTTCCTTTGTATTTTTGTAGCATTACCAGTGCTGGGCCAAAACTGAATACCAAAGAGATCAGGAAAATAACTGATTTTTTAATGTAATTTTACTGTTTAAAGTGACAGCAAATCGTACCACCTGAAACTTAACAAAGAGTTTCTTTATTAACAGAGACTGCCTACGATAAAAGGTAAACAGTACAGTCAGAATAGATACCACAATCTTATGCAAATAACCTTTCCAGTGTTTGCTATTTGTTTTTCCCGACATTATTCAGCTTTTTCTTAAATCTTGCATGCAACAAGATGAATATATGAGCCACCAATAGTTAAAGCATGTGTGCAATAGCATAAATCAGGAATCAAAAGGCAGAGAAGACTGGAACAAGCCAAAACCTAGACCTAAGGGGTTTTAAATATTAAACATCATAGAAAATACTAAACCCCATTAACAATTTCTTATCTATCTACAAATCAGGATATTGTAGAAGATAAAATCCCAAAACATAGAAAGCTGTAATTTATGTTGTCAAACTCACGAATTACATGCAAGTTCACCCTCTCTTCCTTCTTTCAAGAAAGTAATTCGAACATGATTCAGTGCACTTATAGAAGAGATCCAGCCAAATGGGTCTCTATAAGGACACTGAAAACTCTACGTCCAAGCACAATACAGTGACTAATCCAGCTGAATAAAGAACAGGCTTATTTTTAGCAAGCAAGTAAAGGTATAAGCTGTAGAGTAAGATCATCCACTAGGAATATGAGAAGAAGAACAAGTTCAACTCCCTTGCTCCTAAATTAGCCAGAGGGACTTTCATTTTTCTTGGCTTTGATCTGAGGAAGACTGCAGGGGGAACAAACTTAACAACAATTAGAACTGGAGGCAGCTGCAGAAACAACAGAGAAATGGAAAGGTTCGCTCGCCTGGGAAAAACATGCAGGTGGGAAATAGGTATGCCTGGTGTCCAGAGGCGAGATGGACAGGAAACTAAATTAACAAGTCAGTGAACATGGAAAGGTGTGTCAGAGAAAGGAGGCCACAGCAGCACTGCAGAAGAAACACCACAGAGACCATGGAAAAGATGAGAGAAAACACTGATCTGCAAATGACACAGCTACATAAAAGACAGAACGCTAAAGGTGGACTGAAAATGAATAGTTGGCATTGCATAGACCAGTAGAGTCTCCTGCTCTGAACTGAAAGCTGCCCAGAGACAGAGCAACTTTCCAAACTCTCAGACTTTGACATTTAACCTCTGGGAGCCATGCAGTGAATTTCATAACCTGTCTCCTGTAAAGATCTACAGAAATAAAGGAAAGGACAAGTCCCATCTACCTTAAAATAACTTGATATTAAAATATTTGGCTTAACTAAAAATGATACTAATGTGACTGCAAAAGGATACAGCTGTGACAAAGGGCACTGAAGTTCACAGTCCAGGTGTAAGGGCTGCACAGCATCACTTCAGAAAAATAACAGGTCTTTAAGTAACATTTACTTTATGAGTTAATGTGTATAATGTTATACACCAGCTGAAACATTCTAAATTGTTCTAACTTTATATAAGGGCCAAGCAGCTCAAGATATCTATATGCAGTGACAACTGGAAGCAATTCTTCACATGCTTCATTTAGTCAGAAATCTAGGGAAAAGAGTGAATTTTATTGCTCCATGTCCACAACACAAACATAGGAAAAGAAATACCATAGTTAGAGGTTAAACAAACATACAAATTCCTCCTCCCCCTCCCATAGATATCTGCAACTAAGTATTGCCATAAAACTGCAGAGCCATGAGTGAGGAAAAGCAAAACTAGACCTGTAAATACAGGAACTAGAGGTAGAGATTCAGTAAGTGGTACAGTTTAGGTATTTTCTCCTCTGCAAAATGGGAACCCATCTGGTGGTTGTCATGGACTAGGAAACCACATACTCAGTTCCTATAACTTGTTGAACAGAACTCGCCCTGATGCCCAGAAGAGCAGCAGAACTACAAAATCTGTACACTGCAAGTGACTGTGTGTAAATGTGTAACACAAGCCTGTATACTGTGACTCTCATATCCACGGCCATCTAGCTAGATATCTGGCATTTAGATTGACAGGGATTAAAATACATGGAGAAGACATGGAGGAAAACAGTCCTTTCACAATGTTCCAAGTAGGTTCCAAGAATGTTTCCTGGTCCCAACTAGTCAAACAATCCTTAGACTCCTCAAACCAAACTAAGTCTTAGATGTTAAAAGTGAGTATTAATCATAAACTAATGCTATCATAGTTAAAATTGTAACAGGAAAATAATCACAGAATAAGTGCAATGAAACTGATGAAATTATTCTCATAAAATCTAAACATCTAGTAACTTTGTCCATTATGGACTGAACTATATTTGATATTGCACAGGACAAGTCAAACCATTGTTTATGACATTCCAAATCCAAGAAAGATGTGATTCTGCTTAAAAAGTTTAAAAGAGACCTCAGAGGGAGGTATTCAAGAGCATTTGAATTTTCTACAGTTTCACAGAAATTCTTTCAATGGGCTCACACAATTATTAGTCTTGCAGAGATGCTCCCCTACATAACTATCCTTTACTGAGGTGTGAAAAGACTCGGATTTCTAGTTCAGCAAGAATTCAAAAGCTATTTGTATGTACTAAAATTAGCTTTAGACTGTAAATTTTTTTTCTGTTTCCTAATTTAATTTTTTCCCCTTAAATCCTTTAAGTTGGATTAGTTTTTCTATTTTTTTGAAGAGCAACATACTGCCAGCTGTCTGGAAAATGCTTCAGACAGACTTTAAGAACTGTATCAGTCTCTGGAGAATCCAAACTCTATTAACTCTGACCTAGGAACTGAACTAGGAATGTGATGGTGCAGAAAGCTGCTGTAGGGGCAGCAAGGCTCCCCTCTCTGACAGGTAAACAATTTTCAGAATCTACGTCTTGCACAAGGAAACACTTCTGACAGCAGGAGTGGCAGATAAAATAATTTTTTGTCTCTTTAACAAAAACAACCGAGAAAGTTGCAGCAGAAAACTGGGAAAACTTGAATCTGATTTAATTACTCTTTTATTAGAAGGTCAAAATGTTCCAGGAAGCTTACATGAATATTGCTTCAGAAAAAAATACTTTTCTGCAAATTGTCAGAATTCTTTGTGCCTAAATTGTTTAAAATCATTTTTTAATGGAATTATTTGCTTTGACTTTGCTGAGATCCCTGAATCTAGATTTCAAGAGTGACATAGTTTTTTTGTTAGTTTCAAAAAAATTTGATCAGAACCTGTCTTATCTGAACGGCAGCCCCTTCCAAGCACATTGTTAAATGTTATAAACAGAGTGCTTAATACTTACAAGCTTATATTAAATTGAATTTGCAGCTCAGCTTTGAAGAACAACTTCTATCCAGACTAAGCTCTTTATCCTTCAATAGTTCAAATGAGAAACTTCAAGCAAGTACATATGATGTATTTCTCATCTGAGTTTATTACTTTTGTTAATAATCTGATTTGTTTGTCTTTTTCCCCACAATTAGATTTTGTTATATCTTTGCCTGACAGGTTAAGGAAACCTTAAATTATTTTGTCTGTGCAAAAATACTTGTAAATGCCCACCCATGACAAAATGTACATTAGATGTTTAATGCCTTTTTATCTGGTCACACTCACATAGATCAAATGGTTAAAACTAATGAACAATATATAATTATATTCAAGGATTTTGGCACCACTTGTAAATCTGTCTACTCTCTAAGCATAGAATGGGACGAGTCACACCACTGGCACTCAAAAGCAGTGTAGTTTTACTGCTGTCATGATGGAGCGGAATACAGAGACTGCATCAGAGGGTATCTACCCTCCATCAGCAACCATACACTCTCTGAAATTAAATCAGTACTATGAAAATCTGCCTTGTGTACACATGTATGTAGAAGTGACTGTTAATGGAATTTCCGTAAGAATTCCCTCAGTATAAGAGTCTCCTGATACTAAAACACCTGGACTACGTGTTGTAACTTTTAGCAAAAGCTTGATTTGAGACACTTTTATAGAAATAGTGAAGATGAGTTCTGTTATTCATCAGCACAAAACTTTACCACTCAACTTCATCTACCGGTCACAGCTTCAAGACTTAAGAAAATTTGCAGGAGTGTGTGTCTCCAGTTTGGGATGATGGTGAAGATTTTTTCCTCTACACAAGTTTCTTTTACACTAATGTTAACACAAATTCTGTAGTGAGATAAAATGAGGTTCCACTTTGTATTTCTTGGCAAAGACTTCAGTCAACATCCATTAAGAAAAAGGCTTATTGATATCACTCTCTCTAAATTGAGGGAGCAATTTTTGAAACAGCAAAAATAAGTTTAAAAGAAAATGGCACATTAGACCACAAACTGACATTTTATGCTCCCCAAGTAAATTATCATGAATAAAAATAATTTATATTTAAATAATATTATTTTATATTTATATATAAGCAACTACAGTGAGTATTTCTTCATATACACACTGTTTTCATTACACTAATCTACTTTTGTTCAGTCCAATACATTTGACTTCTGTCGTGTTCCTGTACCACATCCTTTTTCCCCCCCGAGCTACATCTGTTTTCCTGTTTTCTCATCTCCAAGAAATGTCTGGGTTATCTGATTACCTTTTCATTTGGACAACTGTCATCATCCAGTCAGTGCTCTTTCTGGGAGAGCAACATCTGATCCACGTCTCCTATCGAGGGCCGGCAGCTGCACCAGGACGGGGCTCCCCAGTCCCTCTCCTGTCTGCCACTGACCCCCAGTGGTTTCACCTATATTTGCTCTGCCTCACTGTTCACAGACTGCTGCTGCTACTATGGAATGATGCTTGGATCATGCTAGGACACCTGGAAGCAAACAAGACCCAGCAACTGGACGACCACAGTTTCATGGCCACTGATCACAGAATCAAAGAATGATTTAGGCAGAAAGGAGTCTCTAGAAGTCATCTGATTCAATACGCCCTGATTGGAGCAGTTCAGACTGCTCAGGACTTTATTCAGCTAGATCAAAATTCCACAGACTCTGAACAGTCTGTTCCAATGTCTGTTACTCTCAGTGATAAAACATTCTTTCCTGTATTTATTTAGAATTCCCCTTGTTACAACTTGTGTTCAGATCCAGCTGGCTCAGTCACAAGCAAAAAAAAGGAAGAGGAGGAAAAGGCAGCTGTTCTCAGAGAAGAGAATCCCTCCTGAGACACTGTCCAAGCTCCCTGGCAAAAGGAAATATTTAGTTATGTAAGTCTGATCTTCACGTATCTATACCTTTGTGTACTGGCAGAAAGAGATCAGGTCCCGATTACAGCATAATTCCACTTCCAAGAAAGAAAGTTGTAAACAAAAAGCAAACCCCAAAAGGTCATCTCCAGAATAAGAGCACTGGTTAATTCACAAAACCTCACAGAGTTTTTCCTTTAGACTTTGTTATGCAGAATGCAAAGCTCCCAGATGAATACTTACAGGTAAGTATTCCTTTTACAACAATGCATGTTTCACTGCTCGAAGAGACTTAGCCTATTCTATTTTTAACTTGAAAGATAATCTAATTAAATTAAGCATTTACATAATGTGATTTTAAGCTAATCATTATTTAAATAATTGCTGATCAAGCACATATAGTTTCAAAGAACAACAACAAAAAAAATCTTACCGCATATGCCAAAATGCCAATTAATAGAATCATCTAAATCTAATTGGATAGATTGCTCATAATTTTTTCCAAGACTACTGGTTCAATCAATAAAACTAATACTCATCTTAAAGTTTTCTATGCATGTCACACTTGCAGCTCTACCCAATATTAAGCAAAACATCAACTATTTCATCATTAAAGCAGTACACATAATAAAAATATACCTGAATGCAGAGTATTTGGTAAGATTTGAGCTGTCTTCAATGTTCCATTGGTTTGTGTTGATTTTAGGGCTAGTCTAACATTCAGCATGCCAGCAACAATGAATAAGCCTAATGCATTACGTAAGTGTAAGCTGATTAAATCCTTGATCCTGAAACCACCTCTTTTTTCCCCCTCCCCCTCTGATTTAAAACTTAGCACACTTGAAAATCTTAGTTTTAAACATTTCCAAAACCTAATCTGTACCATTTTTAGCATAAAACCCATTACAATTTTGCATTACTATAATGCCTTCAGGTTTTGGTCTTCCATTTTAATAAACCTAGTATTTAATACACTTTATTTCCTAAATCTGGTAAAAATCCTTTTTAAAGTGATCAGTTCCCTAACAAATTTTAATTTTGTGGCCAACTTTCGGGATTCAAAAAAAGGAAAAAAAAGTACTGAATGGCATGAAGATAACAGTGTTATTCAAGTTATCAAGTCTGAGCTTTACCTATAAAAACTCACAACAAATTCAATTCAATACAGTGCCATGCTATCATAAAGCTTAGCCCTGCCAAGAAGTGAGATTGTAAGGCATTCTGCACATGCCAGTCCTAATTTACAAACAGATTACATCTCAAGTGTAGTATATGAGCTACAACCCACATGGTGAAGTAGATCAGGGGAGGTCATGAAAGAGTTATGTTCCCCCAGCACTTTACAGCACCATGATCTCACTACATTGTCAATATGACAATGGCAGCCGGATAAACGGATCCATGCAGCACAGGATATCAGCCAGTGCTCTCTACAGAAAAGGAACGCAGAAAGCAATACATGATTAACTGTTTTGAATAGGGAAAAAAATTCCTTCCCCTAGGTCCACATGCCATACACAAAACAAGCTGCAAAAGAAGCTGCAAACTGACTGAACAACTCTGTTGCTACATGGGAATGTGTGTGAATTTTAGATGTTAATTATCAAGCAATATATAAGCACTGAATTGTTGAATCTGCACAATTATTTTTAACATTTTAGGGTGTTTTTTTATTTAAGACTGCTCAGCTTGAAAAAACTGGTTTGTTTGCTTTTAAACTTGTAGTGTAATTTTACTCTGAGAAAGAGCCATATGCACATTTGTAAAGTGACAGTGCTTCATAGAGACAATATAACTATGAATTGGTCAGCTCAAACGTTTTTACTGAAATTTTAAAATGTTTAAAAATAGTCAGCTATAGCTACAGTATCTTGGTAAAGGCAGCAGAATGGTCCTGAGCAAACGAGAACAGACTATGCTTTGCAGAATCTTCATTAGTATTGAGGATGAGATGAGAGAAGACAGTAAGGAGAGTTTCAGCTCAGAAGCAGAAGGTTTTTAAGCCATGGTAATTTTGAAAGAGATATACTATGTTTTATGTGTAAAAGAGAAAATGTTCAAGCCAGGAGTCACAGGTGGCCTATGGTATGTCATTTGTATTTTAAATTAGAAAACTAGTAATATATTGGTAGAAATTAATCAAGTGCATAAAAACAGTATAAAGAGATGGCTCTGAGGGGTATATAAGCTCTTCTACCAGCATCTGAAAACATATAAGGGAATGTCATGAATCAGTACCAGTGAGATAAAGAAAAGATGTGTGGACAGGCAATACAAGTGTGAAAGAATAATGTGACTTGGTTTTACTTCACACAGAATGAATAAAACAGATTAGAACATGAATTAATAAGACTCCAGGGCTTCTCACATCACGTAATTTCTTTCTAGACAGAAAATTCAGAGTAGTTGATGAAAAAGACACATTGTCCCATTCACTTTCTAACAAAATCAAAACAAAACCAAGATCAATACATTTTTCCCCAGTTCCCATCATTACACACCTTGAAAAGTAGTAATATTTAAAACACGAAGTATTTGAGTGGTGTTGATCCAAACCTTTAGGATTTATTACATACCCCATTCTCTGTACGTTTCTCCACAGGTATATTTATGCCATTTCTTTGATTTTGGGCTTGACGTCCACCTAAAAGTAAAGTATCATTCTTAGTGCAAAGTTCTGTTTACAACACAAATGGTTTTCACTCTTGAGCCTGTTCCTGAATGTTCTGAGAATTTTGTTCAAGAATTTGTATGAAACTTTTACCTGTGAATTTTTATTCTGCTAAAGTTACTTTTTGTAAGCAGTGAATCAGCAGAAATAAAGCTTTTACTTCACAGACTTCTTCAGTTAAAAGTACAGACATGCAGCTCTACTTTCCTGACTTTGGGCAAAGACGTCACAAAGGGCAATGTACTCAAATTTTATAATTTGTGTCCATGAGAAGCAGTAGCTTCAACTGAATACATTATAAATTAATATAGGAGAGGAAGCTTCTCTAATTTCTAATTTACAAACAACCTTAATCTTCAAATTGATCCATAGGTCAATGATGAATTAAAAAGCATTGCATGCATGGTTCAAAGCAATGCTTCCCTTGTACATAGAAATTCTTTGGCTTTCAGTGTATCTTAAATTTCTTAACATACTTTATATTTGCATTGCCCAAAGGATAGCTGACTATTTTACAAAGTACCTAATTAATACAAAATTCCCTCACACATTTTTGGGTCTGCTACTTCTGCATTCAAAACAAGCAGGAACCACTTAAAAATAAGAGAAGAAAGCAGTAAGGACTCAGCAAAGACTTGAAATCCTGTTGTTAAAAGTAGTCAGATTAGTTGAATGAGTCAGGATAATCTGGGCATGCAAACACACCTCACCGAGACACCCTTCTTGTCCTTCAGACAGTCTGACAACCATTAAGTCTATAATGCACACCCTCAAAACTCTCTCATAGATTAAGTACAGTCTACACTTAAGTACAGTAAGTTCAGAAAACTAAAACACTTCTATTTTTTTGTTATAGTCTTTTAAGAAAGCCCACTTCATAGGGCACTGTTTCATATGAAGGCTTCTCCTATAGAACCAAGCAGACCACAATTTTTCAAGATGCAAATTATCACCACTATTAAATATACCTGCATGAAATTTTGAGAAAGTAAAGGCACTGAAACCTCTGCCAGTGATGTCTGGCAGATTTGAGTTTTTAAAGGAGGCAAAGGAGATTACCAAGTCTTTCTCTGTGTAACTGAAAGAACAGGAGGTCAAAAAGAACCATTCCACCCTCACCAAATGTAGGGACTTTGTCTCAATAAGAAAAAACTACATCAAGTCTCTAATATCCACCAACATTTTTGGATCCAAATTAAGCAGAATACGAAAGGATCTTGCTATTACTCAACAGACAGGTAGAAATTATTCTAAAGAAGAGAACTGGAGAACAAGAATAAAGGTGTCCCTAGGGAAGGTTCAAAATGGCTTAGGTATAAGGATGTTGTATTACATATAACCACTGAAGTTCACTGAATGAACTGAAAACTAAACTGATTTCAGAAATCTTTTAAATCTGTTTCAGTAACAGCACTACAGGATAAATGTACTTACCCTGTTCATTGCTTTCAGCTGGTGACTCTTCATGACGAAGAAAAAATTTCACCTCTTCCCTGCGGGGCCCCCACTTCTGTAGGTGGTCATACATCATGTGATCAAAGGGTATGGGGCGCTCTAAAAGTACAAGACCAGAAAACCTCATCACAACTCCTTAAAATCAAGCAAGGTTATACAAAACTCTTATTAATGATCAGAATGTCCTTTTTGGTAGCAATTCAATCTATCCAACGTATTTTGTCTTACATGAAGTCTAAGAAACAGGCACCAGCAGACACTGGATGTATGGCATTAAAAGCTGGCCAGTTACTGTAACACAGCACTACAGAACCAGCTTGCAAAACCATACCAGTGCTCAGGAACCCTAGTTTAGGAAACAGCAACTTAGCTCCCCATTACCACCAGATGGGCAATTTGTTCTATTATTAAAATGATTCATTCAATTTGAGCCTCTGGATTTCCACTCAGACTAAAAGCCTTATCATTATATTGACATTCATCTCCTAAGAACTTGAACAGGTACTCCCACTCTAATAAACTTTGCCAGACACTAACTTCCAGTATATGTGGAATTACTGGCAACTCTTTGAACAAATAAAGACTAAGTTCTATGCAACAGTCAGTCTCTTTGCTTTTCCCCAAGAAAATAGAAAATATGCTCATAGAGTAATTATTTCTTCTAAATTGATCAAATATATTATTAGTAAGAGGTTGCACACTATAAATTTAGTATTTCAAAATGCAAATACATTTAAGAAGTTTTTCACTGTTTCTATAATTACGTTTGCATTTATTACCAGATGTTTTTACTAAGATAATAAAATCTGTTTTAAGATCTAAAATCTGTTTTAAGATCTAAGTACAGTACCAAAATACATCTTCTAACCAGAATAAAATTATATTATATACTATACTTTGTTGTTAAAAGCAAAATGCTTTTGGCCTCCAAAACCCAAACCACATTATCTCCTTACCAGGAAAAGCACCACTAACAATCTGTTATCCATTTCATACTTCACTCATTCAACATGAGAAGACAAAATGATTCAAAGACTTAAGAGAAATCTTGGGGAAAGCTTGGGAAAACCAAACCCCAAATATACCTTTATGTAATGAAATTTACCTAAATTTACCTGCATTATCAGCTACATAGATATACATGTCTTGATACTCTTGGGATACTTAACTGCAGTATTTTAAAAACAATCGATTTTTATCAATTGTTTCACAATGCATTTAATACAATAGGCTGTTTTGTCAAAATATGTCATGTCAAATAGGTATGTGATTAACACAATTTAGCCACAGTTAGATCTAGCTGCTTTCAGTGGGGAAGGGTCATTTAAACCACAAGCTAATCATATTCATCAGGTGACTGGTTACTTCTCTTTCTTTAAAAAAAAAAGACACAAAACAAACTCCAAAAAAACCCACCAAACCAACAAACCCCCCCCCCCACNTACAACAATTACATTAGAAAAATACATTATTTTCTTAACTTCTTCCTGTTCCTCACTGAAGTGGTGTCCTCGAAACATCGTCAATAATGTTTAAGCACACAAGAATAAGGTCAGTGACTTATTACTACTCAGGTCTTGAAAACAAATTTTAAAAACATGATTTTCAGGTTTTTCAACTCCTAAAGTAAAGTAAGGTTTCAAGTGCTTTGAAGCATATCCACTAAAATTGCAGCATGAGTCTTCTAAAGATCACTAAATGTAAAAATATTTAAGTGGTTTAGTTCAGTGACTTTAGGACACAATACATGAATCTTTAGGAATTTCTCTCAAACAGAAAAATTGCTAGGTAAACCCAGCTAGAACAGGACTGTGCTAATTCTGGAATGGTGAGGAGTAGCTACAGCTTCACTCCTGTTTAAGCTGGTCTCCCATTAAAAGTAAGGCCCTGATCCCAGGAGCTAGTCAAAGTAAGAGGTTTCATTTACATAATGCACCTTCAATAATTAAGATTAATATTTTTCAGACGTGACAATGTAAAGAAATGGCAAAGATGTTTTCTACTAGTTTAGCAGTTCTTTCACAAAACCAGTTGGGGATGTTATCCTAAGGTAGACAGAAAACAGGTTAAAGTAGTAACAGCAGCATCAACATCACTGAAACAAAGAAAAGAAAGGTGGAGCAGCACTAATCATTCTGTGCAACCTGGCTACATGAAACAAATTCAGGAAACAAAGAGGAAGAAAAATGGACATTAACACTTAAGACATGATGAGAACTGAAATTCCCACTCCTTTCCTCAGTTTAAATCCTTTAAATCTGTAAGAACTGCAAGAAGAAAGCACAATCTTATTTGCAGTATAATAGTAAAAAGAGCTATTTTCTGAAAATCCCTGTTCTTTAAGAACCAAAATCAAAACAAAACAAAGAGAAATGCTACAGTTAAATTTTTCCCAGTTGTTATAGCTTCAGAAATATTTGTCAGTAATAGATTTCTCAAAACTATTTTAAACTTGCATTTTAATTTTTTTAAAGTTTAAATAGGAGAGAGCATTCTGAGAGTGTGAAGAAAAGGTTAATAGGAGAATGGATGTAGAGTAATAATAAAAAGGTTGGATCCTTTAACACATCAAACATGATCTAGAGAACATTTGTTTTCATGAATAACAAAGCAGAAATCCATGATAAATGCATGATAAACTTTCATAAGTATGAAATAAGTATATTTCATACTTATCTGAAAAAACTGCCTTAGATTTTAAGATGGATCAAGATTCTAAAATATTTTTGAGAAATGAGCTATACTCCTTTCCTTTTAAGTAAATGTTTTGGGAATGGGCTAGTTTTAAGGATTCCAAAACCAAACACCCTGTAAATCTGAAACACAAATACTGCACCAACGTTTCAGAAAAGAGTTACAAAATCCTTCTGGTGGAGCTACAAATCCACTACTTAAAATTAAGTTTCAGTCTTCAAAATCTGTTTTTATCCTGACTGCAAGGATCCTGCCATGTGTAATAAACATATTTATACCTCCTCTACATGAACCTAGAATAAAAAGTAATAGATTATCTCCATAGGGGAGTTTGCTGTGAGATCTGGAATGAGTCTTTCCCTGCTCAGGTTTGCAGAAGTACACTCAGAGTAAGAAACTATTTCTTTCACACTCTCTTGCTTCCTATGTTACCACCACATTGAGGAATACCAGTTATTACCAATCGCTGAAGGGCCTTCCAGGTGTAAATGAACAGAATAATTCAGTACTGGGTGGATTTAAAGGTTGAAATCAATTCTCTCTTGAAACACACTACAAGTTCCTGGCATCACACCTGTCTTTTACCCTCCTTACCAACTGCTATTTGCAGTTACAGCAGAATGAGGAAGAACATTCTGGTTTTTTCTCCTGTTACAGCATGAGAAATCCTTGCAAAAAGAGGAAGCTTCAAAATGACAAAGCACAAGGTGGTACAAAGTATACTGATATATCAGGCACAAATGCTATTGACTTTTTCAACTACTACTCATCTCAAAAAACTGGAAAGGAGAGGGAACAGAGAATGAAATACCAGAATCAAATATGAATAAACCAAATGCTTAGGCCATGCAGCTCTGAGAAGAATCAGTTTCTTAACTCTAATGCAAACAACATCTAAATTATTTTACAACTATTGTGAAGCCCTCAACCATTTCTTTTTCACACAAAAGCAAACAGATAAAAGCTACAACAATAAATAAACCAATATGGTTTCCAACAGCTAAGCTACTGTCATCTTCTTCTGCACTGTAGAAACCTTACATAATTTTTGGATTTTAGTAACATTTTTCTGGAAGAAAAATGGTCTCTCATCCTCTAAAAATAAAATGAAGTGTTTCTCATTTACTTGTACATACACATTAAAAACAGGAAGACTATTAAAAGAGACAGTATTTTGTCAGAGCAGCACAGATTAGAAAGGCTTTTAGGCATGCAAACTGTTATTTGTACCTGATAATAAGATTACAGTCCACAAGCCCCAATGCTTTGAATTTGAATAGACATGTATTATTCAGCCAGGCCACCTAAAAGAAGCTGTGGCTACCTGTAGAGCAGAGGAGTTAAGCACATTCACAAGAGGCCAGGTAGACACCTCTCTCTTATGGAGAGAGGTGTAATTTGCCATCTGTGCCACATGGAGAGACTGCCAGGAAAACAGACCACTTATGGTGTGTGACAAAATCTAATGTGTTTTTTCAGCCCATGATTTACTGTATTAACTTTTGTTTTGAATTTTATTTTCCAAAATGTCCTCTGAAAGAACACTTGCAGATCTCTTGAGGATAAAGGTGAGGGATCAATGACAGTGTAATAGAAGAGATAAAATATGCTTTTTCACTGGCACAACATGCAGCAGTTCTATTCCAAATAGCCTCACACTTCCCACTCAGAACCATAGCTTAAAGTTTGTTGTTGTAACTGTCGGATTTAACTGTTCAGACTCTTGTTTTCTACATCAGATCTCTACTCCAGGCAAAATTATTTTTAAAAACTTCAGTGGAAAGAGTTCAATTTCGCTCTCAGAAGCAGCAGAAGGAAAAATTATCTAATTTTGTCCAGGTCATTCCACTGAGAAATCTATGTACCCTAGACTTTGGGTCAAGAAGCTGAGGTCACAGATTTTGTAACAGTATTCTACATTTAAGAACAACAAAATAAATGTCTGTGCTGAAATTCCTGTCAGAGAGCCTTAAAACCAGAGTGCAGGGTGCAGGATATCTTTTTTGCTGACACTACAGGCCTTTTTGAAAGGCCCAGAAACATAAGCGAGTGTTCTATTTTTTCTTTCATTCTCTCCAGTATTTTCTATTCTACACTTTCAGTGGAATAGATCTATACAGTTATCACCTTGGGAATTTAGAAAGCAAAGCTACCTTTGTGAAAGCACCTTCATGTGAGTTTCACTAGAAGCTCGGAGCTAATAACAGGCTCTGAGCAGGCCTCTGCCCCTGCACCTAAGTGTCTGTATGAAGATCTCCACTTCAGAAAACTGGGTGAGCTCCAGTGCTCAAAATTAACAGAAAACAACCAGCTGAAATCAGTCATCTCCTTGTTCTGTTCACAGTAATATCCAGATCTCCACTGACTTTATTGGGATCAAAGACAGGTAATTCTCAGGGTAGATGCCCAAAATTCAGTCTTAGTCCCTCCATTGCAACTTCCTGAATAAATTCTATTTCCCATTTTATAGAAGCTTTTAGCTTTAGATATCTAACACTTTGAGAAATAAAGTATTACACCCATTCTCAATCTTAAATGTTATCATAGAAGACCTGTGCTTCTAAGGTCCAAGGTTTGCAAGGTGTAAGTGTTCCAGGAAGACGCTGTGGATCACTTTTCCAGTTTCCAGTTACCCTTTGAAGCTAGTTGACAACATTCTTTCCCTATATCTTTTGAAGAAGTACACCTTCAAAAGTATTGTGAAAGCAGAAGAATAAATAATACCATGTATGTTACACTTTCACAGACAAGTGACTGGAAAATATTAGGAATATCGAAGTGTCATTAAAGTTTGCAAATCCATTTTAGAAATCTGTGATGCACTTGGCATCATAGACTCCATAATCCAAATTTCCAATTTGAAGAAGTTTTAAGCTTTCTTCAAGTTCTATCCTTAAAGACAAGTTTTCTAACTAAGCAGATACTGACTTTGTATTCCTAGAATTGCAGGCATACAAATCTTAACCTTTTCCCTGTTCACTCTTGCCTTCACTATGAGTTTCCATGCAGGTAGGAAATAAATTCTTGAGGTACCTTTTCCTTTTACAAAGTCTTAGAACAGTTCAGAAAAAGAGGAGGCGCAGTTTTCCTAGGAGGAAAATATTCTAGATTGCCGATATGTAAAAGTTCCAAATGCATCTGAATAATGCCTGTTGTGTCTGTCTGGCAAAAAGGCCCCAATCAAAATAAAACACCTCTATGCAAAATTTAAGAATTCAGTATCAAGTTCTAGATAGACCTCATCAGTCTTTATACAGTACAAATTACATTAAACAGGGGTCACTTTAATAACTAAGAGATAAGAATGGGGGATTGGAACTAGATGATCTGTAATGTCCCTCCCAACCCAAACCATTCCATGGTCCTATTCTGTGATTCTATGAACATGTTATTCTCATCCATCCACCAATTCTACTTACATCCATACACTGATAAACTGTAACCTGGAGGTTTGTACTACACACAATTGCAAGAATCCATTTAAAAACAGAATTCACCATGCATGGATTTTGACACATTCCTGGAAAGAATTGCCTGCCTCATTCTGTGAAATAATAATTGCAACACAAATAGGATATGGACACTATTACCTGCCCCAAGAGAGGTTGTCAAATCTTTTAGAGGAAATGTTCATGAATAGGCTAGAGATACTAACTAACTATGTTCCATTCTGGCATAATGTCGTCTGCAGAGCATCTGCTATTCATGATACAAAAGGGAAAAAAAAAATCTATACCCTTTCTTAAATTTCAGCTTGTGTTCAAGCTAACAGTGAGGAAAAAGGACTGGAAAGAATGCAGGTGGTGATCTGCGCCCACTGACTGTAAAAAATTGTCATTTAAATACCCTCCATCCTATTAGACAAACAGAAGTACAGAACACTAACAGATCTTATACATGCATTTTATCAAATGCTTCATGCTGAGGAAGAAAACAGAAAAGAAAGAAGAATCAAGAAATACATTCATCTCTACGGTTATTTGAATTACCATCCTTTGTGTCAAAGCCTACTAGAAGAAAAAAAGAGTACAATATGTAATTGAAATAATTAGTATTGAGATTTCACTCTTTTTTTATAATTGGTGCACATATTAAAATCCATTTCCAGTGAACATTCTACTTACCATTTCCACGCCATACTTCAGCCAGATGGCAGCTTCCTTCTCCAGGCTCTTTGCAGAACTCCACTACATCACGACAGGTTGTTTCTGGTGTAATTGGAACTTCTGTCAGAATCTGTTCATTGTTGCTCAGAAACACAGTTAATATCATCTGAAAGAAATAGAAAGAAAAGTAGCAGAATATTAAAAACAAAAAGACAAAAATAAGATTACGGGTAAATTTTTTTCCCCTCTGTAAATGGAAATGTATGCGTAGGATTGGTTATCACGTTCCAAAGTAGTCTTCAGTCTCCTGTAACTTTTAACAAAGATTTTGTCCTTTGTGTTCATTTTCTTTGACAGTACATTGAATTGACAATTTTATTTTATAAAAGCTTGAGTTGAAATGCTTTAGTTCTGTCTGAAAATAAGGTTGGGAGGAAAGGAACAAGTTTCAGCTATGTTAGATGCTTGAAATCACAGCATTTAAATGTTGAAAATAAATGCACACTTTGGCAAAGTAACCAGAAGCTTCAGGATGTACTCAAAGACAAGTACTCCTAAAATGCACTAAATCCTCTGAAAGACACCTGACCTTAAGCTCCTGCCTAAAATTAAATGAATAATTTTATCCATTGTCTCTGCACCTTAATTCCCATCTATGTCACAACACTGTTCTGTAAACTCACAGGGATGGAAAAGAGAGAACATCGTATTTTAGAAGGCAAAAAACACCATAACAGTAAATATCCCTAAAGAACATGATAAAAATAATAATTTTGCTTGCAATGAAAGTTCTTCCAGATCCTTCCCATAAATAAAATGTGGCGCCACATACTGAACCTAATAACAGCTCTTCATTAAATAAGCACTCTCCAGGTAAATAAAAGTTGTGCTTCAATTTGCATAGGCAACTCCTAAGAACATTCATAATACTTTTATCTGTGGGACACACACATCAGCCAGACTGGAGACTGACATTAATAACAGCTAGATACTCAGTGAGAGCAGTCTGTCTACTTTAGACAGGACAAATTCCAAGAAAGCCCAGGCTTCAAGCTCTCAGTCTCGTCAGTCCTCCAGGCTATTTCAGTCCAGGTTTCTACTCTCCCTTCGCCTGCCAAGTTTGCATGCTGTGTCCTGAAGTTTTCAAGTACCTACACTTCAACACAAGAAGCAGTCAAACAGAACTGAAAATATACCAGAATTCAGCCCTGAGTTTTTCCAACAGCAGCATAAAAGAAGCCATAGTAAAAGCTATAATACAAGCTGGAGGAGGCTACAGGATGCAGCCAACAGGTAATAATGAAAGTGCCTGTAACTACCTACTGTAAACAGCTCAAAACACTATTGTTCCCCCACCAGAAGATTCAGACAGTCTCAATACTCAGTGGCTGTGGTTATATAACAAGTATCTGATGTGGAATCTACAAGTGGAATTTGACCTCGTATTTAAGAAGAAAGAGTCACATACATGAACGTAAACCAACAGGCTTAGAAGAAACCTTAAGAGGTCATCTAATGCAGTCCCTTGGCCTCAGGCAGGATAAACTATACCTGTATTATTCTGCAGAGATGCTTGTCTAACCTGTTCTGAAAAGCTTTTCATGATGGAAATTCCACCACTTCCCTAAGCCATCCACCCCAGAGATCCAGGATTCCTGTTGCAAGAGGAAGTTTCTTGAAGTCTAGTTAAAGTGTGTCTTACCGCCATTTAAACCTCATAGTTCTTCTAGCCACAGGGGTAATAGGAAACATATTTTTTCCTCTTTTACCCTCTGCAGTTAAATTTAAAGAACGTGCAATATGTAAGTAAATTAAGTAACTTAAATTAAACAACACCAGTTTAGCAAAGTTATTAGTGCTAGTATTCTGAAGAGTTTTCCCTTAACACCTAATGGCAGTTTAAAAATAAAACCCAAGCTCCTGAAAACTTTTTGAGAATACAAACAGACCCTGGCTTTACAGTCTCAATCATTTGTGTGAAAGACCTGTATTCCTGGTATGAAAGGATATAAAGAATGTCTTAACATCATGTGATTTAACAGTTTCCAAGTTTTGATTTCCGTACTGCTGTAAAAGTAACACTGGCCCAGAAAACTTGTTTCATGTCTTCAAGATTATATATCTGCTTCTGCAGACAGACTGAAAGAGTAAGAAAAGCCTTCTAGGTGTGAGTTATCGTATTTATCTCAGTCACTTCTCCATAAATTCCAATCTCAAGCACTTTATAAACTCGCAATCCCCTTGGCAACACCAGGACAAACTTTGCTGTACCTCAATCACACCACTTGACTCTCTCAGCTCAGAGGGCATCAGTATTGTCTTCTGCAAAACTGGGTGTCAGTTTCAGCCCAGGGAGAGGTATCTCACTAATGAGGAAGCAAGGTGCCACAGCCAACTATGGGCGTAACACTCCTCAAGGAAATTTGATTAAGTAAGGATTTATTTTTAACAGGTTGTCTGAGTAATACTAAAGGAACTGAAACTGTGCTGCAAAACAAATATCCTGAAACATGCACAGGAAGACTCAAAATATTGCACATTATTAATATACTGCAATATTAATTAGATTTTCAAGTCAGTATCATAGCTATCCATTTTTGTGGTGGGAATGGATAAGAATCAGAGGTATTACATAGTGATAAAATACAAATAAACATTGGTGGAGCCTGGAAATCTGCTGCTGAAGAACACAAGTGAAGCACACATGTGAAATACCCATTTATACCCATATAAAGTATACCCACTGAAGTAAACCAGTTACAAGAAAAAACATTCTTAGCCAAAGATAAGGACACAAAAGAACTGATAAATTCTTTGATTTCTCATTTTAAATTGACTTCTAAATAGAGGCAGCTGAATAAAACCCATCTTGTAAAATTGTGATCATAACCATTGTAGCATTTCTTTGATCATCTCTCAATTCACAGCTTTTAATATGTGAACACAATGTCACACAACAAGATCAGCCTAACACTCGTGAGCAAATCACCTCAGTGATTCTAGATCATGTATTTTTTTCCATTATAAACATCAAGCTCCAAACTTTACACTTCCTCCTTCTCACCACACACATGGGTATTACCTGTTACTCTCCTCTACGGCTCCTGCTACCAAACCAATGGTTTGATTCCAACTTCCATGAACTCTTGTTTCTTTTCACTGTTTTTTTTGTTTTAACCTTCATGCAAACTCCAGTGTACCCCACCACATTTCATGTCTTTTCCATACCAAATAAGCTACAGCAAACCTTCCAATTTGCCTCCAAAACTACTGTAATGTCATTTCTCAGCTTACAGATGACATCCTCCTAAGAGAGATTTGGAATCAGTATTCTCTCTACCCAAATCTTCTCTGTCCCACAGATCCTTGTCTAATAGTTGCACGTATTCCTCTTAGTATGGTGTCTCCCATTTATCAATTCCCTCTTCAAACTATACCTCCTATATTATCTAAAGGACACATTTTATCATCCCTGCAGTTTCTCAGGGAGGTACAAACAGGGATAAAACTACAAGACCATCTTCCTCACTTCTTATCTCACCTCTTTCTACAGCTGAATAATGTCACCTACAAAAATTTCAGTAGGCATCGTTCACAGAGATGACAGTTTTATCTATCTAGACCTGATTTCCTGCTAAGGAAACTGAAATGTTGGCAACTTCAATTGACTCTTATGAATGCCTAGCTGTCAATTCAAGTTCCACAAGGCTGTAACACAGTCCTTAGCCATGTTTCTCCAATGATTCCCTAGATTTCATTCACCATAACACACAGGTATCCATCACCCTGAGTTGTAGTATAGACATCTCTGACACAAACCATTTTCTCAGTCTTGTGTCTCAGATCTACCTCTACTTTTCCTACAACATGTAAAACAGAGAAAGGCGTTTTTTTTCCATAAACTGGTCCAGCTAATGTTTTCAGTTTGCAAACTTGCAAAGAAAGATTTCCCAGCTTTTCACTGGTGTGCCTTTTCCACTCATGACAACTACCATAACAAAAATCAGCCTTCATGCCTACAGCCTTGACCCAGTTGCCTTTCTGTGTCAGTCCTGATAAGCACAATTTATTTGTCTTCACTTCCCCATTGGGAAGTGTAATCTTCTTTCTTATCATTTTTCACTCTCTATCAAGAAATTTATGTCAAATTGGCCCTTTACACCTGTTTCCACTCTCCATGTGCTTAACATTAACAGATGGTTTTATGGTTTCTTCAGTGTTGTCCACCATGTCTTATATGCACCTGCAAAGCAACCTCATTTTCCTTGCAGATCCTCCTTTGCTGTTCTGGCTAAAGAAACAGATCAGACACAAGTCTAACTCATTATTATGCTCAAAAGTGCTGCCAATGAGGTGATAAATATTGTTTTGTCTCCTTAAGACTTCTGTAACCATCCAGTTCATCTCCTCCTTCATCCCTAACCAAGATTCCAAGAGCTGTGCAACAGAGCTGCATTCAACTTGTCTACCACAGCAGAGATCCCACAAGGTCATAAATGCCTTACACACAACTATACAGAAACAAATCATCTTTCTAATGAGTCTGATGGCCTTTGCTCTAAATGAGCTTGGTCAGGCTGTCCTAGAATCCACCTTGACCTCACTACTCATGTTTTACTACTTTAGTAGCATTCCCCTAGTACAATGTGCAATTACTTACAACTGAAATAAAACCAGACCACCACCACAAATACAGCTGGCGTAGCACGTTGATTCTTAGTTAAGATATGGTCTAGAAAGCCAAAATTCCAACTGCTGAACAAAGTTTTTGCCATACCATTTTTCTACAGTCTTACTGAAAAAAAAACCAACATTTTTTTCATCTTCAGCTAGTGAATTAAAAAGGTACACAGTTAAGTAAATCCTCTTCAACTATTTTTGTGGAGACAAGAACTACATTTCACTCAACTATTACCTCAAGCTACCAAGACCTGAAACACTGCAGCTTGAGAAGAAATAAATTGTACACCCACACCTCCACTGCCTTATGCCCAAGCTAATTTACTAAGTCAGATAGTTGATAACAATATTTATTGTAAAAACAACAACGAAGTCCACATAAGTAGGTATTTCCTGATACCCTACTTGCAGCAAATTGAGTTACTTAAGCTATCAGAAAGGAACCAGACAAGTACTGTTTCAGGACATGCTGAAATATTATAACTGAAAACAAGTTTAAGATTATTTTCTTACAGTAATATTGATGTATTCAACTAGAAAAAAATGAAAGTGAGTTCTGTGGATGAAGATCGGGAACTACTCTGTTGGCTTTTTATTTTATGTATAACCGTTTTTTTAACTAAACCCCATGTTTCCAATCAAAACCAGAGTTACTGGTAAAAATTGATCTGAGGATCATCACTTTTCCTGTATGTAATTTTATGTCCATAATTTTAAAAAGGAAGACACATCTAGGAAAGTTTAGAAGCAAGATCACTCAAGCAGAGAACCAAAGATTAAGAAAAAACACCCCTGCAACCCAAGAAAATGAAAACCATGAATTTTTCTCTTTGTCCTATCCGTTACTCTCAATACCCAAATTTAGAATGCCTGCATGGTATTAAAGGTAGAGGGGATAATAGAGAATTTTTTAAAATAACTTCTGTCCATTTAAGAATTCTCAAACATATGGCTGCCAAGTTAAAAACCTACTGGATATTTAATATGGCTAAATTCACACACTACTGTTTAGTCATATTAGACTCTCCCTTTGCCTTTTCTTGGTCTGTAAACCAGCCTAGAAATTTCACTGTGTAAATGAACAACAAAAAAACAAACAAAAACCCTTCTCTTCTAGTAGATCAGTGAACAGACATTTCAAATACAAGGCTGACACACAATGAACTTAAAGTACAAAACAATTTCTGATAGAAATGCCAGCTTCAATCCTTCTGTTTCACAGGAACTGGAAAGCATTATCTTCTCACCATGCATTTTCCCCTAAGAAAGAATTCCAAAACACTCATTCATGATCTTGTGCTTTGCCATTTCAGAGCTTTTAGTGGTGCCTGTAACTCCAAGATGAGAACAATCAGCAAAGAAAAGACTTGTTCAAAGTGAATCTCTCTTGAACAGTAGAGACCTCAGCATCTGCCAAGAATTTGAACTTTTGTCCGTGATTTTGCTAACCTGGGAGTCCCAGGAGTTTGCTATATTCAAGGTGCTACAACAATAAGAGTTTTAACTGAAATTTCCTAACCCCTCTCTTACTGAAATGTCATAGCCCCATCAATCAAATATGAACTTTGAGTTAAGACTAAGGATTTTAGCTACTAGAAAAATTATAAAATGAGAGACAGGCAAAATGTGAAAACATAAAAAGTCATCCCTTTGGTGATGAGATACATCAATATGCACAACTTTGCATGCAGAATGGTCAGAAAAAAGTTACAAGTTATCAACTGTCTCATGCAAGTTTGCTTGCCTGGAACTCATGCCATTATATAAAACTTCCATCAGCTGCAGCTGTAAAAACTGTAGTTGTACATTTCAAGCATTAAATCAGAGTTTTAACTTCTGTTGCAGTATTAACACAGCCCCTTTTTATGATTATAGACTTAATCAGGTAAAGCTTTAAGCAATTACATTTAAAAAAGAAGAGACTATGAAATTATAATCACAGAACTGTTTGAATTAAAGCCATCTAAAGATACTTTCTTGACTCAAGTCACAAGTATTTCTTTATACTATTGAGATTCCAGAACAAATCCCAAATAAATCTCTCATGTTATTATGTACAAACCCCAAAAAAACAGTAGTAACATTAAACAATTTCACTTCTCTGTATTAATAAGAAACATTTAAAATCCATCTAATCAACAAGTTATCCAGCAGCATGCTTTTGCCAATAATTATTTACCTTCAGAATGAGCTGTTATTTTTAAAAATGAATCTGTTGAAGAATTTCTTGCAGTAATGCTTGTGAGTCTTATTTAGAATAAAAGCATCAAGACATACAGCAAATTTATTACCAATTACTGTGGTTTTCACCAGGAGATTTCTTTCCTCTAACATCTTCTTGTTTCCCTTCCCCATATATGGGGTGGGAAATAACTGCAATCAATTTCCATATTTCTAAACAGCTTTCCTCACATCCTACTCACATTCAAGCTGTATAAACTTCGAGTTCAGGACAAAAATTTAAAGCCCAGCGATTCTTTTGAATATATTAGTAAAATTCACAAAGGCAGTGCAACCAACAGTCTTCAGTTTGCACAGAATACAAAAATGAGCAAAATTTTCTGCCAAAATGTAGACTTGTGAAACCAATGGTTTCCTACTACACTTTCAAATTTGAAGCCAACTGCCTCCATATGGCCTGCAAAAGAATCCACAAAACTGGGAGTAAATCTCAGACACTAAAAATGTAAAGTATTCAGCTATGGGCTACTAACAAACATTAAAACCTTAAATTTTACTATTGGTAAACTCAAGCATTCATGAGGTTACTCAAAAATATGAACAAGGGCATATTATTTATGGTCAATGCTTTTGATTTTGATTAAATCTGAAAATTTCACCTCACAAAAGCATTTTTTTTTGCATCAGTTCATATGCTAGTTACATTAACTTGCTATTTTGCAATCACTGGAAAAAAAAAAAAAATGGATCCACCTTGAGATCCACCTTCACCATGCTCTGCACTAAACAACTTGCCCAGAGAAAACACAACCAGGAGCTTGTCAGACAGTAATTGTGCATAAAATTACTTCTCTTGCTGAAGCACAGAAATCATTTTAATTCTTTAACTCCTCTTATAGAGGAGTTTATCTCCTTTTATAGAAACGTAGAAGTATAGATTTCAAAGGAAATCTTATAAAAATGTAGTAAAATCTTGTTTAAGGCCTACATGTTGCAAAGGCTTAAAGAACTGACAGAACCACAGAGATTTCCTCTCAGGACTTCCAGGATTGTTGCCTTTGCTCCCTTCGCGAGCTGTCATATGCAACAGCAAGTGTTCAACAGGATTCATGCTATTTCAAAAACCTACACCTACCTGGTATTTATTTGCTCAGGGGATACTTAGGACACCTTTTTTTCTTTGATAGAAAAACTGCTACAGCATCACTGTAGATCTGGAATCTGAAGCCCCTTACTCCTGCAGTGGTAGGCTTTCTGTAGGGCAGGGAAATAAGCCAACATTTTTGCTAAAGGGAGGAAACAGCAACTATCATCAGCAAGGCAGATCCACAAACTATTAAATGAAAGGCACACAGGAGTTAACTGAAAGACTTCCAGAGTTCTAGGAAAACAATACCTAATGAAAACAACAGCAACTAAGACTTCACTTGTGTAAACAATGAAAAGAACCCACAGACTCTACAGGCCGTGAGAAGCAAGAGATCAACAGGGCTAAAAAAACAACTCACCTAACAAATGTTAAGTTTCTAGCATCTGCCTAGGACAGAAAGTGACATGATCATTCAGACATTATAATCCTGTATCAGATTTTAGACTATATTTTGCTATATCAGAAGTCACAGTCAATCCATGGGAGTGAACCACTGCCCGATCTCCAGACATTATCCTTAGGGAAGGTGTTTGTTATTTGTTAAAACACTGAAATGCCTTCTTTTAGATTCAGACAGTTCTGCTAAAATCAAGCAGGAGCTGAGATTTAGATAAAATTTAAAAGGTGGGCAGTTAACTTGTGGCTACAGAAGGGAAAAATGAGTCTAGCTTAAAAGGGACAAACTAAAAAAACAAAGAGATTGCATTACATATAAAACTTTTATTTGAGAAGAATATCTGTCCAAGTGCAATATTTATCATCATCAGCTAAAGCAACACAGCCTGAAGTTAGAGAAATCTATAAAACATGCCTCTTGTGATGTTTTCTAGTGGAAAATATAATTTGGCACTTGCTACAGAATGAGTTCAACATCCCTGCATCATATTATCTGTTGGCTTGATTCCTAAATTGCTACATCTGGAGAACCAGCAAGAGATCTTGTTGTTGCTCCTTGACGCAAATAATTCTACCAAAGGACTGTCAAGACACCAGTTACCACATAAGAGACTTTGGAACACAGGGATAATTCTAGGTACACTGACAAATTCTTGCTGAGCACACTTCTCCATCAGGCAACATAGATTAAAAATAGAGAGACTTTTATTCGTCCCAAAACAAGGCTCTGAAATCTTGCTTTCTTTCACTGTTTAAAAATCAGTGCGCCATATGCTATCTTTCATGACATACCCAACTATTATTAAAAGGCAAAAGCTGGAGACTCTTCTTGAAAGACTCTCTGCTCTAATCAGTTGATGCTTACAATGTTCATGATGGCTCGATACTTAAGTTCTCACCTTGAAATTAGCATTATATGATTTGTTATAGAATTATTGCAAATGGGTATTACCATCTATCAACCAAGAGCAGAAGACTGATCTTCAAATCAAGCAGCTCTGAAGAAGTTCCAGAGGTTTTTTTGATACTTGCTGTCTTCATTAAAGACACTCTTTTTTATCTTCTGGGATATTCTTTTTCTGTGAATCTTAGAATGACAAACCTCATCTAGTACTGCCTGCCTAATTGCAATGAGATTTATCTAAAGCACCTTGAAACAAACCAATAAAAATCAGCTGGCAAAATTTTGTGCTGATTAATTAAAAAGTAAAAAAAAAAATTCTGATCTATTTAAGAAACTAGCAAATAGCCCAGCTATAACAAAGGATTTTAGTAGCTGTTTAGGCCTTTAAATATGAGAATTCCTTAAATAATGGATTCCTGTCAAACTCTCAGAAAACTGCAGCAGTTGATGCATTTGCAAATGCACAAAACACTACTAATACTTCCTACTGACAGGAAAAGTCAGAAGGTCAGATGACATCAAGACTCCAGATCAAAACAAAGCTGCACTGGTGCAGTGATCTTTCCATTTGTCCATAAACTCCAACAGCTCTATTTAATAAAATATGAACATGATGCTCACAGTTCTACTATTCTTCACATCTTCAGGTCAGGGTCCTCCAAACCAAATGGTTCAGAGTTAAGTGGGGATTCCCAGTACAAGGTCAGGTGTGGCCCCACAGCCACTAGAGAAAAGGAGGGAGGAATCACTGTGGCACTACAACTGCATCTCATTGTACATCATCACACACATAACTTAGTTCTAATGTTCAGAGGTCTAAATCTTTCATATCTGACAGGGTAACCAGTATGCCACACCTCAAATGCATCACAAGCTTGATAAAACAGTCCTAAAGTATAAACTGCCCATTCCATTTCATCAGCTGATGAGGCATGAATAACATGTTAAAAAATACTGTTAAATATTTTACTCTCCAAATCATTAAGGAAGACGTGGCTGAAGAACAACACAACTGTAGTGCTATAAAATTCACAGTACACGCGGGTGAACTAGCAATAAATTAAAACCAAAACTAAATTAATTCAAGATGACTCAGCTTCAGAGGTCCTTTTATTACATAATAATCTCAGCTTTCCAGTCAGGAAAAAAAAAAAGTTGCATTCACTAAAATGAAAGGTTTAAAAAAATCCCCCACCCAAACCAAAGAACCACACACAAACCCAAACCAAAAAACCCATACACACACAAAAACCTCTCAACCCCCAAACTTTTGGACACCCTCTACCAAGACTCAAGAACCAGATGACAGGTAAGAAACACAAAAAATTTAGTATTTTACTTTTATTAGGTGGGGACATGGAGCAAAGTCCTATTCAAGCTTTTTTGCATATCGGCATTAGCAACACTGCAATTTACTTGGAAAGAACACTCAGTCTGACAACATCAGGCAAAACTGACGAGCGCAGTTCAGTATGAGGGTTTGAGTCAATTTTCCTGAAAGAAAACAGTCTTCAAAATCCACATGCAACATAAGTGTCCCATCGAATTTGTACCATGGAACTGAATGTTCTCAAATTATTAAAAATATTTTGGCCAAGGTTAAGGAAAGGGAGGTGCTGATGTTTCTACAGTCTTGTGTTCGACCTTGTCAACAACTACAGCAAAGTCATCCAAAATCCACTGAATTCCAGAAAAGCCTGACCTACCTACTGCATTGAAAAATCATCTCATTGAAAAAGCATAGGATACAAAGACAGGCACTTGTATCTTTTCTTTTACAAACTTTTCAACAAAATATGAAAAAATACTCCATCAAACAAAGAAGAGTAAACCACAAACCAAAACAAAACCAACTAACACAGTATTTTTACTAAAGATCATGCTTTTTGTCAACTAATAAACATGATTTGCAGCACCAAACATAATTTTTCTCATTTTACAAACAAGGAACAATTTCTACAAAATCTATAGACACACAACCATATGTAGTGTTGCAAATGGAACCAGCACTATTCTTTCTTCTTTATTTTCAATAGAGTGAATGCAGAAAGTACTACCACGGCTTTCTCCCACTCAGCAGGAAGTATTAACAAAATACTGATTGTTTACTGTATTGCTTTCAGGGAATACCAGCCATTCAATCTTAGATGTAAAGACATTATCTGGCTTGGTAAAAAAATACTAAGTGAAAAGTGAATACATCCTTGGGAATTCAACAGGCAAGCCAGCAGAATTTTCCTTCCATCAGAGTAGAATAACTCTATCCAAAACATTTCTTTAGTTTTAAGGTGGCAGATTTAAAAATTAAAAGCTATTGTTTTACACTCAGAAGTCCACTTTGGTTGAATCAAAAACATCTATTACTACTACTAATAAATCCAGCTATGCAAGGTAAAATTTAAAATTTCAGACATTTTATATACAGAAGAAACTCATATAAGGCAATAATCCCTGATGTTCAAGTAAAAATCTCACATACACACACACTCTAATCCATTATAAATATTCACTGTTTGGTTTTACAAAAAGAAATCCAAAAAATGCTTAAGATTACAGCAAATAAACAAAAAACAGTGTTATCCCACCTTCTTTTTTATAATTCTGTCCTTGGTCCACTGTTTAGATTTAAGTCCAGTCTTTCTCGGTAGCCAAGATTTCCCTTTTGATGTTTTTACAATATTCTGAAGAACCATCCTTAAAATATTCTTCATGTAGACAGTTGTAAATAGCAGTGAATATAAAAATATTGTGTAAAGCTAAAACCTAATAACAGTTTCTGTGCAACAACTACAGTGAAAAACTACTCAAATGGAGTATTTTTGGTCTACTGGCACATGAATTCATGCAGTAATGACGAGCAGTGATAAGATGTTCTAAAGAAACAAGACAGGCCACAGTTGTGACAGGAACAAGATAGGCTAGATCAAGTTTCACCTAATTAGGCAAGGTTGCAGTAGGGGAGTTCTGCTATCCTCTCGTTGTGCAATAGTAGTCTTTGTTGCTATTATAATAATGACGAACAGTAAGTATTTATCTTAAATAAATTTACATGTAAGGCTCTGTCTCAAAAAACACAGAAATTATTTTCCTGTTGAAGAGGGCAATGACAGGAGAAGTCCTACAAGCAAATGATCATAACAGCTGTCAAAAGACATTTCCATGACACGTTTTCTTAAATCAAAAAAATGTTTTAAATGGAACAACCATCTTAAAAACAACAACTCCATCATATATTTATGCCTAAAAATACTATACTTCAAGCACTACTCCATTCTTGGCAAAGTCTGTCTTCTTGCTGGACATAATTCAAGCAGCAGAGAATATAAACTGTAAACTATGTTTCTAACTGTCTCATCATGTCAAGGGACAGCAAATGTTTATCATCATTCCTGTCAACATTATACAGGATCAGGAGTGGGGAACAGGCAGAGCGATGGCACCAACAGTGCATGTAGTCCTTACTCTACAATTGCAGGAGCAAAGCATAGCTCTCCAGCCTGCTCCATTCCCTTCCTAGAGCAAATGGAGAGAGGAGAGACCCAAGGGTAAAAACAAAATCAAACCAAAACCAAACAAACCAACCCACACTATGAAAGATCAGCAGAACGAGCTAACCCACCTCTCTCAGAGCTATGAGCCACATTTTGTGTAGCACCTTACACATTAACTGCAAGAAGAGGAAAGCATGGAGCTCTAAACTTCACTTGTGAGCCACAGCATTTTTACTTTACCCTTCCATACCAGCAGCAGCAGAGCAGACAAAGCTAACAAGATCTTGTATTTAAAATGCTTTGACATTCAGAATAAGTACTGTCCTCCCGTAAGGAAAAAGTCACCAACAAAAACATTCTGATCCCATGCAGTATTCTTCCTTCCTCTTCAGCAAACTTGTACCATGTTGAGAGATTTATTGAGAATATCATTGGTAGAGAATAGTGTCAGATTTTTAAAATGCTGCAACTTAAAAGAATCAACCTGTTAGCAACTGAGAACATTTTAAATAAATGAGAAACTCAAGGTTATTTCTTAAAAGGGAAGGGTTGTTTTGCTTTAGGAAGGATGGAAAAAATCTAATCTGGTTATTCTCCAAAACCAGATTGTATCTTGATCTGCCAGAAAAACAAACTATCACATGAATAAATATTTGAGAGGAAAAGCTGGGCCTGTTTTAACACATATTGTGCCGCTCTTTCAACTATGGTGATGGTCTGAATTCTTTTAAACTGACCCCCAAACTTATAAAAGCCTTACTTAGGAAGGCAAGACAGACATGCAGACCAGAAGCATATGGGAGGGTCAAACACTAAAGCCTGTCATCCCTATTAGATAATTGGGTTCTTTCAAAAGAAGAATAGGAACTAAAATAAACATGTGTCACTGAATTTCCCTTTCATCCTGTCATCCCTCCTGAAATAACTGAAAACATCTATATGTAATTTGTTAAATCAGATAAATAATAAAACCAATACAAACACAGAGTAGCCCCTCATGCCCTATGAAAAGATCATCTCCACACTGAGTACCTGATCCAGTGCAGGTATTTGGCTGCTTTAGAACTGTTACTGTCAGGTAAATACAAATCTAGGGTATATGTAGAGAGATAAGAATACCACAGTCTCTGGTTGCTTAACAAATCAGCCTCAAAATCCTAAATTAAAGAAAGAAGGGGATTTTCCTCACTAAAGTTTCAAGAAGTTCTGAATGTTTTAAATGAAGGAGGTGAGGTACATGCAGTATTTCACTGACATACTGACATAAGTTGTACTCCTATATTAAATGCAAAAAAATTCCATGTTAAGATCCAAGAAGTCTTGCCCTGTGTGACAAAGCTCATATGTAGCAAATCTATACACCTGCAGATTATGCAAATCACTCAATAGGAAAGTAATGGCAGCCTGTGATCCCACTAAAGTACTTTAATGTGAAGACACTCCTGATCTCTGAAAACTACATGGAATGACGTACAAAAAAAAGGATATAAAGGAAAATTCGAAAGTATAATTCCCTAAAATGTATACAACTTTACATCAAATGTCTACACAAAATGGAAAACTACTGAATACAAAGCTAGAGATGAAAACTGATAGATGTGAGCAGCTAAGAATACTTAGAGAAGCAATGAAAAAGAAGAAAAGCAAGAGATCAGAAGGAATATAACACCATACTGCATGCAGGGTAGCAATAACTTTAAATTACAGCTTATTTGTTCTAATAACTTTTGTTTCACTTTGCCACCCTGTTTTACTCTCTCACTATTGTCACTTCTCTCCTCTTGCTATATAAGCCATATTGTAAATACCTAATGTGCAAATGTACAATTTATTTAAACATGCTTAGCTACAAATATGCATGATTGCACAGAGGCTCTGTAAGCAAGGCTTCTCCATTTTTGTGGAAAATGAATCCAAACAGACACCTTAATATTACGTCCAGATGAAAATTAACTTCTTATAACTTGGATCCAAGATTTAAAAAACCAAAACACCTTGGATTTTTTCTATATAGTATCTGTTTCTACAGTAAGATCAATCAAAAAAATCCATGGATTATACTGGGAAAAGTAAAACAAACAAACCACCCATAAAAACAAAACCCCACCAACAGTAACAACAAAATCAGTATTTTCACAGATCATTATAAATTAATAACACTTAATGAGACAGGTAGCTAGGTTTACGTATCACTTCCACTTCAGTACACTGGCAGCTAAGTTTACACATTTCTTAAACCTGTGTCACTGAGGTAAAAAACATGATGTTCCATTACACTAACAACTGCACACTCAATAACCTACACAGAGAATGACTTTTACGGAGCGTATTTCCTTTTTCCCATATGAGGCTGCAGTGTGTGGAAGGGATTTTACAATCTGCTCTCCAAAAGATGTTAGAAACACAGTGGCACCCCTAAGCCCCCAGGAAATCAGACTGTTTATTCCAGTATGACTACAGACACTAATATACAAAAACATACATACCTACGTGATAATATTCATAATTTTGTTTTCTTTCACATATTTGACCACATCTTATCTCACAAGAAAACTGCATTACTTAACAAGAAGGATCTCTGAAAGACTTTGGTCCCCACTTCAGGTAGGGGGGAGGAAGATAAATTCAGACACATCAGAACATTCATCCCTGAGCAGTGGAAGAAAAGAGGCTGTTGAAACCTCAGTGCTTCAAAAATTTTTAAATCATTGGAGAGATAATAAGAAAAAGCTGACCAAAAGCTTTTTCCTGCTTGGAAAAGATAAGGGCAACTACATGCACGCTCCAGATGAAGCTTACTTGTAATTTTGTGTCAAAGCTTCTCAGTTCTTCAGAACTCAGAAAGCGAACTGAGCAGTATTTGGTAGCTTCAGATGACTGGGGGAAGGGAGCAGCAGCAAATTGGGGTAATCCAGTAATGCCTTGAAGACTCAAATCACAAAGATTTGTCAGGTTGAATGTTATAAACACCCAGAAACACAACAATACCACATTAGAAACACTATACAGTAAATCCTCTGACTTAGTGTGTCTTTTATGTCCCTTAAAGTGCTTTTTCAGGTTCTAATTTTGAACCATAAACACAAAAATTCCTCTATCAAAATATTCTAAAGGTTGGTACACATGAAAGTGGATCCAATTCAAAAGTACTTTATGTTTAGCTAAAAATGAGCAAAACTAAAATAGTTGATATATAAATTAAATTATTCCAATGTAAGTATTGAATTGGATTTCAAAATCACACTAGGCTAAACAGAACAGTTTATAATTCACAATTTAAACTGATTTAAACCTCCTTCACCACTTTACCTCGTATCTATTTGACAAAAACAAATACTACTGCTCTCCACCATCGGGGGGGGAAGGTAAAAATAAAGTACTGCAGTCAGGAATTTGGCAGGGGGAGAATACTGCAAACAAGACTTGACATTTATTTGTTTGCTTGTAAAGCTTGGACATGTATAGCATCTTCCCATATCCAACAAGCCCTTGCTGAAGTGTTAATAAATAACAATAAAATGACAGCTACACTCTACTATTAGCACACCAAAAAAACTATTCAGAAAAAGGACTGAAAAGATTTCCAAGTGACATGGGCTAGAATAGACTCCAATCCATGTGATATGGTTTTAAAATAATTGCATTGATCCTGACATGATCTACAAGTGTAAAGGAGGTCAACCATTACAGATCTTTATTCCACAATCAGAAGTACATGATTCAGACTTGCAGCTGAAATTGACTGAAACTTAGATGACTTGGGACAATAAAACAGTACCTTAGGAAATTAAGCATAAGCTTGATGAGACATTCAGAGCTGCATGCAGAGATGAAGCTGCACATAGAGATGAGTTTCATAGTTTATTTTTACAAGACACTGTTTCAAGAACTCAGTCATCTCTCAAAGTGTACCTACAGTCCAACTGTTTGGTGCCTGAATAGTAATTAACCTATTCACTAGCCTGCAGAATCATTCAAAATTTCAGTTCCAAGAACTTGCATTTTTAATATACAGCAGTAAAATCTAACCATTTCTCTGTGGAGGGATCTGAATAGCAACTTTGACACTAAGAAGCCAGTTCGACTACTTCAATGTATATATTTGAGTAAGTTAAGGTATTTAACATACCCATGTAATATAAAAATTATCATGTAGGATTTGTAAGCAATGGCTTCACAGATGCTTTCTCAGATGCCCAAACAAGTTAGTTAAGCTGTCAGTGGGTAACAGCTTCAGACAACCACCAGTTCAACTGTTTAAACTTGTTAGGGATACTAGTTTCCTATGCTGTCCATATCATCACACTGTTTATGCTCTGGCTATCATATTATTCTCTCTACAAAACACTAACAGCCTGACGACCATTTTACAGACATCAATTATACCATAACAATGTGAAAATATCCTCTCCTTACATTTTATCTTTTCAAAGGAAGTGACTGAGATATCAGTAACATTTATTACAGACATATTATGACAACATTTTGGATTTAAGTAAACCCCTTTGAAAACCCCTCTGGCTAGGTAGAGTAAATTCAGGACAGATTTTGAGCAATATCCTGGTTAAGATACTAGAAGATAGTCAGATAGTTCAGTCTTTCTGAAGCCTGTTTGTTTATAAAGTAGTAAGCATTGGGGGAGGAGGAGGAGGAAAGAAAAAAAAGTTGAATTATGTTGAAAGTACCATCGGTATGTTGAAAGTATCACCTGCAGAGCAGCAGTAAGAACACCAACAGGTGCAGCACTGCCTTGGAACATAAATTAAACAAATTGCATTAGGAAACAGGATTAGAAAAGGATTTTCTCAGGCAAAAATGCATTCAAAGTACGTCTTCTCAACTTAAACTGTACATGTTACTATAAACTAAGACTTTACGCAGCTTCTTGGAGAAACTAAAAAAAGTTTATGCAGATAAGCTTGTACTTAATGGCTGTGGTAAACCTTGCTAGTCTCAAACCACTCTGTTTCTTTCCCTTTAAATACTAGGAGCAACGCAGGCAAGACTTCTCCATGTATTAAAACAGCTCTGTCTACTTGTTTTATCTAATACAGGAACTCTCAACAATTCTCAGCTATTCACCTTAGTACGTCTGGACAGACACATTCTGGATTTAAGGAAAACAAGGCTTACTGGTCTCCCAGAATCCAACTGGCTCCCAAGAGATTAGAACACAGAATTAATCCAAATGCTAGTCAATGCCCTGTGTTTATGAGCATGGGATTTGGGACTACAAAGATTCTGCTAGATCAGCCTAGCAGAGACCTTGGAAACTCACTGTTTACTTGTTCTGACTTCAGAGAAAAGGGAAGTTACGCTTCTTTGCCATTTTGGACATATATCTAGATGCTTTTGGTATGAATCCATCTCCCCATATTCATTCACCACCATGGAGTTGTTTCAGGCTACAAAATCTAAACCTAAATTGATAAAACTGATTACATCCTTCCTGCAATCTACACACTTCTGCCCTTTCTTGTGCTAGTTCCAGCGCTTATCTGACCCTGCACCGAGTCAGTTTCAGTGTGCTCAGCTGGCAGAGAACTATCCTGGGGGGGGGAAGAAACAAAGGAATAATAAAAAAAAAAAAGTAAAGGCAAACAACTTCCTGCTGAGTTTGCAAACAGCTCAGCACAGAAACAGACAAATACCAGAGAGAGCCAATATAAGAGACGGAGCAGCAGGGATGCAGGACTTCAGCAACCCCTGCAGTTACATCCATTTCACCTACACAAAACTGGAGCCTCAGTTTCGTCCCCCATTCTCAATTTATAAACAAAAGTTTAACCATGCGAATGCTGAAATCCTTTTGTCAAATTTAGACATAAGGATACATGGGTTAAATACAGTGTCTGCAACATATGCAAGTTTAGATGAGATTGCTTCCTGCTTGAGTTGGAATTCCTTAAATAAAGTATTTTATAGCTACAGACTCTTCACACATAAATAGAATTCTGCCGCTAAGCAAAGCAGTGAACTGGAAACTAAAACAAAAATCTTAATTGTACTTCCACTACCGAAGAGCTAGGCTAGAATACACTATGAATCTAGACAACAAGTAAAGAATGGGCAGAAATTAGAAGGAATGCAATACTGCAAAGTGAGGAGTGGGAAATGATGGCAGACTAGCAACTGCCAGTTAAGTTGTATTGGTTTTCCATTTTTTTTGTGTCACAATTTTATATTTGTTTCTCAAGATTTCCTCAAGGACCACATATTTTACCAAAAAAAACCCATCCCTTACTTTTTCCCATTTCAGAGAAAATGTAAAGTGTTACTGGGTATGCAATAAAGATGTGGAAACTGGTGAAACCATAACTTATCTCTGAAGTAACAACATTACTGCACTGCAGAGACCTTTAGTTTCCCCTCACTGTTCCACTCACCTGTTCAAAATACATTGCCTGGGGTAGAGCTCCACAATAAACTAAACAGAATTAAAATTCTGTGCAAGAAAGAGATTCCACTTGCCCATCCCCTTCTCTGTTATCAATCTTAGCCAAGCAGTCTGCTCCCTCCTGTACCAACACGGACAAGACAATAGTCATAATGCAATACGCACACACATGTACATGTATATACTCACATATATACACATGTACATAAATCTCTTCAGTGTTCTTTGGATACAGCTATTTTTACATTTCTTTTTAGTGAGCTGGATCAGTTTACTGAGACAAACAGTGCAGTCCATTCATAGCCAATGGTGGGAATGAGCAGCAAGGAAAAGGAAGCAGCCTCTTCCAGAGCTGCAGGAAATGGTTAACCCAGCTCATCCCTATTGTGAAACCTCAGCCCGGAAAGGAATTCAGCTGCTCCAAAATCCTACTGCACCACAATGGTAAACCTGCTCTCCAATACAGCACATGTACTTGTTCTAAGCATGATCTAAGAAAAATAACAGGGTGACCTAAAACCCAGGTAAAATGTCTGAAATTTGAAGTTCAAAACAATTTTGGTCCTCCACTAAGCAGTTCATATTCTTGGTGGTCCTTTGAGTTATTACAGAATTTACACTTTGTCCTCCAGGTACCATTGTTGCCTTTGACACACAAATCTGCTTCTGAAGGATGGTGTCTATTATTGCACAATATAATTCTATTATTGTCTGTCATAAAAAAATTGCTTCCAGAACCTCAAATCATTGAGCACACTCCACTGATAAATTGCCTAACACATTCAAGATTATTACATGCTTTCAAGTTTAATAGATTATAATGGCATATTTCCAAACTCCCAGAAAAATGTACCAGCCTGAAGTGTTAAAATTCGTATCTTAGAATATTTGTTTACTTAAAAATCTCACCATAATTTCAGAACAAATGAGACACAGGATTCAAGACTGATGGAAAAACTGTTCATAAATGCAGAAAGACTTCAAAGATATCTGGGATCACCTATTACCATTTTTCAATTTAAGAAAAAAATTTAAAAATCTCCTTCTTCTGGGGTCTGATACAAACCCAGAATTGAACCTCCGATATCCCAGGCTAGCACATTCATTTAAGAGCTGAAGTATTTTGAGCTATCTTGTGCTAGTAATTAATGTATGGTAATACCAAGCTTTTAATTTAGACAAACACATAAGACTTGTAAATTCCAACAGTGAGTCATGAGGGAAAGGGAGCAAGACGCCTTCCCCCCACTTCCCTAATCAGGCAATAATTGGTTTCCTTCTTCAAACCTTTACCTCAGCAATGATTTTTTTATTTTTAAAGATGTCTATAGTTTAAAAAGACAAAAAAAAAATTATCTAACCCCCTCTGGACATTTAAAAAGATAATAAACATGAGCTCTGATTTTAATACCAAGCATTAGACTTCATATTATTTACAAAAAAGCACTGCCTTTATTCCGTCTGTGGGCAACTCTTGGCATAATGGGGGCTGTTCCACAGCTGTATGGATCTAAATATAAATATGTGAATAAGCAAGGTTTTTTAAATAATGTATTTCATATCAAAGTTGGCTTTGTTAGATACATCAATCTGGCGGAATGGAATTTTGTTGTCAAACAAATACTTATTTTCTCTGAAGTCTGCAATGGACAACAAACTCGTCTATGTTAACATACGAGAGAATATCCTTTCCCTCAAAATTCTCATGCATTTCAACAGACCCACACATATCTAATAAATATATTTAAATATTCTATTATCAGACTAGCATGTGAACAGTACTTTTTGTTGACATGGTGAAGCTGATGAACTTATTTTTACCACAGAATAGGCCATATTCTGTCAACCTAAAAAAACAGTGACATGATCCAAAAAAACATGAAATGGCCTTTAAGCTTTGTTGCAATAAATAACTCCATTAATAATGGCTGATAAACTTGCAAATTATTCTCTACAGTCAGTTCAGATTTATTCAGCAAACAAGGATATCAGCATTGCTGAGAACTATACAGTTCTGAATTAATCACAATATATTTTATCTCCGTATCACTGGAAATTGCTCATATTAATTTAATGAAAATTCATAATATTGATTTAACTGTATTACAGTGACACATCTTCCTTTACAATGTATAATTATCTCAGTAGCAACCTTCCTAGTCAAAGAGAACAGGGGACACTGATTTGAGAATATTTTGGTTTTAAATTATGAGCAATATAATAAACAATGCCCACTTTGGACTTTTTGGGCAATGCTTTTGACTGAACACAGGACAAGTGTATACTCATTTTAAAGCAAACAAAAAAAACCCCCAACCACCCAACCAAACAACAAAAAGCCCACCAAACCCCCCACTTTTTCTTAATTCACCAGCTTAATTGAAAAACAACTCCTGCAGATATCCATCTTTGTTTTGTATTTTACCAGTCATATTATTCATCTTCATAGGTCAGGAACTTACATATAAATTCTCTAGTCAAACATAAAATATGCATCAGTCATGGGCATCTTCAGAGAAGACTTGCAGTGTTCCACAAAATTAACTAGAAAAAAAAATAAACCCACTAAACACTCTCTGAACTTTTCACTTTCCCTTCTACAAAAACAACCATCCCAACGACCTGATCCTACACACACAGATGTGTCCAGTAACTCTAGGCCTCACACAAAGTCCCGTAAGGTTCCTCCTAGATGGAGGAATGACGACTGCAACATCACTGATATTCATAAATTAAAGGCAAAACCAGCAAAGCTCTGCTAGAATATGCAATACCAACTATTCCTCCTAAAAGATTCGATCTGTCACAATTTCTTACACAGTACCCACCATCACGTGTCTCATCACTTTATTGATGGTGTACAGGCTCTACATAGTTCTATGCTTTTTGTGTAGTGTTACCTCACAGGCTGTGGAGGAATTATACCCAAAATTAAGGCAAAAAAAGGGAAGTGTTATACAGTGCTCCAACATATCAGTTCCTTATTGCATGGTATTTCTTATCAGTTCCTTACTGCATTGTATTTCTTTGTAAGTGGGAAAACAGTGCTCCTTATAAGTGACTTTTTTCTTGTATGCACCCTTGTGCCAAAGGAAAATGCTAATACTTGACAGAAGAGGTAATTCTGGAACTACCATCCTAGAAGAAAAAGCATTAACTGCATTATTTAAGGAAAAGTTTCCAACACTCTTTCAAACACAAACTCTGAAGTATCATGAAAAAAAGCGTCTCTACTGGGCTAAATAGACAAAAATATACATAACTAGGCTCTTCCAATCAGGTTATAGATTATGTGGCTGAAAAAGGAGCTATATCCACAATAGTTTTGCAAATAAATACAACTGTGGTTGTTTTAACCCAAAAGATTTCCTCTTTGAGAGGATACCACATAGTTCTACGTTTGTACAGTTTATTCCAAGAATGCAAGAAACACTAACCTTTATTTTTCAGTGAAAAAAATATCCCTATATTCAAGGCATACTTATAGGAACACTTAGCAGAGGTGATATTCAATGTAGCATCATAAGGTCATTGTACACATAGCCCTTATGTCCTGAAGGCAATGAAAGGGTTTACAACTGACATCTCTTGTCAGCAAAGCAAAGGGAAAAAAAACAACCAGGTGAGAAAACTGTAGTCTAAATCATTAATTCTTCTTCAAGCCCAGCTGTGTTCAGAACCAAGAATATAGTTATTCTGTATTTTTCAGAACCAGAGTAAGCAATATGAAAAAAGGTAATGAATAAAATCCTTGTAAGAAAAAGATGCTGAAGAACAGAGTGGTAAGTATGCCACTCACAAAAGAAACTGTAATTGATAAAAACCTCTGAGAAGTAACACTGTTCCCCTTGTGAGGGGAGAAAAAAAAATCACAACACACACAAAAGGAGAAAAACAGGGACTTCAGATACTACTTCACTCTTAAAAATGGTTGTACAAAATGCCAAAAAAATTACCAATCCAAAAATGGCCCAGATCAATTACTTCAAGTCTAATAAATGTGAATCTTAAGAAATTACAGAAGTTTGTTGACATTTAGTTTTAATTTGTTGATGCAAAACTATGGTGATGAACTGTTGTAACAAATAGGTAAGTCTAGCAGTATTAAAATCTCTCCTCTTGCTATTTCATGCTTTCGCAAATTATATTAAAAAATTCAAAGCCCAAAATACTCACAAACAAAAACCCAAGAGGTTTAGGGGAAAGAAAAGCTTCCATGAATATGAAGTCAAGGAATTCTCTAAGGTAAAAAGTTAGATCACTAACGTTTCCCTTCTCAGAATACAAAATATTGAGTAAAAAACCTAAAACACTTGGTCCAGTTCTACAGCCGTATGTTCACATTATTTTGATATTATATGTTGATGAGTCCAGTAAATGGAGTTGGGTATTATCCTCCTTGTAGTCCAGCTGGGGTGAAAAACTGAAAGACTAAAGGCACTGTCACGAGTCCATTTAAATATACGTATTTATTTAAATAGACATATTCCTGACTGATAGACTGTCCATAACAGCATCTAAAATGTCTTTAGAAAAATAAAATATTTATCATTTTAGGACTTGGACTCAGTAAGGTCTAATCTGCAACATTACTACCCCTGTAGCAAGGTAATTTGTTTTTATTAAAATGCATCCATCATTTAAGAATGCTTTGAAGTTTGTTTCAAAAACACGGTAAAAAGTCTGAATCTTCAACCACCTTCCAATAAATACAAACAACTACCACATTTGACCAAGCAAGAAGGTAACACAAGACACTGGCAGAAGCACTCAAAGAGGTAAAAAGAAACTTTTTAAACGTCAATCACTGCACTACCCGAGTTCTGACGTTAACCTGAAACCCACATACGGGTTAGTAATCACAAGCAAATACATTTGTTCTGACTTAGCATGTCATTGGCATGCTGGGTTTTCAACAGGAATTTTATGAATGTAAAGCATAACCTAGGTTGAGATGAAGCTGTCACCTTGTTTTTGTTTCTACAAGCTAACATCCCTATGTTCATGGCACAAGTCTGTAACTCCATGAACTTTGTTGCTGGTTTCTAAAGCGCCCAGTGCACTGCAATTCTCATCAGTATCAATAGAGTATTTTGGCACCCAGCAGCTGGAAGTCAAAGCGCACATGATGTTAAAAAGCTTGTCATAATACCTGGCTTTTAAACACGACCTGTACTCTTCAGTCTGAAATTTTACATGCAGTTTGAGCTATTTATTTTCTCCTCTCAGTCATGAAACAAATATAGAGCAATAAAATTTTGTAAGAGATGTCTTCAATGCTCTCACAGAGAAACATTCTGCTGCAGTGCTTCGGCTGCAAACACTGCAGAGGAACTGTAAATAAAAAGCTAATTTCTACTGGAATTAGAGAAAACATGGGAGATATTCCATATAAGGAACTATCTCATAAAGCCATATTTGAGATCAAATAGAGTTTGAAAGAAATCAACAAAAGGAATGTGATTGTTTATTACTCCGTCCCAGAGGATCTTGTCATAAAACGAACAGTCATCAGGAACAACTCTCTTCTGACCACTGCATCAGCCCACAGCGACAGGGGAGGGAAGAGGAGGGCAGGAAACGGACAGGGATTCTGTCACAGAAGACAATCAAGGTTGTTTGTGGGAAAATGAAAGGGTTCGTCTTCGACAAATGAGCGACGGTTTCACAAAAGCAGTGACAGGAACCGAGGAGGGAGCCAGGCTGACACGGAGCTGCCGCCTGCGCTCGCTTGACCCCGGCAGGAGGGCTGGAGCCGCCTGCCCCGGGACGGTTCAGCCCTTCCCCGCACCCAGGCAGCGAGGGATCGGGGTTTGAGTGGAAAAACCCGAAACAAACAGACACACCCCCCGCACACCCACTCACCCAAACACAGCGCACCCCCCACGCCTCACGGCGGGCCTCGGCGGCCGGCAGCGACCTGGGGGCGACCCCGGGGGACGCGGCCCCCGACCTGTCACGGCCGGTGCAGCCCCCGCGGGTGGAGGCGCGGGGACAAGTCCTGCCTCCCCACAGCGAGGGACGGCGGTGACCCTCGGCCCCACCCCCGGCGCGGAGCCCGCCGGCGTCTCCGCAGCCCCGCAGCCCTCTGCCCCGGCTGGCCGGAGCTCCACCAGGGATGACGGCGGCGCCGCGCACTCCATCCGCCGCCGGCAGCCCCGCAGGAAAAGGCGAGGCGTCCCAGCGCCCGGCAGCGCGGCGCCAGGCCGGGGAGCGACGACGCGAACTCTCCCCGTTCTCACTCACCGGCATCATCTCCGCAGCCTTCCCCGCACCGGGCCCGCCGAGCCGTGCCGGGCCTCTCCCGCCGCCGCTTCTCACCGCGGAGGACGCCGCGCTCGCCCTGGCGGCTGTGACAGGTGCCTCCCGCGCGCCTCGCTCCGCGCAGCGGGCGGAAGGAAGAGGCGAAGGCGGCGACGGCGGCCGGGCTCCCAACCCCCTTCCTCCTCCTCCGGAGCACGGCCGCCTCTCCCGCCTCCCTACCCGGGCGCTTCCTGCTCTGCTCCGCTCCGCTCCGCCCGCGCCGCCCCGCCACGGGTTAACTCCCGCCGCCGCCTCCTTGCCGGGGCGGGGCCGCACGTGACCGACGGGCCGGGCCGGGAATGCGGGACCGGGACCCGCACCCGCCTCCTGTCCCCGCCGGGACCCTCTCGTTCCCCCAGCGCCGTGCTGAGCGTGACGCTCGCCCCGCCGGTTCTTCCCGGCCCCGGCCTCCTTCTCCTCCTCCTCCCGGCGCTCTGCTGCCCTGCCCCCGGGCCGGGCCCCGGCGGGCGCCGCCTCCTCTGGGCGGGCTGCCCGGGGCCGATTGCCCCCGGGCCCGGGCGGTGGAGGAAGGGGCAGTGGCCCCAGGCGCTCTCAGCCTTCGGAATGCGGGGAATGCGGGGAGGCTCCGCCCGGCCCGGCCCGGCCCGGCCCCGCCGCTGTAGCTGCCCCGCGACCCGCTGGGCGTGCGGGGGGAGCTGGGCGGTAACACGGGGCTCAGTGGTCTTCCGTGCCTGTGAGCTGAGGTCGCTTCCTAACAGCTTGTCCTGGTCTAACGAAATACACCTTGGATAGCGTCATGTTTAGCGTCACCTTCCTTCCACCGTCCCTTCTTTGTTAAATCTGTCTGATGTACAGAACTCTGCTTAGCAGCAGGAGGGGAAGGTATTTTTGTCCTGATGTCAGACTCATGAGATCTGGTCTCGTGTTTGAAAGTAAGGTTCAGTTTCCTTCATTTTCTGGTCTCTCATTCTCTAGAGTTACAACAGCAAGATGAAAGTTAACAGCTTGGAAGAAGCCAAGCTCATCTAGAAGTCAAAACATCACCATATGTTAGTACTGCAACACATGCAATGTAGACAAATTTCATATTGCCGTGAGTCTTAAATCCTAATCTACAGCATACATGGACCTACCCAGTGCTCCAACTGTTTCTGAAAATGGCTGGTTTCCAGTCTTTCTTACTTTATTTGCAGAACACCGTGACAGATCTCAGCTAGGAGTGGAAAAAAATGTTAACTTGGCACGTTTTTGAGGAGCTTAGATAATGTTTGTGTAAGTCTTTCAGGGTAAGTGATAATAGCATAATAATCTCAATGTATGAGCCTGTATGGTAAGCATAACCTATTCATGTAAGATTCTGTAACAGATAATTGTGTAAATTATCTTAATATATACATGCTTAAGATTTCACTGTGTATCCTTCTCAGTGCATTTGCAGGCTCTGGTGTCAGTTTTGTGACAGGTCAAAGCCTCTGCCTCTTTTACTGAAGTGGTCCTACAAGGAGAATATATTAGCATTGCAAGATAATACTTTGCCAGTTTAACATTATTTTGCAAGTAGTAATTGGAGTGCTGCTTGCTGGCAATCACACTAACATCATCCTCAGGTTCTTGTAGACTGTGATTCCACCGCACACATGGAGCTTTGGAAACAGGTTAGAGTATGGTACTTCAAATCCCACAGAGAACTCCCAGATCTACTCAGAAGAATATTAACCCTGCAACTAGGCTGACCTGAATAAAACAGGCTCTAAAATGCTCATAGTCATCTATCTTAAAAAATAGGGGGGAGTAATTTATCTTCATCAAATTCATATTGAACTTTAATAAACAGAATAGTAACAGTGAGTAGAAATTTGTCCTCTTACTACTTGTTCTAATTTTAACAAACTAGAAATTCTAAAATTCTAATTTTAACAAGGGAATTGTGCACCTTTTGTCACTCTTGTTCTATAAAAATTATTCTTTCTCATTAACCAGGTTAATTTTAATTGCTAGCAATTGTTGAATGATGGTCTATTTTTTTTTCAGGTATAATTGATAGCTGAATTTTCCCTGTATTCAGTGAATAATAAAAAAAAATAAAATACTGTAAATATTATCCCACTAATTACTTTTCCACTGCAACAGCAGGAATGCCTACAAAATGAAAAGTAGGAGAATATGATGTAGACAATTGCTGGGGATGCAGACACTCCTCCACGCAACTCCTCTGGTGGAACAATGGCCTGTAGTATAAAAGTTTGTCAACATTGTGCTGCTTTTGGCAGATGAAGGTTCAGCCAGTGCAGCAACCAGACAGACTGGATACTGAGGGCTAGGAGGAAATGTCTTCAAAAGGTAGAGTATGTACTTTATATGCAAGTCTGCTCCTACTCCTATTTCTGCTTCCCTTGAAAATACCACTTGCCTCATCTATTCCCATCTCCATTTTCCTATAGAAATGAGGAAAGAAAAAAAATATTAACCAATATTTACCAAGTATAAGACTTAAAATTCTACCTGCAGCATGGGAAATTATTTAACACTTCTCCCACAGAAAAATCTTTTTGGGAACCACTCTCTTAGCAGTCAAGAGACAAAGCCTTTATAAAATTTTTTGATTCCAACTTATAACCAGAAGTCTCTTTACTGTGGGCAGAAAAATGGTCACTTATCATAATGTAGATTTTTTTTCCCCATTGCCCATGCACTTCCATACCAAATGACTGGTCCAATTTTGTCGAAATTATGGTGATTGGCCTAAGGGGCCAGTGATATCTACATTTCTGTTGCCTTTCTTGGATGACTGAGGTTGCATGAAAGCAGGCAGGATGTGGGGAATGCCTAAGAAGATAAAGGAAGAAAATTTGGTTATGGAAGCAGATAAAGCCAGAGATACTAAACCCAAATAGTTTGCTTCCAAATGCACTTCCTTTGTGAAAGGTGTTCTAATTTTGTTGACCTCTTTCTAAAGGAAAGGGTTTGTGCTTATTTGCTGGTGTAAGTATTAAAACATGTTATACAAATATCTTTTATTGTCCTCTTGGTTCTTAAAAAACCCCAGCAATTCTATTTAACTTCACAAATTGAAACCACTACAGCTTAACAGACATTTATTCAACTAACAATATATAAAAAAATGAAGAATTAGTGCTTATTGGTCATGGTATGGTGAGTTTTTGAGATGTACAGAAGTCTTATTTACCAAGAAACTGAAATTTGACTGAAATGCATAAACTGTCATTTAGTGTTTTGTTAAAACACTTGGATTTTATGGGTACATAGAGAAAAATGAGCAAAACATGGTGTGTATTTAATGTAGGTTTATTGGAGGGGGGTTTTAACTGCTGTTAATAAATTGTCAGACCTCTTATTTGATCACTATTATTCTTAGGACAAGCAGAGATTCCCAAAGATACAGGGGGGAGACTAATGAAATTTTCAGGAGCACTCCTGCTGAAATTCCAAATCCTACTTGTGTTTTCTAAGTATCTTCTAGCAAGATTTTCAAATGTAGATGTTTTAAAAATATGAAAAACTAGTATGTCTGAATCTCTCCTACTTCTTTTCTATGCATAGATGAAAGGAGGAAAATGAGCTTTCCTACCTTCTGAGATTCAAGTGTTCTCCAGTTTTGCATTCACTTGTTAAGATGTTTTTCTCGAGCATAGGAGAATGTTTTCACGCTTTGGAGGTGTCACAGGAAAATAAATTTGAATTAATGTAACACTTTTTCTTTTCATGTGGTATTATTTTAAATAACAGATACTGCTATTTATAGCCAGCAACAGTGTCAGAGGTCAAACATTTCAGGTGGGATCCATCTTATCCAACTTTACTAATGTAGGAGTTAGGTGTGTCATTTCAGTCAGTCATTGAGGCTGCTTCTACAGATAAATAGGGACGGGGAGGGGAGGGGAGAGAGGTAGTTCTGCAGGTAACTCATTTATGTCGAGATACTCATCCCCCTATCTAAATCTCTTGGTCTTTGAAGGTGCCTATCTCTGTATTGATTTCAGATGGAGCCTGGATGACTAGCTCTGATTAGGGAGCAGACTTTTGGATGGCTACAGTTCAGATGGGTTCCCTTACAACTGGCAAAATAAAATCTCTGAAAGTGAGTACAGGTAGGAGCACTGGGGTTATGTGTGTCTATTAAAAGAAAATTATGTCTCTTTGCTAAATGAATGAGTGGATTACTTTATTACAGAATACAACTCTCCTTTCAAAAATTGTATTTTGCATTTGCTGTAATGCAGGAGGAACTGGCTCCGAGTAGGTAAGCAATTTAAGAAACTGAATGACAGAAGTACTTCTAACTTGCCAGGCAGTTAATGTGGTAGCTACAGTGCAGTGCTGTGTGACAGGTGATACAAACAAAAAGACCTAAAGTTTGAAGGGGAGTTTCACACCAGGAGCCTAAAACCTTTAGTGAAATACAGTGTAAAGTAAGAGTGTATATTTAAAGGAAAGGTATATTAATTTGTTACTGTGGCCTTAAGTAGCCTTTCATTCCAGAATCAAGCTGACTTCCTAAGGCTGCAGCAATAAAGTGTTCATACTGAACAATAGTCATACACTGCCATGCTTGAGTTCACATACAGCCAATGCATTTCAAACCCCACCAAACCTGTTCAGAGATAAATAAACTACAAATAATAACCTAAAGGAAACACTTTGATGTCTGTTTGGTGTACAGTATTTAAGACACGTGAACAGGAGAAAGATACTTCTTCATCACTGCCTTGTAATATTCTAAAGTAATGAATGCTGGACTAGGTGACTCATGATCTGAAGTTTCCATAGCCCAGCAGTTGGTGCATCATTCTGAGAAGTGTAACAATTAAAGCAGGAGTGAAGCATTATGTGTGTGTAGCATAGCTGTGTGCACTTCCTGGGATTTGGGTGTCTAGCATGTCATGTGTTCCAGCCCTGCATTTGGTGGATTAGAGGTAATTTCTTTAAACAATAACAGAAATTGTACACTTAATCCAATACACATGATGCACAAGCACATACTTAGTGGAAAATGCTGTGGTCCCATTGTGACTGTGTTGCTATCCACTCTTGTAAAATTATTACACTAAAAGGTATTGTTTCATATTGTAGCTACAGAAGATACAGTCCTGTAAAACAGATGACATGCCATCATTGTAAGAGATGGAAAATCTTGATCTGCTCCCCTTTAACAATGAAGCCATTAACTATATGCAAAGAGGTGGAGAAAACAAAAACTTTAATGTCCTGGGAGAGGTTCTCTCTGCTTGTATGCTTAGGCTTTATAGCCATTTGGGCTCTTTATAAAAATCCTTTTTAAAATTTTCAATATGCCTATGATGAGTGAGATGAGCCAGATGATGGGTTATTAGTTGAAACATTAATTAGGAAGGGGACAGTGAAGCCTTCACTTGTTACTCCTCTTTTATTTATGTGCTACTGTGTTTTGAGTGTACCACTTGGTTAATGTGAGGGGAAAAAGGATGGGTCATGTTTTGAGTCCAGCTATTTAATTTGTTATTTGTTAAAATAGTTCTCATATATCTCATCCATGACTTAGTGAGTTAAGTACTTAAGTGTTTTTAACAATTTCTGTATGAAGTGATCTCAAATATTTTCAGCTAAAAGCCTCATGCAGAATTCTGTGATACATGATTAGTTTTTCCCTCATGTTGTAAAAATGGTGAGTGGTTAGTCTTCGACTTTTCTATTAACCACATCATTCACTTGTTTTAGATGGCCAACTACTTATTTAATATAATTGAAACCAGTCTCCTTTCTTTTCTTATGTTTACTGCTGTATCAGATGCAGGTTTGTTTTCATATTAGATTTGTATTACTGCAATATTCAAACTGAGTAATTCCTGACCTGAAATGTGCATTTCCTACGAGAATTTGTCCTTTTCTTAATTACCTTTCTTGAGGTAAATAGATCTAGTAAGAACAAACATGAAGGGGTATCATGTAATGGAGCTCATGCTTCCTGCTGTTGTACCTGGTAATGGGTGAAGGATTGCAGTTTGGAACGGGAGATTGGGAAAGTCCTCTGCTCAGTTCTGAAGTCTGGAATAAACTGAAAGGTATTTTCTAGCAATTACTGACAAAGTGATGTGCAAAGGAGCCTGAGAGAGGAAAACATGCCTCTGAGCAGAAGAATGCTCATGTAGAGCAGGAGAAAAAAATTATAAACCAAATTAAATGTGTATTTAAAAAACCCCTAATATGTTTTTACTTAGTATTTAAACTACATTATTAAGACTACACTACTGGAAGTAACATTCTTTACCTTTTTTTGTGTACGTACTCATCACAGATTTTACAGATTAGAATACACAAGGTAAGTCTCCTCTGAAAATACAGTACAGAGTATTGAATCTGTTTAAATAAAACACCATTGCAGATGTGAAACAGGTTCTGATTTAACATACATCTCTATGGAAAACATTTCTGCACTCTCTCATATATACCTATATAGCTATAGATATAGATGTATGTATATATAAAAACACCACCTTAAATTATCACTTTTTGGGCTTTTTGATTACCAAAAATTGTCAGAGCATGGCTGTCTTCTATACAGGTGTATACAATTTATTGTGAATCCGAGTTTTTCAGTCACAAACACTATTTTAGTAGTGCATTTTAATAGAAGAATATCTGCACTCAGGTAATCTGACCAGCAGATGTAATCTAACATTTGCAATGATGTTTTTTGCATGTTATGAAAATAATGAGTTTGTGCCTTATTGATGCTTAAGGTTCATCCGTTCTGTTTCTGTAAATATTCCTTTTCCACATAAAGCAGCAATATTCTAGTCCAGGGAACATTAATGAGACAAGTTGATTCTGTCTCCAAGTGCCCTGTTTTGTAATCTTCCAGAAATACATTTGTGAATAATTTTTATTTTTACTACTGTGATCCTACAACAAGGTTTACTACAATTCTTAGCTGCATAAACAAAAGAATGTCAACAGTAGAGGCAGATGAATTGTGTAGGGCACTGATGGAACCTTATTGAAAATGATTCAGTGAAAAGCTCTAGAAATAGTGACAGTAGAAAATGTATCACTGGTATGTGTTTAGAATCTATTTTAGGTTGACTTATTCAAAGAAGATACCATAATATGCAGCTGAACCTGAGAATATTTAAAAGGCTGTAAAGGAGTGTGTTCATCACGGAGGAGTACGCCCAATAATAACCTACTTGCTGAGGGATGATTAGATGCTACTTTAAAGGTTTGTCTACTGCTTATGTCTCAAAATCAAAACCAGTATTTCTATTCTGTAAATGGACAAGCTACAGCACAAGGTACTGGAGTCTTTTTTTCTACTTCTTCCATTTTCTATGGGAAACATTTTTTTTCTTGCCTTCTGCCTTTCTTCCTTCTAGAAAGGCCTGAGTACATGTTTAACTTACTAGCCTTAATTTAAAAAGAGGTGTGATAATTAACATTAATAAGAATACATAATTTGAAAGCAAAGTAAAAATATTTGTTGCAGGATTCCTTTTCTAGTTTCTAATTCCAAAGGAATTACCTAAATCAAAGTATGCTGAACAGTGTTATGTCTCAGTGTTTACTTCAAGCAAGAGTCAGGTCCTTTGTTAAAAGCAGTATGACTCAAATTCTCAGCTTACTGAAAGAAATGCAGAAATTAAATTCTAGCTAATTATTTTAAAGAAGTGTCTAGAGATTCTAACTGAGACCAAAACAATTTTCTTTTCAAGCTGTATGTGATATGTGGAATACAACATCAGGAGTATAAGGAGGGAACTGTAATGTCAGGTATAAGAGAATTTAAACAAGGCTATTTCTCTGTACAACTGCACTAAATTAAAAGGTATACCTGAAGCGTCAAGAGTAAAGAGTCAACAGTGCTGAAAAAAATAGCTCGACACATATATATATCAACAAAATAAACAACAGAGTTCATTATAAAAGTGGAAATGCTTTTGGTTAGACCTCCCCCCAAAAAGGTATCCCTCCCTGTATTCTTGGTCCTCTATCAAGTGGCTGTTCACATTCTAGTCCACTTTATTAATCCCTCCCCTAATACTCTGCTTCTTTTCAGTTCAGTTGTTGCCAGTTTGCTTGTTTACATAGCATTCCATATGAAATACCTCACAACAGTTTCTACTTCATACCTAAAGAATTCCCCCTTAATTGCAGCAATTCTTAATATTATCAAAAGCATGCTAAACACAACAGGTTAAAACAAGAAATGAAGACTACAACTAATACTGCAGAAAAAAATCTGTGTAGGCAGCAGTCACCACAGATGGGATTCATTCAGTATACTGCTCTTAGTTCTACCACCCACATAATCCCCATTATCATTTCCTAGCAAACACACTTCATTAGCTCTCAAGAAATCTGTATTGTCTCTCCCAGCAGATCACTGAAGGTACTGTCATGATATGGATATAAAAGCTAAAGGTCATATCAATTAAAAAACGTTCCTTTAGGATCCTTTAGAAGGTCATAATTAAGCATATTTTCATTTGATGACAACCAACAATATAATTTGATGAACTACTACCAATTTTATCCTTTATAAGTAAAAGTATTCTTCCTGCTAGTATTGAGCATTAGGATATCATCATCTAGTGGTTCTCCCTGTTCCCTATTTGTTTGTTCATTTGTCCCAACTAATTAAGTGATAGCACAAACTCGAGAAAGCGATGTGCTGTCCCAGAGGAAGGAATCAAGGCTCTCTGCCTTTGCTGGAGCACAAGCTGTCATTCCTGGTTTGTATACAGGGTGGAGTTCTGCATTCTTTGTATTGCTCCGACTGTTGACGCTGATGACAGTTCTTCCAGGAGAGACAGTGCTTTGATCATGTGCGTAGCTGTGGATGAGGAGGAAACTGGCATTGCCTTATAACGAAGGACGCGATGACTTAGGGAACTTGGCTGAGTGAATGTGAAGATAGAAATTCTAATTTTTTTCTTCTTCCCCTTTTTTCCCCCAACTGTTGTGCTATAATCTAGTTATAAAGCAGCTTTGCTGTAAACAGATTCAGATGAGTCCAAATTAAAATGGAAAAAAACCCCAACAAGTGCTTGTTTTGTTATTTTAGAGGGGGAAAAACCTGTAAAATTATGAAAAATCGCCTGATCCGATTCACAAATAGTTGTATCAACACAATTGTGAGAAGCAAGGCATGATGGTGAGGGTGCAAACTCCACAAGCTGGTGTAGCTGCCAGAGTACTCATAATATTAAACCACAACCAAACGCATCATGACACCCTTAGCAGAATTTAATTAAAATGTCCAAATCATCCATTCTTGTGGTGGTCAGTTCACTTTGAGTTAGGACAGAGTAATTGTTTCCAAGTACTTTGCCTGCAGCAGTGGAGTAGACTACACAAGACGGTCTTATTTACGAGTTTTTAATAAATTACCAAATCAGCCATGTGGCTTTATGTTCTTAAAAATATTAGCTGCTAAATGTTGGTTGCTAAAGGTCATAGAATTATAGTTTGAAGAGTTTGCCGTTCAAGCACTATCTTGTCACTTCTTGTTCCTCCATTTAATGAATTGTTAACTAACATATTTAATGCCTCAGGGAATCTCCATCTTACTATTCTTTCCTTCCTAGGAACTTTACAGATTTCCGTGAATGGAACAATAGAGGTTTCACACATTGATTTCCTGTTTCATTTCAGACAGCTGGTGGTGATGTCACACACAATCACCTGTGTCTAACAAGCACCTGATACTGTTCCTTCCTTAGGGACTGGAAGTACAAAACACATGCACATACCAGCTCTGTATTGGCATTTGTACTACAAACAGTGGATTGCTATCATGATTCAGATAAACAGAAGACTAGCTCAGCTGTTTTAGTTACTTTGGATCATTTCCTGCAGCTTTACTCATCCTCCCAATTAACATGAATACACATTTGGTATTTTTCCAAGTTAGCCATTAAGGAGGTTAAGTAGGTTGGGCCTTGTGACTAATGTTTCCTTGGCTCTGACTGTATTTTGCTGCACCCCTAGAGTATTCTATCATACTTTATTAGCATGCAGGAGAAACTCTGAGATTCCTAATTGTAGGACAGCACTTGAAACGTTCAAGAAATCCCTAAGCTCCAAAATGAGAAATCCCAGTCGTAAGTAAGACCCAGCATGGAGGGGCAAATACAGAAGTACTTGTACTGTAAAGAAGTATCTTGCATTACCATTGTCATTATTAATAGTTTCCTACTGCTGAACTTTCATGTTCTGTATTGAGTAAAAAACCGATCAATTACCAGTGCCACAATAAAACCTAGTCAAGAGGGTGCTGCAGTAGTTGGATGAGGTTCTTCAACCCCTAAAGATGTTTGTTGCTCCACTAACATGGTAAAGGTAGTAAACAGGTTTTGTCATTGCTGATGCCTTGTCACAGGCAACAGATTAAGAATGCAGTTGCTTAACTATTTCACTACATAAAGTTTAAATGTAATCCTGTTTTAGAAATGTCAGCAATATAAAGAGGCAGCAGCTAAGGGGAAGCAACATGATCCATCAATGTGCAGTAAGCATATCCCTCACCAGTGTTTAGTTGTGAATCATGATGAATATTACATCCATGGATTAAAGTCCTGATCTTACATAGTCATTTGCATAGAAAATGGGTCTGTTCAGGAGCTGAGTATTGTCTGTATAGACACTTACCTGGAACAAGAAAATCTTTTTAAGTTAGCTTTAGAAATCACCTTAGCTAAATTACTGAAAAAGAAAAAAAGCACATATTCTAAAATAAGAGTGTTCACTTCAAGGGTGGGTACTCCTCGAAATGTTTATCTCCCTAGGGCTATGCTCCAGGTGCTAGTGCTGCAATAAAAATTGATTACTCTTTCCACACCTCACTGTAAATATGAAATGGCTCTTACAATGCCTCAGTTTGTTTTCCTCTATTGTGTTTTACATTACTTCACCATAGAGGAGCAGGAAGTATAGAGATAGTACTACAGGTGTTACATGTCATGGGTGTGTTGATTTCTGCTTTCGAAGTCAAGCCACTGAGTGAATTTCCTCCTTCTGTGTGCTACAAATAAAAAACCAAAACAAAACATCTATTTAAACATAAACACCAGTCTTACTTCCCCTATCTTTTGTAGATATTTGTGTTAAGGATCACAAAGGAGGGAATATTCTGTAGCCTTCATAGAAATTCCTGACAGAGAAGCACCAATGGAAGAACCAGTTGCATATGGCATTGTTTCAGTAGAAACTATCATTTTTATAACCCATACACTGCTGCCCATATGTACTTTCTTACCCTACTAGAAAATCAAGCAAGTCAGATAGAAAGAAGTATTAAGATTTGAAGTAGGTTAAGTTTACCTAGAAGTGCAGTTAAGTGTGCTCCAAGGGCAGGTCAGCAGAAGCTCTTCTTGCCTTCCAACCCAGGAGATCAGAAGAGCATGCTGATGTACCTCAGTGCCAATGGTCTGGCTAAGGTGAAGCAAATCATGCAGTGATTAATGTTTTTTTCCTGGTCTGTTTGCCTGAACTCTGTAATTGAAAATTGCTAAAGCAGGTCATTTGAAGTATGTGTGGTATCTTAGGAACTATAACTTAGTGATCATAAATTTGCATTACAAATGCTCTTATAGCTCCTTACTTGGCATAAATTTTCAATCTGAACTGCTTATTAAGTATACCACAACTCACTCACCCTGTAATTACCACTGGCCTAATATCTGTTCATTGTAAGTTCCATTTTCTTTTACTTTTCATTCTCTATTCCCTTCTTTCAGATGTTTTTGATTTTATGTAAAAAAATCAAGTAGTGAGTTCTTCCAATTTCTCATTCATTCTTCTGTGGTGAGGAAACAGAAAAACTCATATAGAAATTATTAAAGAATCAGCTAAAACATATCAAGGAAAGGTGCAACAAAGAAAACTGTGGAAGGTGGAATAAATGGCAAAAATACATGAAAGACAGATGTCACCTTTTCAAATTCAGTGAAGCTACACTTGCCTTCTTTAAAAAACGCTTTCAGAGAAGTAAGACTGGTAATTTTAGTCTATTCAGTAGGTACAGATATTAAGCATAAATTTTGAAGAAATTAAAGGCAACAGTGTTTGGAATGTTCACCATCAGCAGGTAAGATTATCAAGTTCCTGAGTTTTCAAATACAAAACATTTAAGCTATGGTCAGATACTGTATTCAGGAGATTGAAAAGCAAAACTTTAATCAAGCTGAAAGATTTAAGATGTTTCAGTGAAGTAGTTAAAAAGATGTACGTAAGCATTAAGTCATTAAAATGACTTAAGCCTCTTAATCTTCTCAAAGGCAGATTAGGCTAAATTTAAACAAAACATGACATGAAGTCTAGTTTTGGTTTCACACACTATGTATCCTTGGTACAGAATTCAGTATGTATAGTTCTGAACACTGATTTTTGTAAGACAGCATTATGTTCCTACAGTCTCCAAAATACACTTGCTATGGAGATCTTTCTAACAGCTATCTGCAAAAACCACTAATGACCCATCCTAATAGTACATGCATTACTTCTACATTTTCAGGAAAAAGGAAAACTCTTTGAAATCAGGTAAATGTTTGTGCTCATACCAACTGTTGCCAGTGCGCGATTCCCTTTAAATTCTGAGATTTTTGTAAGCTCCAATGGCAAATGGGAATTCATGTAATACCAATTTTCTTACACAATATGGGCATGTTATTCCTTTGCAGAATTTGTGACTAAAGGAAAAGCCTTTCAGAATAATTCCTTAGCTCTACTGAATATGAAGAACAAAAAACTGTAATTGTGAATAATGCACTTTTAAAAAATATCTGTAAATGTTTTCCATGGTGTTCTCATAACAATATCACTTCTGCTTTTAAACCTTGCAGAACTAAGAACTCTTTAAAATATGTAAGGTTTAAAATATAATTTTGGTACCCTTGATTACTGTACCACAAGTTGACAAAAAGCTGGGAATTAAGTCCTCATACTTAGCATCCTATTAAATGACATTTTAAAAGTAAATAGCCAAAAAAGCTATTATTAGGGGGAAAAAAGAAATCTAATTCTATTAAGAAGTTTAGTTATAATGATTTGGTCTCTTTTAAAGTACTGACGAAAAGGTTTAACATGGTAGTTAGAAGAACTGTAGAAGCTTATTCTAAAAATTAGGTTAACACTGCAGTCCAGCATATATTGTCAAACATCTTTAATTACTTTTTGCTCAATGGATTTATTCTTTCTCCAATTACAGCAGATGGATCAGGTACAGTTCTAGCATTAATTTCCCTATGGCTGTAACTTGCTTCATTTGCAGTAGAGATGATGAACCACCAAATTCATATTCCAAGAAGAGAAGAGATCTTTAATGATGGCCAGAACCAGAGGACTCTGAAACAAAGACACGATTCAGACTGTTCAAACAGTAAAGCAAATCAATTCAGGAATGCAGTGCAGGTCCTAGAACTGACAACTGTACTTACATCTGAGCACAAGATTTGGCTATTCAAATACAACAATAACCTCAGAATATGTATGTAAGTAAGCTTAGCAAATATTAAAAATCCTCTTTTGCAAGTTTTAAAGTAAAACACCCATTCTTCCTTGGTTTTGTTATGGCTCTTCCATAACTGAGGTTTATTTACACTATTATTCTAAGTCTACTAGGCAGTATTTTCTCTAATTGCACATTTAAAAATATAAATAGTATTTCCATGTACAAATTCAACTGGGAGCTAATGGGTTGTCTCTCATGGTGCAAAAAGTGAACTGAGATACAGCAGTTCATGAAAAAATAAATTCCAGTGTGATGTCAGAAGAAACTGTCCTTAAGTATCTAAATACTACTTTATAGAGATACAAAAATACATATTCAAAACATGAGTTTATGCTTTGTAGTTTCTTGACAGCTAAAATAGCAGGCACTCATGAAATCAAGGTGATTTAAGTAATTCCATTAAATAGTTGTTACTATTATTTAAAAAAATTCCTCGCCCACACAGTCAAGGTATAGAACTTCCATTCTACTCCTAAAACCTACACAAAAGACAATTTTTGTGCAGATCCACAGATGCTTCTAGGTTATAAAATCACCAATACAACCAAAATTACTCATTTTGAAGTAGACTTTAAACATTTGCTAGATCTGTAAGTTAAGCCCCAAACTTATGTAATGTAAAATATTCTGAGCTAATTTTTACTGCACTCATTTAAAAATTACACCAAGGTATTAGATATCTAATACTTACTATTTCCCGCTGATTTTTTGCCTGGAAAAAGAAAGAAAAAAAATAAGCTGAACAATGACAGTTAAAAATATATTTCCTATTTACTTTTGGCAGATAAATTTTAATTAGCTTATTATTATTAGCTTAAACAAAAATTGTAAGTGTACAGCATGTACTTTCCATGGTACATCTCTCTAAACTTTATACTGATTTTTAAAAGTTGTTTGTTTTTGATTAACCAAGACTCCATGCATTTAGAAATTATAATCATCAAGACTTCTACTATAATTTGAAAGAAACATCTATGGAATGTTACTATTTTACATAATATATGGATATACATACATCCAATATATGGATGCAAACTGAAGTGAAATGTTTGCTTTAAAATTTTCCTTTGTATTTTACATTCCCATTGTAATTATTCACCTAAAACATTGATTCACAGTGATCAAAAATAAAATTCTTCGTAATGAAGATAGTTGTAAGAGATTGTACAGTCTCCATCCTTGGAAATACTCAAATTATGAATAAGGCGATAAGCAACCTGATCTAACTTTGATCTAACAGCTTCAAGCACTAGTTTGGACTAGGTGAGCTCAAGAGGTCCCCTCCAATTTATCCTAATTTATTCCATGTATTATTTTCAAAATTGTTCCCCAAGTGCAGAAAGGGCTACAGCTATTAAAGACTATTTTTACTTCCAAATAAAGCTTAACATACAGTTGCCATTTATCCTGGTTTTTTGGCCCTCAAAACCTGACACCAGGACATCTGTCTAAGTCAAGAATTAAAGTAGTGTGACATGAACACAAATTTGAAATAGTCTGTCATTTTGAACTCTCCCTGAAATAAAAGGTTAAAACAAAAGTTAAACTTTTTTTCCTTTCTCTCTACCTCAACTCATATTTACTTAATACTCATTAAGCTCAACTATTTATGTTTACTTAAGCTTGTAAGTGCAGTGTATCAGTTTTGGAATGCTATACATTATTTGGACAAAGCTAGAGAAATACTGAGGTAATATCTCTCAGCTGTTCCCACAGCAAGGGGTTCCTTTCTCTGGGAACTTTGCCTACAACTTAAAACGCTTCATTATTCACGACAGCCAGTAAAGGGTTTGACTTGGGATTTTTTGAGCATAGTCTAAATTGGCAAACAGGACCTTTAAGACACCATAATCTTTTACTGTTCTACTGTTCTTCTTTAAGGGACCTGGCCCATTCAAATTTATTATTTTTATATTATTCTGTTTCTTTCTCTGAGGAAGTCATCCAATGTCACTAAGTAACACACATTCTCATGTTCAATGATGTAGCTCACATTTTGAGGTGCCATCAGCCTAAAATACACTTTCACAAGTTCATGTGAGAAAACCTTTTAAAAACTATTTATTTTCAAAATCTTTAGCAAGTAAATTAGATCTGCATTTTAAAAACCAATTCCTACATTACCTAATCTTCATAATGTAGGCACAGTTACACTGATATTTGTGTATTTTTGTTAGTGGAACCTTCTACAATGAGCATTTAAAACATCTAAATTTTTATAGCAAAGACCTGGCCCTAAGTAAGAGTGTTAATTTCTTATTTCCTGGGTCTTCAATTTCCAATCTTCAATGACTGATTTCTGTTAGGGGTATTCTCATCTATAAACCTCATCTATAAGATAACAGCTAATGGAGACTACAATGTGTAACTTACCTCCATATGAAATCTTGTAGTAGGCATAAGCTGTTAATGCTATACCAACCCATACTTCTTGATACACAGTAGAGAAGTAGAATTTCATGGGTTTCAATGACTTTGGAATCATGGCCTGCACCATCTGAAAATTATAAAAAGTTTTGTCATTTAAAGTTTTGCAGTTGTATTCTTACCTGCTGGATTTTTAACATACATACAGACACACACCCACATATATACATCTATCTTTATGTGTACACACACACACTCCTGATACATATCAGCATCAGTTTACAGGTTAAAAAAAAATCCCCAAGCATGCCAAAGTACTTATTCCACGGCAGAGAAATGAAAATTCGGAGTTAAAGTTACAATTTATGGGCTAACACACAAAAAAAAGAAATTACAGCTGATGAAAGGGTTCAAAGATGAATCAACAGAACATTTACAGAGCAGCAAGAGCTAGACTTCTCTCTGCTATCAGTGTCAGCTTTTTCTTAATGTTTCCAGATTTCCTCAGGAAGAAGTCTCATTCCAGACAAGCCAGAGAGGCTCCTTCCTTGCACTACTAATTTATCTTCCCTCCCTCGCAGCTGTCTCTTCCAGCATGGCAATTTCTACTCAGAATAGCAAAATAAGTGATGTTAAGCTAATGAATTCGTGCTTTATCATAACTATTTGACTTTCAAAATACGCCCCAAGAGCAAGAAGCCTGGTTGGTGTTTTTTTTTTCTTTTCCATGCAGCTTTGTTAGACAAAGAAAATTATAGGAGGTTTTAAAATAAAGCTTATCCTAACTCCCATAAATGTTAGTTCACATTTGCACCACACTGTACTGAGATGCCCCATGTTCTACTGTCTTATGCACAGCACTTCAACAATAGTCACTATTTACGCTTATTACACCCCAATGAAGTGAGCTATACACACATATAGACAGCATACAGTAAACCAGAGACCCAGGAAAGAAAAGCAGAGTTAAACTTCTCTGAGGTAATGCTCATTACTTATCTGCCGTTACTAAATGTAAAGCATCGTTTGGCAAGCCTCAAAGAGAAGAGCAACAAGGGCAGCCAGTGTCAAAACAGTTGGAAAAATCTAGGTTCTTCTTAAAGAATGAAAGCAACTTTGAGGCAATTCATATATAATTACAGACAAACCCACATTTATCTCTGTTTATGGACAGTTATTTTAGTCATTTTTTATTGCGGCAAAAGTTCCTGGAACACCTTTGTGCTTTCACCAACGCTATTAAGGACACTGCTCACTTAAATTTTCAGTGTTTGTAGTTTGACATGAACAGTGGATTACAAACAGTTACTCTGCTATAGCAGAATATCAAGACATACTAACAAACAAGGAGACTAAACAGAACAGGAAGGCAAGATTTCCCCACCACTACAGAACACAGGGAATAAGCAGTGCTGTTTCCACTAAACACCGTGCTGAAGTCCGGCAGAGACCTTTCCCCAAGGCCTGCGCTGGCGCGACGTCGTTCCATTTTTTTTTCCTGAAATCTACCCGGAACAACGCTGTATTTGCTGTCTCCTTGACCTCCCCAACACAACCCCCCGCAGCCCGGGGCACCTACGGCCCGCCCGAGGCCCGACCCGCTGCACGGGGGTGGGCGGGTAACTGCAAAGTTCCAGCGCCGCGGGCCGCATTCCTGTTCTCCCTTCTTCCCTTCACAGGCTGAACCAGCTCTGCCCCCCACCCGAGACACCCCTGAGCGGTGCCCGCCAGGAGCCGGCCGGGGCTCGCCAAGCCCGGACCCACCGTGCCAGAGGGAGCGGCGAAGGTCACACTCGGGGACGGGGACGGGTCCGGTGCCGCCGCGGGGTGCGCCGGGAAGGGACGCGCGGCGAGCGGGGACAGCAGCGCCCCCTATGGCCGTGGAGGACCAGAGCGCCCTCGCACCACAGCGATGCCAGCCCCGCTTCCTTCAGAATCATGGAATGGGTCAGGCGGGAAGGGACCACAGTGAGGCACCTGCTCCAACCTCCCTGCTCCGGCAGGGTCATCCCAGAGCACATGGCACAGGATTGCATCCAGACAGTTCTTTAATATCTCGAGCGAGGGAGACTCCACACCTCTGGGCAACCTGTTCCAGTGCACGGTCACTACACAGTGAAGTTCTTCCTCATGTTCAGGTGGAACTTCCTGGGCATCAGCTTCTGCCCAGTTGCCTCTTGTTCTATCGCTTGGCACCACCAAGAAGAGCCTGGCTCTATCCTCTTGCCACCCTCCCTCCAGATATTTATATATACTGATGAGGTCCCCTCTCAGTCATCTCGAGACTGGACAGGCCCAGCTCCCTCAGCCTTTTCTCATAAGAGAGATGTTCCAGTCCCCCAATCATTCCCTGTTGTCCTCCACTGGACCTGCCCCAGGAGCTCCACGTCCCTCTAGGACTGAGGAGCACAGAATTGGACACAAAACTCCACGTGCACCTCCCCAAGGCTGAGCAGAGGGGCAGGATCACCTCCCTCGACCTGCTGGCAGTGCTCTTCTAATGCAGATCTTCACCTCAGTCCTGCTTCCCAAGAACAAGCACAGCAGGTGTCCTGTGCCAGGACAATGCTGGGAAGGGCCTCTCACAGTCTATGCAGCATGTCCTTTAGGGAAAAGCTTGTCCTGGAGGAGTGGGAGGCACCCCCTGGGCCAGATTGAGGAGGTCTGAGACACCTACGTGCCTTGCAGGCTATTTCCTCCGGGTGCTGGGAAGGCAGGGTGACTGGAATTCCAGAGCTGTGCTCGGGCATTGTTCTGTGGGGTGAGGGGGGGAATGACTGCCCAGGCTTCCCGTGGCTGTGAAAGGAAAGCAGAGCTCAGACCTCTTTTTTGTGCATTAAAATGCTGTAAAGTGGGATCATAGGCTGCATTTACTTTCCTACTGAGTATTTACATAACCTGCAGGTGTATAGATTTGCTACATATGAGCTTTGTCACACAGGGCAAGACTTCTTGGATCTTACATGGGGTTTTTTTGCACTTAATATAGGAACATAACTTATGTCGATGAAATACTACATGTACCTCACCTCCTTTGTTTAGAACTTTCAAAACATCTTGACATTTTTGTCAGGAAAATCCCCTTCTTTAATTTAGGATTTTGAGGCTGATACATTAAGCAACCAGAGACTGTGGTATCCTTATCTCTCTACATATACCCTAGATTTGTATTTACCTGACAGTAACAGTTCTAAAGCAGCCAAATACCTGCACTGGATCAGGTACTCAGTGTGAAGATGATAAATCCTATTAGACAAAGTAAGGGGCTACCCTGTGTTTGTGTTGGTTTTCATTATTTATGTGATTTAACAAATTACACACAGACGTTTGCAGTTACTTCAGAAGAGGCGATGACCGGATGAAAGGGAAATTCATGGAACACACGTTTATTTTAGTTCCTATTCTTCTTTTGAAATTTATCCAATAGGGATGACAGGCTTTAGTATTCGACCCTCCAGTATACTTCTGGTCTGCGTCTGTATGTCCTGCCTTTCTAAGCAAAGCTTTAGTAAGTTTTGGGGGTCGGTTTAGAGGAATTCAGCCCGCAGCCCCAGATGAATTGGTTGGGAAAGGAGGGCAGATCCCATCCCGGAGCGCTCCCGCCGGGGGCGGGGTCGGGCGGAGGCTGGGAAGGCGCGCATGTGCCGGGAAGGGCGGCGGCGTGGGACCGCGTGCTGGGAGCCGCCATCCACCGCCATCCACCGCCATCCACCGCCATGCTGCGGAAACTCACCGAGGAGCAGAGCCGAGACTGGTTCACCATCGGCGGGGCCGTCACCGCCGTCGAGCTCCTGGGGCAGGAGGCGCGGGTCGGCCGCCCTGGCGCTTCCTCCCGCCACCCCGCACGGCAACCACTGACGGCTGCGGGGTGAGTGCAGGGCGCTGGGCCGCTGCTCTTCATGGCCTCCCTCTCTGCTGTGTGCCCGTGGCCCCGGGTATGCCGGGCATTCCCCAGAGTCAGGGCAGCCTCCTCTGGCTCCCCTGCTCTGCATGGGCCCAGGCTGTGCAGTTGTTGGATTCCAGCCTAACACCCCCGGTGGCTGATGTGTTTTTGTGCGTTTAATACTTAATGTTATTTTCTGATTTGCTACGTAGCTCTCTTGTCTCCATCATCACTAGGTGTGTTGCATGTAGGGTTTGCTTTTTCTGAAGTGCATTAGTACTGGTGTGCAGCTGTACGTAGATCGTGTTGAAAAACTGTAGAACTGTATTAAACTCAGTTTATTCTGATTCAGGTGCATTAACTTAAAATTTAACAGTGACAAGTGACAAATGAGATTGCCGAGTTCATTACTCTCGTGACCTAATTGAAGTATTTAAGTTACCAGAGTAAAGCAAGGCAGAGCTATATTGGCATGTTGCTCCTTGTGCATTACTCTCAGATGGCAGAGTTTACAGGCAACGAGAAGTGTATGTGTTTGCATTGCAGCCACGTACATTTGGTTTTCACTGGAGTCGGGATACTGAAATCCAAAAAATACTTTCCCCTGGATGCTGCCTGGACTGTGGCAGTGCATATTAATCTTGGTGTTTAGACCAGGTGTGGTAGTGTATCTGTGGTTGCCATAGAAAAGTGTTTTGTATGTACTTCCATACAGTAAAGTATTTTTCAGAATGGGCTGGGCATACACTCTAGACTGAGAGTTTTGGGTTTTATTTTTCCCTGTGTGGTGCACAGCAGTAGAGGTTGCTGTATTTCAGGAACTCTCTTAAAAGGTATACATTGGCATCTGAGAAAGAATGAACTTTTTGCATAACATCTTGCTATGAGGCAGTGTGATATTTCAGCAGAGACTTTTTAGGCTATCAGTGTTGCTGTCTTCGTGTCAAGTGAAGGGCAAAACTGGCACCTCAAAATATCTGTCTGTTTTTATCTTTCAGTGTAAAGGTGCTGCCATTGCCAAGCTCTGAATCACTAACCGAGAGCAAACCGGGTTTTGTGCAAGTAATTAAAACTTCCCAGAAGTGACCACACAAAATTTTACGGTTCTTTGAAGTTACTTCTGTGAATATGATTCCTCAACCCAGTACACACAAGGTGTTTGTGACTTCTCAGTCTTTATTTAGGTGACATTAGCGTTTCTATAGTACTTTTGGAGTGTTCGACAAGAGATTCTTGAACCAAGCTGAGCACTAAGCCACAAAATCCTTTTTGTACATTTCCTGTACACAGGAGAAATGAGCAAGATTCATCAAGCCTTATGTGTCTAGGCAGAGGCAAATTTTTATTTTTGGTTGGACAGATACCTCTTTCCACTCACGAGTCTTAACAGATAATGTGAGTTTGACAGTTGTGTTAGTAGGGAAAAAACCCTATTTTTACAGGTTTGGTTTTTAAAATTTTTTTCCCCCTGTCCGAGGGGGACAGAGGTGATGTGCATCCTAAATGACCACTTATGTAAGTGTGGACAGAATTTCTTACCAATAGCTATAAAATCTTTGAATATAGATGATAGGTGCATGTGTGTGCTGACACAGAATGGAAGGAATCTCTATGAGAAGCTGTGTTGGTTTAGGTGTGTTTTGCTTCCGTGCATATTTCTGTTTCACAGCTCTGGGAATGTGTTTACATTTAGAGAGTTTTTGTAAAACTTGAAGTTTCTATAGGAGGTTTAGGTTCAAGTGGTTAGATGGAAAGGAAATGCTTGTATTTTATTCACTGACTTCTTAAGAGTTTGAAGAGCTGAAAACAAAAGAATTTCTCCTCTTTTTTTGAGGCTGCTTGTAGCATAATTGTCTATTTCCTTCAAAATTCCTTATTGGTTCCTTGGGAAAGTCAAAACCAAAAGTTATTCAGATTTTTCAAATGCTTATTTGTATTTATTTAAAGCTGGATATACAATTACTGATGAAGACTTCTCTGCCTACCACTTTTGTCTAAATTTATATGTAAGAATGTGTGGGTTTAATGCCAAATTGGTAATGGTAATAACAGGTGTGTTACTGCACACAAGTCTGTGTAATAAGTAATATTTTACAAAAATGTTACTGAGATTGTTTAATGGGATCTGAAAGCCTCATGTCTCCCTTAAAAAGAGATGTGCAGTGTGTTCTTTTCCTTTACCAATGATGCCTCATTTTCCAAGGCTTTTAAGATTATTTTGTTTCCTGAATTACTTCTAGAATACCAGTATTAATAATTGTGGTTGTTAGGGAAAGGTAACAGAAATAGAAACCACAGAGAATGTGGCTGGAATTTTGATCCTTAAATAACTTGTTGATTACTTTAATTCCTCTGATTATGTTTAACTGAAAGAGAAGAAATTTAGACCCTTAAATCCTTCCGTGTTACCAACACAATTGTGTTCACATTAAAACAGTTAAAGGCTTAAGTGTGGAAAAGGTGGTTATTCTCTCCTTTATTTCCTGCTTTTCATAGGTGTACCTTTCACCAAGTTAGCACCTTTTTGAAGCTGACTTATTTGGTTGGAAACATTGCATGCTGTTTACTTTGCTTGACACTTGTGCAGGTGGGAGACATTGCTGTCCTTTGGTATTACTACCGCTCACCTTTCTGTCACCAGAGGGGTTTGTGTTGGTTGCCCGCCTATTTCAGAAATAGCTGCTGTCTCAGTGTGAGGGACAATGCAGTTTCAGAACACCTCATGCAAACCATGTAGGGCATAAATAAAAAGTACTTAAAGAAGCAGTTGTAGAGTTCTTGGACAGTTACCTCCCACGGGGTAGTGGTGACTGGCCTCCAGCAATCTTACTCCTGTCTGATGTAGCCAAATTGTAATGGTAAGCATAATTCTAGAAAATGACTTGTCTTAGCTGGTGAGCTGAGGAACAGGTTTTCTTGGCAATATATTGTGGTAAATCTAACAGATTATTTTAAAATATGTTTAACATTTTTAGTTTGGTTTCTTGCTCTTACACCATTGCTTTTTCTATGCATTTCTCTGCTTTTTAATTAGAGAGAGTATATAACATTTTGGTCAGGAGGAAGTGCTTGTACTCCATGAAGTAACCGCACATGTCAGTATTTGAAAAAATGGACAAAATGAGGCCTTAGAGGATGGCGTTTTCTCAGCCTTTGGATAATTTTTTTCCTGTACCTTCTGCAGTTCTCCTTTGCTTTTCCTGCTCCTTTGCTCCCAAATATGGATACCAGAACGGGATGCAGTAGCCTGGTTAAAACATGAATATAAAAGTAGATGAGCCTTTTTGTGCATTTGCTTGGCATTGTGTAGGGATTTAACGTTGAATTGGCTATGATGCCTACCTATAGTTTGAAACTATTATGCAGCAACTGCCTTTTAGAATTTGGCGTAGTTGATAGTCCTTGTTTCTGGACTTAGAAAACTGCATTTGCTGATGTTAAAGTGAAATTGAAGTGAAGGTTATGAAGAATAAGTTGTGTCTGGGGTTATCTTGTGGAGTTGTTTTTGTTTGTTTGTTTTCCCCACTCATTTTTGGTAATCATTATGGTAAGTGGATCTTCCATGTTACTGGCCTTCCATTTTCCATGAACTAAAATTTGGAAGCTGCATTTTTAGAGTTTTTTAACCTATTTTCCAATAGAAGGCTGTGAGGATACCATTTTAAGAAATAAAGAAGTAAACTTAACGTGAATTGCCATTGTAGGAATCTTCCACATTTGACTCCTTAAAAGCTATCTGAAACCAGCATTATGGATATTAATTGTCAGAGTAATACAAATTCTGCCAATGCCTTTTAAATACTCAGTACCTGTTACCCTCCTTCATGTAGAAAAGGTACTTGGCATTTAATACTTAGGAGAGTTTTATCACTGAGGAAAAACCTTTCTTTGGATCCATTGCTGCCCTCATGCAGGGATTAGATTAGAACTGCAGAAGAATCTCCAGCTCCTGGTGCTGCATCAGTAGGGCAGAGTAAGTTTAGAACAGGGGTTTTGTTACTAATCCACAAACTGACAACCGACAAGAAGAGGACCAAGAGTTTATAGCAGCTCTGAGTGCAGATACAGTTTCCTACATGCAATGTTCTCTATATCATAAGCTTTTCAAAGGTTTTTTTAAACAGCATTTTTAAAAAGATTTAAAAGTGGTTAATAAAAGATTGTGCCATTTGTTCATCCAGTTTGTGTTGCATTATTAGTAAATTCTTTCTGGAGTGGGAGATACAGCTGTGGAGCATAAGATGCCTTGAAGTTGTGTTACTAGCTTGATGAAATCTGAATGTCTTCTTCAGTATGCTTGAAGAAAATACCAGAGGAAGCAATTTTGTTTGTGAAATAGTGTATTTTCTGAATTGGGCCATGTGAGCCTTGCCCACTTTTTCTGATTGGCAGACAGATTAAAAGGGAATATGGAGAAGAAGAGGTTATATAAGACATGTAAAAACTTGTTACATACCGTGATGGGAGCACAATTGCAGATGTAGCCAACTGAGTTCTGGCATATGTTTTCATTGATTTTCTGCTCTAATTGCCTGCTGTGACCGTGACTGCTACGTATGCGATTAATCTTGTAAAACTTTGTGAACCCACAGTGATAGATAATGGCAGCTGAAAAACATTAAATTTTGTTATGTGTAAATTGAGAATGAACGCCTTGTGTGTTGGAAATGATCTGTTGACTCCTTGGCTAGTCTAGAGAAGTACCATCTGATTTGATCAAAATGTTAAAAGTTTAATGCAGAATTTGGATTTCAGAACAGCTTCCAATAAGTCAAATGAAAAAGGGCTATTTGAAATTAAATAATTCAATAATTTTTTCAAGAATAGCGAGCTAGTTGTTAAATATCTAGTGGTTTTGTTTAGCTGTCCACCTTCACATACGTGCATATGCAGAGTATAGTTTAGAAAAAAATACAGAAACAGTACATGCAGCATAAGTTCCATCAGTGTTTTCATACAACTTATTCTTGATGTTAAGAAATAATTACTCAGCTCCAAAAAGTATTTACCAGTTTATTTGATATAACTGATATTAAACTAAAGTGTTTCTTTTACACAGTATAAAGTTCCCATAGAGCCTACAAGCTATGCGACAAACACAGAAGTTTTTGTCTAATGCTCTGTGGATTGATGCTGTTTCAAAATATGGAAAGCAATCTTTTTTTTGTTGTTTAAATACTTCTAGCTCTATATGGCTAAAAATTAAAATGCTTCAGAGTTTTTTTTCAGAAACATCTACATTTTTGATTAAAAGATGGCTTCAAACACAACAGCTCTAAGAAACTATCAAGATAAAAGTGAGTTGATACTTAAAGTTACTGCATACTAGCTATTACAAAGGATTTTAATTTCTGAACTTGGAATAAAAATGGGAGCATGTCATATTTCTTACTCCTACGTGTCTGGGTGGCAATTACAAGAAAGGAATGTGGATGGCTACTTAACTTTTTGAAAGTAACACAAACCAACTTAACTAGATGGGTAGTAATAGGGTAGATTCCAGATTCTGTGAGAGAAAGTGGGAAACATGCTTTGTGTGTTTTTGTCGACATAACTTGAAACCGTGGGGATTTCATCTTTGTCTGACTTGTTGGAGCTGTCGCCATGCGGACGGAAATGTTCAGGGCAGTTTGTATTCCATGCATCCACCAGCTGCTCTGCTTGGTTTTCTCTCTCAATGGTGGTAAGAAAATCTTTTAAAACTTGCTTGAATATATAGACTATTTCCCAGGGTAGAACGTCATTTTCTGCCAAAACTTCACGAAATCTAGAAACAAGCAAAAATTGAAATGTAATCATTGGCACTGAAAACTTTTCTCTTTCCTCTCTGGTCATTTGGGGGTGGGGAGGAGGAAATGACTGCGTTCTGGTGTCATTTTTTCCTTGCTGCCACATTTCCCCACTCACCTCCCCCAGAAGATTGTCAGAGGAAAAGAGCTTTAACAATGCACTGGATGTGCTCCAGCTATTGTGGATTGAAAATGGTTGTGATTGGGTCGGCTTTTTTTTTTTTTTTTTTGGCCCATCTGGGTAACTTGATTTAAACTGACTTTGCCCTTAGGTATATTCTGGGCTTTAAAAGGCAAATGGACTTATTCTGTCATTTCTATGAGTTCCCAGAAAATGTACTTAAAATGCAGGCATAGGAGAATTTTTCTTCATAAAATGCGTGGAGAGATTTTTATTTTTTTTTTTTTAAATTTACAGTGATTTTCTAGTTTTCAGGAGCTTTCTGGTATTGTGGACAGTAAGGCTGGATTTCTGAATAATACTGCATTGCATTAGTCCTTTTATTTGATTTTTAGTTACTGGTTTGCTATTTAATAAATAATAGGCATAAGTCACAAGAAAGACTGGAAGCATCGAAAGGTCATATGAGATTTCCTTTGTTTGGATTAGACCAGGAAAATCCTGCTTTAAAACTTCCTTCAAGTGCAACATATTAAAGTGAAGATGTAATTTCTAAAACACCTGTAAAAATGTGCTCCAGTTGCTGGTCATTGCTACTTTTGAAGAGCAGAGCCAAATACAAACTTAGATTAGGTAGAGAAACATTTTACTTGTGATAGAGAGCTCAGAGTCAAGGAAATCTGAAACAATTACCTGCTGAGAACAGTTCCTGTTTGGCAAGGCTGGATTTGTGAGCACAGTACTTCGAGCTGCCGTTGCTCAGTAGCTGGAATTGTTGCTTGAGGGTTTTGGTAGTTCTTGAGCCAGTTGTAATCTGTGCCAGTTTTCTGGACTTTCTGTTCATTTTCAATCTCTTGCACCAATCTTTCACGCTCTTTCAGGTGCCATTTCAGCTCCCTCAACAGGGTTTTTGTAACTACTTCTGATCCAGGACATCTTGTGGGTTTGTAGGAATCAGTTTTTGACCATTTCATCCAGCCGAAAAGTGGCATTTTTAAGCTGTGAGGGGAGAGGAAAAAAAAGAATTTTGCTTGTGTCTATCCAATCTATTAGTTCTTTTTACCTGTAAACTTCCGTCTTAGGAACTGAATGTTTGAACAAAACTTTATTAATTATCCTAAAATAGTTTGCTGTAGAAAATCACCAGGCCATAATGAAATATGACAAGCCTCACACCTTACAATATTTCCTGTCTCTTTTCTGAGTTAACATACTATGTGAAATTTACAGCGTTTGAAAGTGTGTATCTGTCATCTTCGAAGTATTTCATATTTTATCCTGAGAATATAAATCATTAAAACAACCCAAAAAACAAAAAACCCCACAAACCCCATCAAACAAGCTAAAAAAAAACGCCCCCAAACCCCACAAAAAACCCAATCAAATAAGAACACTCCCTCCCAACAAAACACAAAGCCCCAAACCTCCAAAATTTGAAGTTACACATACATTTAAAATTTAAATTAATTAATTAATAGTTAAGTATTGGAACTTTGCAAGATTTTTATTTTAAATATTTTAATTAAATTATTGTTCACACAGTCTGGAAACAGAAATCTGGTAGAATAGACTTTTAAATTGCAGTTTGTAACAAATCACGCACACACAAGCATGCAAATTGGAATAAAATAACATAAATTACCTTTGCAGTTGTCTGTGAACAGTGTTGTTTCAGGTGAGTTTGCTTGAAGATCTCTTATTCTAGCATATCCCGTTTGCAGGTTGTTACTACTGCTGGAAGAAAACAAGGGATTTTTTCTCTTTTTCCTTTTTTTTTTTTTTTTTCATTTACTCAAACTGTGCTCAGAAAAAATGACTTTCTGTACTGAATATGACAGTTTAAGTTTTTCTGCTTTTAAGGTTCTTTTTCATCTTCTGTGCTGGAGAGAAGCAGTAATCCATTTAACCTAACATGGTCTCTCAAATACTTTCTACCAAGTCCATTAAGATCTCCTACCTTTGAATTGAGTTCTGCCGATGGCAGCAGTTTGAAAAGAGATGGTAACAATTTCACATGCTTGTTGCTAAATCCATCCAAATGTATTGTTGGCAGCAAGATGAATAATGATAGTCTGAAGCAACTACAGACGTGCTTGTAGCTAAAGTTAAGGCTGTCGTATGATGTGATGCTTGGCTGTGCATAGCTGTAGGTCACAGTTTAGAGCTGTATTTTTATGCCCGTAGAGTGCTAAAAATAACTATGTTGCTTTTATCATCAAACTAAACTTTCAGGCCATTGAGATGCTGGAAGACTTATCTCCCATTAGAGGGGGATCAGGCTGTTCTGCTGTCATTTTTAAACAGCTAAGAATAGTTTTTCTCTAGTAAAGATCATCTAAAGCTTTTGTTAAGTGAGTGTTGACAGAAAAGAGGTATTTGACAGTTGCTCAGGATTTTGTCGCTACATTAAATGCTTCTTCCAGATGAATTTCATCAATCTCATGGTTCTATACTTTTTCATTACTGTGCATAGCTGTTAGCATTTTTAATTAACATTTCAAATGTGTTTAAAGAAGCCAGGCTGTAACACCTACAGTGTGCCATGAAAGACACGTTAATCTAATTAAAGGAATAGAATGATAAGGAGATGCAAATTGAGGTCAAACTGATCTAAAAAGCCCAGAATTGTAAGTCTTACCATAGACATTGCTTCTCTCTGAACTGGCTGTCAGCTGCCTGCTCCCTCTTTCCTTGATGAATACTTTGAGTATATCCATTTTTAAGGTTCATTCTCAGGGATGGCACTGTGCACACTAAAGGTCGCTGAAGGAGCCATTTTCCATTCCAGTTATCCGGTCTCTTCCTATTAATCTAAACAGTAGCCATGGTACAAGAAACACCGCCTTTCTTCTTGCCCTTGTTCTAATGACTGTCTTTGCTCCTCTTAAGTATTTTTCATTCCTACTTTTTTTCCCTCCGCTGGTGTGTTGAACTGTTGGGAGAACAAAGGTTCTCTAAATTTGTTCTAGATGTCATACAACATAAAGGATGACGTGTATGGCTGTTATTAAAGCTGATACTACTTATACATTGGAAAAATTCAAATGTCAGTATTAATCCTCTTCAACTGGAAGGTTTTCACATTGCATTGTATGTGGTACTATGAGAAAGGAAGGGAGCTAGGTTTATGATGACAGAACTGTCCTGACAGATTTTCAGATGAAATTAAAATGCTCCTTGCCACCTCCTTTACAGCACAGTTAACATGTCACCACTTTTTTCCACTGTATCAATCTGCAAGTAAACTGCTGTACAGTGTTAAACCGTTATAGTGTCTCTGTAAATTAGAGATGCATACTGGAAGGTGTGCAAAGTAATTAAATGAGAAACCTACAACTTTTATTTTCAACCTAATCTTTGGTTGCATCATTGAAGATTCAAGGCAGGATCCTGAGGATTATGTTTCTCTTTCCATTGATAGGAGAGCATTGAAGCTGAAAATTTGCATTGCTTCTACTTTTGTATACAATTCAGGTGTGTATTCAGGAAGAGATGACTGCTGATGTGGGGCTGGTAATGGAAACTGGACCTCAAAAGTAGAGCAGTAGTTTTTGCAGTTTCTATCCATGGTTATCTCCTGGAAGCTTTATTGAGAGTTAAAATTCTACCCAGCTGTCCCTAAATGTACTTGTGGATCGGCAGTGCTGTGTCAGGGTGGAAGTTTTGGCATGACGTAGGCTGATAGTGGGTCTGTTCCCTAAAGGCACTGTGGAGTTTGTCTTTATTAGTGACTTAATAATGTCTTAGTGCCCAACTCTGTGCATCTTCAGTCAGAATAACGAGCGTTCCCTGGTGCGTGCGCAGAACAGCTCTTACAGTCATGTGCTGGGTTTATTCTGTTATTTTCTTTTACCCTGAATATAAATTACACACAGTTCCATTTACTCCTAGATTTTCCAAGGTGTATTTAGGGAGTCTGTTATTAGGTCTTAATTTGTCTGAGGTGAAAGGATTGTCAGTGTGGTGTTAGTACCTGTCATGTTAAAAGAATTCCTCCAAAGGTGGTGTTTGCACCCATGGTGATGGGTGTTCTGGGTATGGTTTGTACTGAAGAGCTGCAACCAAACCTAGCATTATTGGGAGAGCCCTCATTTTCAAAGTGGTTTTGTTTTGCCTTGTGGGTGGTTTGGTGCGAAGGAGTGCAGGTGTGGTTCATGGCTCTATTAACCTGAAAATATCTGGTACTCAAAATCTCATCTGTTCAAGTAATTCCTCTTTGTCTCTTCCTGTTTGATATCACAGATGTAAGGGGGAATGTGACAATTAAGATGTGACTTAGAAATAGTGCTTGCTTTTAAATTTTTTTAAGTTAAAGCTTCTGAGTCTCTCCTTGTCAAATTTTCTGTTGAAGGCATAGCACAGCTGCAGACTAAAGATATTTAGGTACACTTAGGACGTGAGTACCACAGACAAGATACAGATCTAAATAGCTGAAACTTAGCACAGGGGTATAGAGAATGCATGTTTTGAGGGTGCTGAATATGCCTGGATATTGGCTTCTTTGGTGCAATAGTAAAGCATAACTCCAGAGGAGTGCGTTAAGAATAACAGTGGGGTGGTTTTGTGAATATTTGCAGATCATTAGCATTAGCGTGAATTCTTACTTGAAAATCATCATGACTAACAATACCATTTACTTTGAGAAGATGAGGCTGTTTATGGCAAGATAATGTTTCTTGGCTAAAAAGAGATGACACAAGATGTTTATTTTACCCTATCTGCTGCTTTTTGAAATATCTTGAAAGCTTTTTTTTAAAAAAAAAAAAAAACCACTAAGTAAAGTAATGCTTTTAACACGGGAAACTTAAATACTTGCGTGATGTGTGATTAAATAAGTCATACATTCTGAATATGACCTTTCAACACTACAGTAATGAATAACTTAGCGTAATAATGCAGAAAGCATATTCCTGAAACAGGCTTATCATGCTTGCAAAATCTGGTACTCTCACAAAGAATAAATGTTCTCTGGGGATCAGCTGTTTTTCAAAGTGTAGTGTTTTCTTATGAACAACTATTGCTCCAACTGTATTCTGGGAGAAAAAAGCTGCAAATTAAAGTCATCTCTAAGTATAGCAAGGAGACTTCAGTCGCAAGACGTGTGCCTCAACATCACATACACAAAGTTCCTAAACTGACAACCAGGTCCTGCAATAAATAAGGCAGTGTGGTTAAACCTGGGGCTGCGCTATGCCTGTCTTTAAGGTCTATGAATTCAGTACTTACTTGTGCTGATGGGATGTGCTGTTGGACAACACACTTTTTTTTTTTTTTTGACAAAGCCAGTTTGAGAAGAAGTTGATGCCGAGCAGCAGTTTGTTCAAAACCAGCTCCATTTAACCAAATATTACACTGATGTGAGCATCCAGGCATGATAAATGGTGAAAATAGTTGGAGGAGAAGCTTTTTATTCTTTTCTTTGGAAAATTTTATGGCGTCTGTACCATCCGAGATGCTATTGACTTGTATTTGAAAGGGACAAGAAGTACAGCGCTGTATGAATGAGGGTCAGTGTGACACTGAGAAATTATCCTGCTTCTTACTTGACTGAAAGTGGTGATAGCAGGTCATAGCCATTGCTACCTAGCTAACATTTCAACACATTGGTGTAGTGTTATATGTTCCACAATTCTTTCTTACCATCTCTTGCTAATAATCATATACTGTGATTTGCCACCATAAATTTTGTGTGAAGGGCTGGTGATTTTTGTGGGTTAAGCCCAGTAGACACCTAAGCACCACACAGCCCCTCACTCACTTTCTGCTCCCCCTCAGTGGAATAAGGGATGATGAATAAAAGAGAAAAAAAACCTGGGTTCAAAATAAACACTGTTCTAAGAAGTGGAACAAGAGAGAAAGAAAACAAAAAAAGTGATGCAGAGGCAGCCGCACATCACCTCTCATGGGCAGACCAGTGCCCAGCCAAGTTCTGAACAATAGTTGGCAAACTGAACTGAAACCCACTCTTCTCCCTTTTTGTTGGCGAGCATGGCACTGCATGCATCTCTCGGGTTTGTTTGTGTTGCCTTCCTGGTTATTTCCACCCCCCCCCCCCAACCCCTTGTGCACCCTCCAGCCTCTTTATGGGGCAGGGGAAGGTNGAGGGTCAGTGTGACACTGAGAAATTATCCTGCTTCTTACTTGACTGAAAGTGGTGATAGCAGGTCATAGCCATTGCTACCTAGCTAACATTTCAACACATTGGTGTAGTGTTATATGTTCCACAATTCTTTCTTACCATCTCTTGCTAATAATCATATACTGTGATTTGCCACCATAAATTTTGTGTGAAGGGCTGGTGATTTTTGTGGGTTAAGCCCAGTAGACACCTAAGCACCACACAGCCCCTCACTCACTTTCTGCTCCCCCTCAGTGGAATAAGGGATGATGAATAAAAGAGAAAAAAAACCTGGGTTCAAAATAAACACTGTTCTAAGAAGTGAAACAAGAGAGAAAGAAAACAAAAAAAGTGATGCAGAGGCAGCCGCACATCACCTCTCATGGGCAGACCAGTGCCCAGCCAAGTTCTGAACAATAGTTGGCAAACTGAACTGAAACCCACTCTTCTCCCTTTTTGTTGGCGAGCATGGCACTGCATGCATCTCTCGGGTTTGTTTGTGTTGCCTTCCTGGTTATTTCCACCCCCCCCCCCCAACCCCTTGTGCACCCTCCAGCCTCTTTATGGGGCAGGGGAAGGTACGGTGTGAGCAACAGTGAGATCCTTTATGCTGTGCAAATGCTCTTCAGCAGTAACTAAGACATTTGTTTTCAGAGGTGCTGATTTAGTCAAAATTTTAAAACACAGCATCACAGAGCTGCTATGAAGAAAATAATCTTATCCCAGCCAGCTCCAGAACAGTTACAAAGAAAGGTTACCAATACTCCCATCATCTGAGCAGAGAGAGATTTCATAATATAATTTATCCATAGCTAGCAGGTTGGATGGTTTCCTTCCATTTATAAATGCAGCGCCACTCTTTGGGTTTAATCAACTTTGTAGTGTATTTTTCTTTTGATTTGACAGAACAACTCGCGCTGGCTGTTTTGGGTTGCAGACAGATGGTGAGTCTACCTCCTCTGATCACTTCAGACAGCATTTGACTACTGCTTTTGGTTTTTTAACAGTTATGAGCATAATTTGCCATAAGCCTACACGAGAGGCCTCTTGGTAAGACTCTGTGTTTGGTCCTTTGCTGTGACAGTGAACAACAGAGTAATTTTCTTTTGGCGGTGTTAACTGACAGAAATTTGTGTAAGCTATCATTGCACTTCTGGTGCTAAGATGAATAAAACCAGGACATGTTTGAAACTGATTTCTTCCAGTTGGACCGTGTAGCATTAATGTCTCTGGTGCTGATGGCACTTCACTAATAGGCAGGGGAGTTATAGGCATCAATTTGAAATTGAGGCTATCCTGCTTTTAATGCTAATCTTCAGAAGCATTCTTGTAAATTCAGAGCAGTCTCTTACTTGCATTTTATTTTTCTCAGAGATTTATTTAATCTGGATTTTACCAAGTTGGTAACCAAATGCAGAAAGAGAAGCTCATCAGCAGCCCGTCTCCTAGAAGAGTCCAGTTCTTTGAAGCCCAGTGCATCCCACTGACATAAAATCCCCAAGCAGGACACAGTAAATTGGAGGATTTGGGCTGTTTCTTCCTGGCATTTGGGCTTGTTATGTTTCTTGGATTTTAACTGTGGATAAGGTGCAGAGTTACTAGTCTGACATGTGTGAAATATTTTTGAGTTGTTGAGTTTCCATAGTCTATCCAATTCCAAACATTTGCATCTGAGTTTTTCAGGATTCCACGAAGCTGTTTCAGTGCTCTTGTTCCCTCTTTCCCCACCACTCCTCAGCTAGTTAAGGTTTTAAAACAGACAATCTGAATTACACCTATGAGTAAGAGCAGTGCAAGCTTTTTAAAATGCTTATATATGAAGACTTTATCACTAAATCTAGCAAATTATATTTTAGAACAGGTCTCTTACTGGAAAAAAAACATGCATCTCACTGATTCTTAGATTCTTGAAATGATATGTAGTGACTTTGTGAAAGCTGTCTTTTAGTTTTTAATAGGTTATATTTATTCTGAATTCTATTAATAGTCTGTTTTTGTGGCTGAAACGTGGCTTTTGAATGACAGTACGTGATTTCGTTGAAGTTAGTATATTTCTGCAGGTAGGACCGATCTTTTGTATGGAAAGCCAACTTCCAGTTAAAAGGAAAGTAATTTTTAGTATGTCCTTCAGTAAACTCAGTGGAAGGTTATTTACTGTCATGGCAAATGTTCAGTTATGTAAAGTGTCACATTACTTTAGTTTCAGAAGAGAAGCTCTGAAACAGTCTACTGTATATGCCTTACTAAAATTGTGCGGCAAAATAGTGCTCTGTATGTTACAAGGCTAAGTGTTTTTTTCAAGTGATTTCCCCCCTCCCCAAAGATCTGTAAATAGGTGGACAGTTTGTGTGCGTGACAGAAGCCATGACTCGAGGCAGTCCTTCTCTTATCATCTGTGAAATGGGTGACAGTAGTTTTATGTTCAACTTCTAGTACCATGTGCACAGGATTTTTTGTGTTAAATGAGGCAGAACATAAATAAGTAGAAAGTACACGTATAAGAATTTTTAAAAACCCAATCCCAGAAGACTTTATTTCAGTTTTGTCTCTAAGATGGACATTGTAGAAGTTACATGGCCTTGAATAGGAGCTTCTACCCCAAAATTTAGTGGTTAATAGAAATTTTTTTTGAAGTTGGATAAGCAAGCATCTTAATCCTTGGAATTTCATTGCATGCTTGGATATTTTCTTCATACAGTCAGGTGTGCTGTGTAAGCAATGTTTATTTTATTTCTTTCAGGGAGTAAGATTATATGTATCTGTTAGTTTAATAAACCTTTTTTTAAGCATTTCTTCCAGAAGCATTAACTGTGTTCAGTGTAGGCATTGGCATTGTAGTTAATGTATGTCATTGGAAAGGGCCAAACAAATTACCTGACATAGTTATGGTTGAGATTGGGCAGTTGATTCTATTTTTGGTAACTTTAATATGTGCAAAAATGCTTTGGTTATTATTTTGAGGGCTCAGATACAATTATTTACTCAGTATACTCTGTTGTGGCCTTGTTGATTTATTAGAGGTCATTCTATAGCTTGAAGAAAAGAAAGACTTTTCTCTAGCTGAATTTGTATGAAGAAAGGCACCCTCAGTGTATTTGAAAGCATTTACAATCAGATGTGTCAACAATTTTTGGTGTTAAACTGTGTTTCCCTCCTAGTAATTCCCCTAAAGTGGCGCCTCGTATTTAATTGTGTTTAAAAATACTTTGTTTCAATCAAATGCTCAAAATTAGTTTGACTGGGCATGTGTACCAAGACCACTCATGTTTCAGAAAAATGTTATGGTAGTTAAACCACATTATATGGAGCGAGGAAACAATCCTGTTGCCTCATAAGACAGTGTTAATTTCTTTTTATGTATAGGAATGTACCTCTTTGCCTTGAAAGAGGAGGTCTTGAAGGGGTCCTGCTGGCCACTGCTTGTCAGGCTCAAAGTTCTGTCTGGTACTTCTGAGAGTGTTTCTGAAAATAGGTAGGTCTTGAAATGAACACGCCTTCCTGGGTAGATCTGAGGATGTAGCAAGAGTTACTTGTTGAGTGAAGTCACTGATTGTGTTCTCAGCACTTTATAACTTTGCCTTCGTCCACTTGGGGTGAACAGAATGTCACATATTTGCAGGTTCAGCCATAGAAATCTTGCTGCTTTAGAGGATGAAATATTGCCTTGATATGCATAAGGTCAAATTCACCTACTTTTTAAAATAAGGGGCAAGGAAGAAAAACCAGAATATTTAAAATCTCCTGTGTTTCCTTCAGCTGGTGACTTGAAATTTCAGTGATTGTGTTAGTCACAAAAATGCTTTTTACTACTTCTTAATTTGGTAGAATTTTGACTGTTTTGTATGTGCAGCTGAAAAGGCTGGAATCTGGAAAGCCTAAGGAATACATACCATAACAAGGCAGGTGTACTAAAGGTGGGTTTTCACTGTTGGGAAGAATAGAAATGGGGAAGAAATAACTGGTGTATGGAACAGACAGGTGATTCATAAGTAGAATCCAGAAAAGTCCCTTCATTAGCATAGCCCTTTTCTAGCCTGGAATGGATTTGAATTTCTGAATCTTGTTATTCTTTTGCTGACAGCAAATTTTGTTGAAAATCATTAGATTTCCACCTAAGGGAAGTTCCTTTCTCCAGGTATATAGGATGATACATCCCACTGATGGCATATTAATGATTACTTAGAAGGATTGTATCATTCTGGTGATTTAGGAGAGCTCCAGACAGCTTCATAGGGATTTCTTTCCATTTTGCTTAAAACCCCCCATTATTCTGTAAGCTTTTAATTTTATTAATGCTGAAAAGTACAGCATTAAAACATCAATAAATGATACAGTGAAGCTTATTTGTTCATTTCGTAGTCCCATATGTAATTTTCCAGTTGCATATGATTTTCCTCCAGACTGGAGCCTTATTTGGTACGTCAAGTGTGCAATGTTCATTTCTAATGACTGGCTATTAAATATCTTGTTTATTCATTGTGTAGCCTGAGGTTTATTTACTGCGTGCTGTTTTCTGAAGATAGAAAACCTAGTTCTTGAAATAAAATATTCAGCTATCTGAAAAAAAAATTAATCTATTCTCACAAATGACTGAGGTCATGCTGTCCTCATTTTCCTCAAGCTGCACAGGCAGAGGTCGAAAGCACATATACTTCTGGGAGCCTGTTTTGAAGTGCTTAAGATTTCAGGAGATATAATTAATTAATAAGTTTATTTGTTTATTTATTTAGTTATTACTGTTCCTTATATGTTCCTTAACTGATTTCAGCTACTGCTTAATACTGATGCATCTGCAAGGCCTTACCTGCAAGCACGGTGCACAGTCCCACCTTTCCCAGCCTTAGCCCCTCAGTGGGAGTCTTCTGTTGCAGTGATTTACTGGCTGTTGCTCAGGGCTCTGAGAGTCAAGCAATACCCGCTCCTCTGTGGCAGCACTGACTGCTTGCACTGGATGGCTTTTCTTCTCATGGAGAACCTAAAGACAAGTTACATTTACTGCATAACCAGGTTTTATTTTCAGAAGATGTGTGTCCAGTGCACTCAGGGAGGCTGCAGGTTTATGGAAGTGAAAAAATAATTGGTTCTATCAGTAAAAGCTGTACAGTATGTGCATACAATGCTGCTCAAGTGAGATTGTGCAGCCAAGCTTTGTTACGGTATTTTCAGCTACTGAATGCTTGACTTTGATACCATCATTGAATTTTTGGGTTTTATTTGTGTTTAATATACACTCTATGGAATAACTTATGTTGCAAGCAGTCTGACATCCTGTGTATGAATTTTTCTATATATTGTCTCAGATTCAGACCTTTTGAGCAATGTTTCAGAAGGGTTTGAGTTATGCAAGTGTTGGAAGTAAGCATGTTGCTCATGTAGCCATTGTTCAGATGAGTGCAACCCTGCTGCATCTTGCGTTAAGAAATACTGAGGTCTGGGGGAAAGCGCTGTAGCTCTGTGCCCAAAATATTGTTAAAATTGGATCAGAAGCTATTTCCTACTTTCTTGGCAGCAGTAGGTGATAAGTACTTAGTGTTCTGTTCTGAACTGGGCTGAGTGAATTGTCTGTAGCAGAGCCAAGTTGGCACAGAGTTTGCCTTGGCAGAGAAGGTGGGTGCTCTGTGGCATCAAAATCTTGGGAATTTCCCCCTGTTGAGGGCTGCGTGACGTAGTGCTGTGTTAAAAGTCTCGTGTAGCTTTCACTGTTGTGGTTGTTTTTGGAGTCAATGTTGCCTATTTTTTGGGTCAAGACATAAAAACTTCCGCAGCACTATCCTTTCATAAAACACAGAAACAGATTTGCTGTGCCTTAGTGAATTGCTGCATAGGAAAGGCTTGCATGGGGCCCAGTTTAAGTTAATGTGCAAAACCGTAGTTTCAACCCCTAGTTTGTATTTTGTTAAAAAAGAAACACTTTTGATGTGTTCAGAAGTCTTCTATGTTTAAGTTCATCTGTGATTTAATAACCATACAATCAATCATTGTTTACATGATACTTCATTCTCTAGTGAATTTCACGTGGATTTCTTCACATGGTTTGTGTAGAAGAGACTTTTTAATATCTAATTTCATTACATTTATATAATGATTAACATTTCTTGTGTATAATAGGTTTCCATAAAATTCAATGATTGGGTGCATGTGTTCATTTTTTTCCCTGATCACCATAATTTCTTGGCTTCAAGTCAAAATTTTATTCTTCAAAGCAGTGAGATGATTGTTTCCTCCTGTCTACTTCCCCTGTCCGCAGGGAATCATGCAAGAATTACATGTATTTTCCTAATTGTATATGTCAAGAATTGATGAAACAGAGCTATTTCCTCTTCGTTCTGAAGAAATTGTAGTCTTTCATTAGAAGAGAAATTCCTAGGTATTAAAGACTTAAAAGATGATACTTTGGGAGCTCAATCTTTTTGAGTCTAAACAAAAAGATGTAATGCGGCATTTTCCTCAGGCTAGTATCTAAATGCATAGACTAATCTTTTTTTCTGAAGTTTGTTCATTGAAGTAGTTCCTGCATGACATGGAGAACTTCCTGTATAATGCTGTTATTTCCAGAGATACCATAGAGTTGGATTAGGAAGCATTTATTGATTTATCATTTCTTTCCTCTTCAGAGTGCCTATCTCAGAGAGCATTGGAACTGAATATGCTAAAAAATACAGACAGGCAGAGGAACGAGAGCTGAATGTAGCTGGAAATAATAAGCTTGTCTATAAACCAGGTAAAAAAAGAAATTTTAATTTTTAGTTCCTATTATAAACTCAGATGTACCTGTCCTTTTTCTCCCTGTTGTCTTTACCCTATCTCCTTCTCTAAACAAAACTATGAATGTGTTTGTTAGTTTAATGATTTATGTGCATTAGTTTGTTATATATAAAGCATGGTATTAAAAAGTAAACACCTCATTCTCTGGAAACCACAATGTATAATGCTGTTGCATAGATAAATGTGCACACATCTGGCTTCTTGTATTGGAAAATGTAGAGATGTGATTGAAATGAAGCTACAAGGAAAACATACCACTCATTAGATTCATGCCTTTGTTCTATTTTTCCATTTTCTATTCATATTTCTCTGTATACTTGATTGTTGCTTTGAGCTGCCTTTAGAGAGAAATTTGATTGCACTTCTTTCCTAGGAGCTCTGGTAAAAGCACTGTGAGGCTGACTCACTTGTCAGGGCAGCTCAGCTTCAAACTGTTACTGTGCCTCTTAATTGCCAAATTTGTTAATGTAGCTGATTTCCTGAGAAAAGGACTTTTATGTTTTATCTGTTCTATGTGTCATTCTCTTAGTACTTTCTGTATACCTTTTCTGGCATACCAAAATGTGACAAATTGAGAAATTTTCTAGAAATTACTTTCCTTCAGTGCATCTGCAAATTCTCTGGCCTCTGGAACTCAGTCTGGTGAAGTCACTTGTGGGATCTGTCCTCAGCCGAGACACAGTAGGGGCCTGTGTCCAGTTCATCACATGCAGTGCACCTCATCTTCTGTCCTAACCACAAAATACTGTCTCTTGTTCCCTTGACATTACATAAAACCTGTGGGAGAGGAGATATTAAAAGGTGGAAATGGGGGAATAAAGAGATTGGAAGGAGCTTCCAATGTTGTAATTCAGGAGTGTGGTGTTCCCTAGTCCTTCATGTGCTTTACTAAGGAGAGACAGCAACAAGTTGATTAAGTTCTGTAGATGTTTCTTTAATAGTACAGTGGTATTGATTGATGCAAGGAAATACCATAGCTCATTCAATGCCTTTTACGTATTAAATCAGAATTCTGTCTAAAATAGACTAGCAACTTTAGCAGCACTAGTGGCCTGCATGACTTTGGATGGGACTGATGCTAGCAGTGTTCCTTCTGTAAAAGAAACAGGATTATAACTTAGGCATTTTAGGAAGTATTTCTGTGTAGTCACCCTGGTACTTTATTTTATAAATACCTGTTTTCTCTTGGTCTACCCTAAAATATTTGTCCTTGAAATTTATACCTTCTAATATTTATTCTTGCCTTCTAGCTGTAACTTACTGAAACAGCATGTAGTTAGCAAACAACCTTAACCACTAAAGTATTGGCATATTACATAATCGCTTATTATTAATCTATTAGATATTTTCCTCAGTCCCTTGCCCCCCTTCTCCCTGTTCTTTGTCTGTCTCATTGTCTGGAATCTCAGTTGCTTCAGGAGCTGTTCTGTGCCATGTTGATGCCTGCCTGCTCTCATCAGTGCTCTGCTCCCAGCAGTATGTGATCCAGTGGCAGACTTTAAGCAAACTGGATAGTGACAGGACCGGAACATTCCTACGGCATTCTGAGACTGAGCTGCTAAATCCCACCTAGGTGGAGAATAACTTAAAAGCTTCAGAAGATCCTGGTTCTTGCTGCTATTAGCTGTGACTTACGGATAGACTCAGGAATACTGTGTTAGGATAGTAAAATACAAAAGCTCAGTAAGTGAGCATAAGAATTGTACTGTTAATTTTATAGTTGATAGTTAATGTATAGGTTGTTCCACATTTGAGACTGCTTTTCTCTAATGTAGTATGCTCATCATTCAGATTTCAAGAGCTTCAAGATGTATTTCTAAGTATCAGCCATATTGGTCTGGAAGTGTATGTTCTCCTCGAGAGCATGAGAATTGTCATAAATGATCAAGGATTTATCTAGAGCGTGACCTATGAGTTGAGCTGTGTTGAATACAAATGTAGTCAAGAAATAACCTTCACAACATGGAGATGAGAAACTGATTTGCTCTGAAGGTTCTGAATTGAACCCTTTTCTAGCTTCTTTCTCTTGAGTTGCTGTTCTAACTACAGGCAATATTTTCTGTTCAAATTGATAGCCTGTTTTAAATCTTGCAGTTACTGAAACTGCTTGTGTTTGTACTGCTTGTGCCTTGTTATTTTATGAAATTCTGTTGAGTTTTTCCGTGCTTTCCAATTTCTTTGAAAGAGCATATGCTTTTATACTGAGAGGACAAACAAATGCCTGATCTGCTTCTGTGTTGGGGAAACCGATCATCAGGGAACTGCATTTAGCGTTGTGCTTCTGCAGAGCATGGTAGAAATGATACTGCTGTGAAAAGGAAGTTGAAGTCATTAAATAAAAGCAGAAGAAAATTCTTTGTCATAACTATTGCCCAAAACAAGTAGAGCATTAGCAGTTCTTCCCTGGCCCACCAGGCTCACTTCACATTTGGTACTGGCTCTTCCAGGCTTCACATGCGTTTGATTTAGTGAGGTCCTAGGGTGTTGTGCAGAGAGAAACCTTCCAGAGCTGGGTGTATGGGACACTTGCCACTTTAACCATCTTTTAGAAAATATTTTTTTCCAAAATTGGGAATTCTGAACTGTACAGACTTGAGGTTTTCACTTCAGAAAGCTTCTAAAATCCTTAGTTCTTCCTTTTTTTTTCTTAAAAAGACACATAGAATTATTTTTATGAAGCTTTGTGTGTGACAGCATTTTTTTTCTGTTCTGTCTTCATGATTTTCATGCTATTAAATGGGTATCTTCTGGAGATCATCTAGGTTCCACCTGAAGTAATTGCTTTCAGAGCAGAAGCAATTTAAACATTGTTTCTGACATGTAAGAAACTGAAGGTTTAAGTTCCTTAAATATTTTGAGTTCAGTTGCATGCCAGGAAAATTAATCATAGTACAGATCCTCGCCCCAACACCTTTTGTATATAAAATATGTGCAGGTTGAAGAGGATTGCAGTAGAGAAGTCTCACCAGACAGGTATTTTCTTAGGAATTCTCTGGATTAAGCTCATCAAGGATCAGTCAGCAGCAACTTGGTGTACTTGGTGTTTAACTGAGGTAGCACCATGTTCTGGGAAGTCCTTTTGCTTTTTGGCTCAGTGTAGGAGCCAGTTGTTACCTGTGACTTTCCTTTCCTGTGAGCTTCCTTGCAAACTGTAATCACTTTGTGTGTTTGTAGCTCAGCTGAAGAATGATCAGTGATTTACTAAGCATCTCATTTGACTCATCTAACAAGTACTTCCAAATATATTTTGTTTTAAACATCTCATTTTAATTTGCTGAGTGGCAGATACCAAGATCCATATGTACAATCTCTGCTCCCAGAACGGGTGAATATAAAAATCTAATCTCATGTTAAAGGATCTCTTCAAATTCAGTTCAGGAAACAGGTACCAGAGGGAGTACATCTGCTGTGTGGGCTGTAATAACTGAGATACTGAAAAATTGCTCTTTCCATGGACACTAGACTGTTTTACTTATGGCAGTTGGCATATATATACAGAACTTTCATAATAATTGAAGAGAAAGTGAGCAGGCAAATTCATCTTTTCCATAACTCAGTTTTCTGTTTCTTTTTTGCACTGACTCTGAATAGAGAAATTAATATTATTTATTCTGGACTGGCATTAATGCTTCTTACACACTGAAATATTTTGCTCATCCTAAACCAGCATGGGAGGCAGTTGCATGCTTCCTCAATTTACTGTTTTTAGGTTGGAAGCATCCTGCATTCTATGTCAGAATCCAAGATTAGAGCATGGTGCCTTACAAAGGTATGCACCGGTTGGGTCAGTTGTCCTGGTCCTAATAATGTTTTCAGAAAGTATAAGCAATTGAAAAAGCAAAAGTTTGTGCCTTTCTTGCTGATAATTCTGTAGACATGTAGGTGAATTTTTAGATGTGTCTGTATTGAAAGGAATGACCTGCTTTTGTGAAGACCAGTTCTCATTGGGGGATTTATTACATATTAGATGTGAAAAATCAAAAAGAAAAACCCCAAGCAAACCCAAACACTTGAAGGTAATTACACTGTATGGTATAAAGTCCACAGTTGAATGGTTATTTAAATCAGTAGAATAACCTTGGAACTTTTCACAGGGGTGTACATTCAAATGTTGTCTTCTGCAGCAGGTCTTCATGGTTCAGAACAACAACTTCCATGTTTAAAAAATAAAGATGAAAGTTTTAAGGTCTTTTAAGATATTTGGTCAAGCTCCCCATCCCAATTTAATTTTATTTTGTTTTTTACTAAGGATCATAATAGATTTCAGATGGAGTTTGTCCTCAGTTTGTTAGGGTAGGGCACTTTCATTGCTGCTTGGGTCATGTCAGTGTTCATCTCAAGTTACCTGTTTGCTGAGGCCCAAAACTGTCCTATCTCTCCAGACAGAAGTCTCACAGTTGACATGGTATTAGTTCCCCAAGCAAAGTCAGTAATGTGTCTTTCAGTGTAAGCACAGAAGACATGTCTTGAAGAGAAAAAACCCAAACCATGCAGTGTTTGGTACTTGCAGCATGGTTATATGGCTGTGAGTTCTTAAATTCTGCATGGTGATTGTAGCTAACATTGAATCACTATTTACTTCTGGTATAATTTTTTTTTCCAAACTCCTGTGCTTAGCAGAGGGTAAGATGTTGCTGTCCTAGAACTGTTATATAAAAAGCAGTATTAAAAAAAGTTATGTTTCATCAGTGAAAACGATTATATATACAAAATTAAATTGTTTTTCAGCAGGTACATGAATACTACTGGCTGTTTCTTTACTTCTCGTTTGTTCCTTTGTGGTTTTTAAATAAAATTCTTAATTGAATTTTAGGTTAATGATTTTGTACTAATACAGTGGGGTTTGTACTGAATTACAGAGGGTTATTATATGAATCCTACAATTTAAATTTTTTGTGCTTCCCTCCTTTTTTATAAGCACTATTAAAAAAATGCTACTTTCTTCTTTTAACATTTTAACTTTTCAAAATTGCAGTTGTTTCTTTGAAAACCTGATAGAGGTGGAAAGGTTATGTTGCTTTAGCAGGAATCTGCTGACACTTGGATCTGTTCCCTAGCAGCTTGAGGTTTCTTCCAGCGTTGGTCAAATCACACACAGCTATGGATGTCTCAGTTGTGACATGTTTGTGCTGGAGGGAAGCCACTCAGCCCTTGTACAGTGTTGCTGTGGCAGAATGCTATATATATATATGATTTTTTCTGGGGAGTATATTTAGAAACTTGACCAAAAGTATTTGAAAAAGGACAGTTAATATTTTGAAGGGATGCTGCTATCAAGTTCTGGTTTTGTTTGTGTTTAATAGTGCTAAGTAGATCCTTGTGCAGTGATCACCTTTCACTGTTGCATTACAGAGTCCAGGTAAAAGAATTTTTCCTGTCGCAGAATGTGGCTTTAGGAGAACTCTGATTTTAGTGTGTTATTAAACTGTCATAGTGAGCTGTCCAGCTTTTGGGGCTTTGTTTTAATGTTTGAATAACTTAATTTGTATTCCTTGACACTTTGAGACAATTTGGGGGCTTGGAACACATTGAAGTATGGCACAGAGCTAAAATGCTGTTCTGCCTGCTTTTGTTTCACTGCTGTGTGAGATTGTTAGAACCTTTCCAAAGAAAGGGAGCTGTAACTGCAGTCAAGTATTTAGGCTGTAGCCTTTATTTTAAAGTAATTATTGCCTTTATAAAAAGAATAATAGAGTTCTGTCTCACTACTCTATTTCTTAGAAAAATAATGATGTAAAAAGAAGTAAAAGGTTTTACTACCTGTATGTAAATATCCATTTCACCATAATACCTGGTGAAACCTGTTTGAAGTGGAAAGCATTTCCACTTTTGATTTCATTATGCTGTGGGTTTTTTAGCTAAATTGTCTAATTGTAACTTGCAAAATTGTTGTTTACCACAGTCTTGTCCAGGTTTTCCCCTTCTACACTTCCAGACCTGTTCTTCTGTTTTTCATGGTCAAACCAACTGCAGACCTCTGAGCAGAAACTCATGCTGGCACTGAAAGGTTTTTATCCTGTATTACCCAGTGATAATGGGGACTGACTCCTGCCAAGAGACTGCAGAGTGTAGTATCACATTGAAAGATCATCATGGTGCTAAAACCAGATTTATTTTAATTGCTGAGTGGTAGAAATATAATGGTCTTCTGTCAAAGTACAGGTTATTTTGTACTGTGGATCCAATAGCCTTCAAGGGAAACAACATGTGTACACGAATAAGGCATATTTTTTCAGTATTGTAAAAAATTCGTAGGTATACAGGTAGAATTGGCAGTTGTAATGCAAACTGCAAAAATCCAGTGTTTTAAATTAAGAGAAAAGCTTATAGAGTTGTATACATTCGTTACACTGATGGTGGTTTACACATAGAAGCAATGTTTGTTGGAGTTGATTCCAGTAAAAAAGCAGTTGCATAAACACAAAATATCTTCAATCTACTAATATTAAAAAAATATTAATTCTATTAATACTTCAAGTAGGCAGTTCACATTTTAGAGAAGTTAGGTTTCCAAATACTGTAGTCATAATCTCTTGCTGGTGTTTCCTTTTCTCTGTTGAAATAAGTTACTCTTGGTTATTTTTGTGCCTAGGTACTTCATTGTCTCAGTGTGAATCAAGTGATTCAACTTCTGTAGCAATAAGTAAGTGTAGATATTTGGATATGCCTACAGCCAAACACAGGGAAAAGGTAATGTCAATGTGCTTTCTCTCATGGAATAGAGCTGAAAATAATGTTTTGTTGTGGCTTTGGGGTGGTTTTGTTTGTTTTTGTTACTGTTATTTTTTAGAAGGAAATTTCTGTTCTGTTTTAAACAGTGTACAAAACTTTTGAGTTTTTTACAAAACCATTGCGTAAAATTTCTTAGAGGAAGAAATGTTGCTTTTAAACTTTCTGTTTGTAGGTATTAATGTAAAATATGTATGTGTGTGCCCATATTCTTTTCTGTGATTTTCTAATGTGTTTTAGGATTCCAGTTATCTCCAGATGCCTACAAGATGATAGAAAAGATGGCACAGTGTTTTAGAGAAACTTGCTTTGTGGCCTGAAAGCTGTTGATATTTCAAATCTCTTTGAAACCCTGTTTTGAGTTGTTTTGTAGACTTACAACTTTTCTTGAAAAATTGTTTCAGATAGTGTCTCTGATACAAAACAATTCAGTTGTGATTGTAGAAGGAGCAACTGGCAGTGGAAAGAGCACACAGATTCCACAATATATTTTGGATTATTGCATGAACCAGTCTATGCCCTGCAACATTGCTGTTACCCAGCCTCGGAAAATTAGTGCCAGCAGCCTTGCCAGGTGGATTAGCAAGGAGCGATCATGGACACTAGGTGGATTTGTAGGATACCAGGTATGAGGAAAATTCATATTGTTTTAAAATGTGTTAAACAGTACTGTATCTTCTTTCTTGATTGCTTGTAAGCATGTCTAGCATACTGAAGAAATGTTAGAGAATCTGCTTTTAAAGTGGAATTGCTATTTTTTGTCTGTCTCCTGCTAAATGCTTGTAATTAAATCAACTTGTAAATTTGAACAGATACAAATCCTGGTGGCACTCCCAACAGAAATATTTGTCTGCATTGGACACATCTACATTATTAATCACTGGAACTGTTGCAGGAGAACTATATTCTGTCATTTTTCCTTTAAACCCCTTGAGTAACACATTTTATCTGTTTGACTTCCTACATTTACCTGTCAGCTCTGTCAAAACTTTCATGCATTTATGATTAGGTTGTTTTGCGAACATCCTGTTGTTCCTTTTTAACATGTGAAAAACTCGAACTAGTTTTTACTCTTAAATTTGTCTCCTCCTTTTGCTTTGTTCAACTCAGCTTCAAGCTCAGTTCTGCCCCTCGGTATGTAAACTTGATGTCACTTTCCTGTTTTGACACAGGTCCTGGTGCTTTGATCAGCTCCTTGTCAGTACCCACACTAAGCTGCTGTGTTGATGGTTTCATTGTTAGTTGGGCAACAGCTGTCTCTGGATGGGCTGCTCTGGTTCCTCAGGCCAGTGCGTTCACACTGGTATTGACAGTGGGAGGGATGTTCATGGAGAGTGGGCTGCATCTGAAGTCCTTTGCTGAGGGGAATATTCTCTGGGTTCTTCTTCCTCTCTGTTTCATTTTATTTATTGCTGTTTCTTCCTTTCATTCTTCCACTTAGGGTAATATGTATATGTTTGCTAACATGTATTTAGAGCTTTCTTTTTCTTCATAGGTCTGCAGCTTGAGGTTACTTCCAGATATGCTACATGTGGTGCCATTTATGTGTGTTAAGTGTTCTTTGTTACCCATAAATCTGATTTTGTCCAGTTTCCAGGCCTGGGGGGTTTGATTTTTAACTGACTGTGACAGTTGTTCATAGCATGGGCTCTTCAGTGTCAGGCTTCTGCTTCATCTGTTGCCCCATATCTGCTTTCTTCTGTGCCACATCTTATACATAACAGCACTAATTGAAACACCAGTGTGTTATCAGCGTTATTCTCCTGCTAAATCCCAAAACCACAGCACTGTACCAGCTACTAAGAAGAAATTAACTCTATCCCAGCCAAAACCAGGACAGTTATGTATAACGTTTTTTTCAAAGTAGTTTCTATATAAAGCCTTTGTTGTGATTTTTCATGCCTTGAATTAATTAGTCATAAAATTGCTAAATTGAGTCATTAGGTTAGTGAGTGTCAAAGACAAAAAGTGGTGCTTCCAAACTGTCTTCAGCACTTGAATGTGCTGTGCTTGTTTCACCAGCACTTGTGTGAGCTGAGCAGAAACAGAGGGAAATGGTTGAGTGCAGATGTGTCTGCTAGGCTGATGTAAAGCTGCACATGAAAAGATGGTCACAGGTCTTCCTGCCCTGAGTAGGTTGCACCTGAGAGAGCTAAAATTACAGAAGTACTTCAGAATTCAAATATCTGCTATTTAACATAGGGTTGTAGAACCTTCCTCTCAGGAATAAGTTGCCTGGTCTTGGTGATAACTTAAACCTCGTCCCTTTTCCTGTCCCGTGAGCACCTACGTTTTGGCAAAATCTTTCTCTTGCTCTTCATATCAGTGGAAAGAATTGTGTATGGTTGTACCTTTAGAAGTCTTTGAAGAATTCTCTGTCTGAAGTCCCCAGCAAGGAATTTTGATGCTTCATAAAACTTCAGAGTTTTAAATTTTTTAAAAATTTACCCCAAAGAAAAACCAGTTAATTGGTTCTGGTAAGAACACTTCTGTACAGAGACTTGTGCAAGTTTGAGTAAATAATTTGATGGGTTTACACTGCGTTTCATTTTGGAGTTCTTTCAGATGCATGTTTCTGTAACTATATTAAATACCTATTTCCAGCTAGTAAGTATGTTTCTTACTGTTGTTAGTTAAGCTTAGAGAACGTTTCGACGAAGGAGACGAGGTTGCTGTATATGACTACTGGAGTTCTTCTTCAGAGAATAGTTTCTGCCAAGAGCCTGACTCAGTTCACGCATATTTTCATTGATGAAGTAAGTTGTTGGAAGTAAGTTTAATTTTCATATTAAGAAAGCCTTCTCTTTTGTCTCTTACCACTCAAGAAAAGAGAAATGCAGACATCTGCTTTTAAAGATGTTTTATATTAGTTGTCTAAGGTAACTGAAATAGGCTGAAATAGGCTTGTGTTTTGTTCTTTGAGAAACAAATTTAGAACTGAGGCAGGGGGGGAGGATTTTTGGGAGTGCTTAACTTTTGATACAGGTGCCTTGAAACGTTTTTTGAAATCCATCTTGTGGAATTCAAGAACCTGTCCAGGTAGGCCTGTCAGGGGGAGGCGGCTAGTGTTCACTCACTTGGGTATTACAAAGTCTGTTCTTCAGGTGTGTCATGGAAAATACCTCTGTGAAAGTTCTGTCTCCAGTCTGTAGGTACAGTTCACTCATGTGGATTTCATTATTGTTACTATCACTTCACTAAAAAGCTAAAGAAAATACGCTTGTAATTTGTATATTTTCACATGTGTATGTGCTTATTTTATGTGGAAAGCAGTATTTGACTGTTAATCATAATCCAGTGTGAAATTGTGTGGTCACAAATCAGGAATGTAAATCACATGTAAGATGTACGACATCTTGGGATGTAGTGATACAGAAGAGGACTTACGGGTTTGGGGTTTTTGGGGGGGGTTTGGACAGGGTTTGGTTGGTTGTTTGGGGTTGGTTTTGGTTGCTTTTTGGGGGTTTTTTTTGTGTTTTGTTTTAGCTTGTATTTTTTTATAAGTGCCATTTTTCGTTTTATTCCTGTTACTGGTAATGTAGCTGAGAGCTACTTTAATTCTTGGATATTTGAGAATGAGGGAGACAGTACTTAGTGTACCATTAGACTATTACAGTAACAAGGCTGTCAGGACTGCACTTGAAATGGTACATTAGAAACCTGGAAAAGATCAGGCAAGTAGTTGTATTTTTGTATGAAGAAAATTTAATATTTCATTCAAACAGACAAAAGAACAAAAAGACCCCAGAGCCGAAGAATCATAGCAATAGTCTTCATGGAAAAGATTTGAGCATTCCGGTGTATTAGCAGAGTGTTGGAAACCTTAACATTTCTTTTGATAAGGAAGTGCAGGTTAAATGTAGATTAAAAGTTGAACCATAGAATGTGCATACACAGAGTGTGTTATTATTCCTTTAGTTCTAAAATTTATTAATTACATACGAAAATTAATGAGTGAGGTTTTCTGACCCCTTACACAGGAGAATGGGTTTATGCAGAGGTTTTTAAAACTTTGTTTTCTTGGATGCTGCAATTTGATCTGATGCTATTGGCTTGTACCACTGGTTTCAGCAGCATCCATCTGTCAAGATTGTATGTGTGTTCTGCTTCCCCAGCCAGAGTTCTAAGTCCCTCCTGTTGCCTATATGCCACCTCTTCCCCCACACCTACTACAGAGATTGTGATCTTGAGCCCACAGTCAGTTTTTAATAACTGAGTGTTCTCCATGACGTTTTTAATTGCAGATCTCATCCCTCTTAAGAGTACTGCAGTCATTTAGGAGCATACTTAAACAAACTGGGACCAAAAATCTTGACATCTTACATCAAGACCTTACTGGCAGCCTGAAAACTACCTTAGCTAAATTTGTTTTTGTAATGGGACAGTATTGAGTATAAGTCTTATCTTTATATTATGTTATAATCGGCTAATTAGGTTCCAGGAGATGAATATTGACTTGTGAAGGCTGAACTCCAGAAACAGCGGCTGCACTTAAAATACTTAAACTGTAATTCAAGAAAGGAATGTGGTCATCATGGGTAATGTTGGGAAGAAGTATTTGCTGAACTGTAAGGAGCACTCAGAAGGCTCAGGTGCTAGGATATATAAAGAATTGGGTGCAAATTAATGTTTTAGAAAGCAGTTGTATGTTTGGATCATAGCTGGAAGCCATTGGGAATGAGGCACATCTATTCAATCTGCCTAGTTTTCAGACAAAACAAAACAGTGCCAGGATCATTTGGGATCTTACCAGTACAGTTGATTTACCCAGCATCAGTATCATAGACTTCATCTGTTACTATCAACTCTAGTAGAACCAGTGGCTAGAGCTGAAGATTGATTCTCTAGTCTTTATTCTAGATTTTCATAAATGAATAGTGACACAATTTTCACAAAGGGTGCTGTAGTCATCTGAAGACTCTTCTTGGGATTTCAAAGTGTTACTAATGTGCTTAGGCTCAAAAGGTGTGCTTTCTTCTATGAAAATGTATTGTTATTCCAAGTTACTAAAACAAAACATAAAATTGAGTAGGAAGATAAGAGATTGTCAAAAAGAAGAGGATGAATTAATGTAAACTAAATTGTGGATAATGTCTTCCAGGTGCATGAGCGTACAGAAGAAATAGATTTCCTGCTCTTGGTGACCCGTAAACTGTTGTGTACAAATTCACAGTCTGTAAAGGTGGGTTCAAACTGAATTCTGCTATTTTTTCTTGCAAGAAAATTTTTGTATGTCTTTTATCTATGAAGGTCCTATTTTTAAAGAATTTACCACAAATTACTATGTTATTACTTTTTAGTAAATATTATTTAGTTTGCCACTCCTCATAAGTAAGCAAGCTAAGGGGCATTCTTTTCCTAGCTGCTGTAATGTGTTCTGAGAGACTTCTTTTTTTTTTCCCCTCATGTTAAAATGCATTAGTTTCTAAAGCCTGCTTAAGGCTAAAAAATGCACGATGGATATTTGACTAGAATTACATATTGGGTATTGAGGGCAGTGCTTGGTTAAAATGGTAGCATTAACTCTTGGAAATAACTGAGCCTTTTTGTTTAAGTGGGATAACATATTTGAAGAAATAGCGAAAGACCAGTAGTGCTGTACTGTAATTTCTGGTAGTAAAACATGGCTGAGGTTTTTCTCTGCATGTTAGGCAATTCTGCTTTGTACTAAAGCAGAGTTTGCACACATTTAGTGTGATGTGTTTAGTCTTTGGGGTCCCAAAGTAATGAACTTTTGAAATGTAAGAAGTTAAATGCAAGTGATGGAGTTAGCTGCACAGAAAGATACTGAGTTAGCCTGTTTGGGACTGCAGATATTTTGTGAGACTACATGTTTCTTAAGTGCTTCAGTTAATTGTTTAATATTAATTTTTCTGCTCAAAATAGTCTAGGTTGGCTGGGTTTTTTTGCCATTGGAAGGGAATATGTGTTTTTATGTGCAGTCCATCACCTTGATCCAAACTTGGTCTTTAGATCTTCCAAACATGCTGTCACTGAAAAAGTGTCCTTTCAGTTGGGATAGGGCATGGATGTGCATTTCACATCTTTCACTTTTTATCCCTTTTCATGCTGATTTAGATTTGAGAGAAAACTCTTTGTCTTTAAATTCAGAGACAGTAATGTGAAACTATTCAGCCTTTTTTAGCACTTGGCTCTGCCTTACTGAGAAGAGCAATAATTTGATCAAACTGAGTTTGTTAGAAGTTTGCCCTTGATGCTGATTATCTGGTGGGTTTCAATGGCAGGAATCCCTACAGGCCCTGTCATCTTTTCTGTTAGAAAACATTTTTCTGTTAGAGGTTCCTGAAAAATTTTTCATTTTCCTCTATAGTTCCATTTCAGTCTCCCACAATTGTCACTGAAAAATTTTATTCCCTTTATATCGTTCTCTGCAGATGACAGTTTTTTAATATTGTACAAACCTGAGAGAGGCCTATATTTGAGAGAGTGGGAGGATGTCCCTTTGAAATTTTTTTATGTTGAAGAAGGGTGAACTCTTGATCTCACTTGCTGGCCTTTAGCAGAGTGGAATGGGCTGTTCAGTTTGAATTTATATACTAAGCCCAGTGTCTCCTACTTCATCCCTTTTCAGCCCCTTTTGAAAAACTGTAGAGGAAGGGAGCTTTGATGTGGCAAATTCATTTAGAAAATGTAAGGTTCTCCTCCCATCCTCCCTGGATACGTGAAACAAAAGGGAACAAGGATCCCTATTTAAGAGAGGAAAGAAAACATTTTTAGCTCAGGGTGGTATGAAATACATGTGAGCTGTTTGTTTCCTGGTTTGAATGCGGCAGATCTCAGAAGTCGCAGGTAATTCAACATTGCATCAACTAACAGGAGTTAGTTGAGTGATTCTGATGTACTTGAGGAAAAGATCTACCTGCTGAACTATCTAAACTATTAAACTATGCAGGATTTTCTGGCAGATGGCTGCTGAAGAGTATTATTTTTAGATCACAGAGCAGACACTGGATTGTTCTGAGGTTGATCTTGCTGGGATAGGGTTTTGAAAGAAAACCTGAGACTTAAGAGTGGCTCTACTGGGTCAGACCAAAGAGTGCAGTTTCCATAGTGACCAGTAACAGTTTTTGGTATCATCTAGTGGATCTTTGGACATGTCTGTGCTGTACAAGTGGTTTTGGACTGCTTGATCTTGAACTGTCTTCTTTGATTACCCTCTATTCTGATGTGTTCGTCTGCCATGCTGGTGATAGGTGCTTGTTGAATTTCTGCTTTAGGAGTAAATCAAACTCTTGGTTCAGTTATGTGATCCTTCAGGCACTCTGTTAAGAATCTGTCATTTTTTTCCACTTTGGAAGGATTCCATGCAGATTAGAGTCCACATTACAAAGACTGTCTAGAAGAAGGGATAGTTTAATATTCCTTGCCTGTAACTGCAGATTTAGACTGGATTTTGTTTTGATACCTTCAGGGGAGGTTACATTTAGCCTATCACCCTGACATAGGTGAGCCGCTATCTGTTGAGCCGTGAGGCAGTGCATGCTGTAGTGGGACAGGTTTCATATATTTGCAGAATTAAGTCCTTTATAATTTCTGCTTTCAGGATCATGTTAGAAAACTTCATGGTTCAGCCTGCCCTCTCCATGTGTTCCTTGTGCTTTACATGTGCTTTGGAGCTGAGCACAGTGTACAATGCTGAGTTCATTAGTTTGCCTTCCTGTTGTTTTGTAAGGGGGATGCTCTTGTGTTTTATGGCATTTCTGATTTGGGTGGTGATATCTTTATTAAGAGTACTGTATGTTTTTGGTTGAACTTTCACCATGTTGTTTGCCCTAGGCATCTAGCCTGAGCCATTCTCTTACAGGTGCTTACCTTTCTCCACGTGCTAGCTAGGGTACCTTAAGCATTTAGTTTGATTGTCTTAAATATACTTAGGTCACATACCTCTAGTAAACAGAATTAGACAATTTAGCGTGAAGAGGAAGTGGAGATTCCCATGGAGCAGGACAATTTGTGTTAAAATTAATGCTTTAACATTTGCTGTACATTTTTTTAACAGATAATATTGATGTCTGCTTCCATCAACTCTAAAGAATTAGCTGATTACTTTGCACTTCCAGTTCATAATGGTCTGAATCCAGTCTGTGTATTTAAGGTGGAAGGCAGACCTTTTGCAGTTGAAGAATATTATCTTGACGACTTGAAGGACATTTTTGATTTCCAGGTATTGTAAATATAATTTCATTTCTTTGGACATAATAAGAAATTGGAACTGTCAGTTGAAAACTGTGTAATAAAATGACATATAGCCACTTCTATATTGCAGTTTAAGGTAAGAATTAAGAGATGATGATGAAGCAGGAGTCTTCTTATGAGCAGACTCATTCCCTTCATGTAACAGAAATGTTTCAACAGTATGAGGCATTTTGTTTGATAGTTTGCATTCAAAATGATGTTAAAGTGTGTGCGGAAAGTAACATAAAAAGATTTACAGATCTCTTTCAATATAGCTGACAAAATCAGGGAATATTTCCTGGGTTGGTTCATGTTGTTGTAATGTATCAAAGGCAGAAAGTGCTATGAAATGAAGAGAAAACAAGCATTTACGATTAGAACTTTGATTTTAGCAAGTTGGCTTCTCTGTCAGCTGAGGCTTTCCTATTTTTCTCTCTAGAGATGTTATGCAGTAGTTCTATACCTATTTCTGTTGTAACCATGTAGGCCACCATGGCAAATGTGTAATTTTGAATAGTGAAAACGTGTTAGAATAACAGATACCACTCAGATCCCTGGTGTGCTGTGCTGGAGTACTGCTTCTCTGATGCCTAAGGAGGGGGTGGTACGTAGTGGCTGAAGATGTGTTTGCTTTATCAATCTTTAGCTTATAAGCTGCACTGAATGTCTTTTGTATATTTTTGTTTGTAGAGCTCCTGACATTATAGCAAGTATATCTGTAGACATCAAATAATGAAGGAATGAATGTAAATATGAGTTAATCTGTTTTCTGTGGTTTTATAATAGGAGTTTGTTTTACATTTGAAAAACAGTTACGTAGGAATTCACTTGAGTGAACTCTTTCAGTATTATGGTTCAAGGCAAAATAAACAGGTTAAAGCAGAGTAGAGAAAATGTACTCAGGCCTGTATTATGATACCCAGTGTAAAAATAACTGGGACATGGGTGTAATTATTGGTCAGTTTTGATAATTCAAAACCCTATAAGAATGTTATTACAATGGAGAAGATGGGGGATGCACTTAAAAAGCAGCAGTGGGTGAACACACTGTTACTATTTAGCTTTCATCCATCAGTTCTGCAGAAAATAAAATAGCAAAAAAAGCCAGACAGTTTGAGAAGCCCAGAAGAAAATAATTGCTTATGCTGTACACAGCAGAGGCATTGGTTATGCCTCAACACAGGGAAGCTGAAATAAAAGGCTGTCAACTGTTGAAGATTTCATGCAAACAAAAATATAAACTCAACGCTTACAGCAGTTGGCCCATCACTATTTATACATTAGTATGGCAGCTCAGACAGATAATATGGAGGAGATTATGTAATACATGGGGTTTTGTAAAGGATTTTTGATGATCACAACAAAAAGATAACCAGGAAATTGAATAAGAAGTTTAGTTCAGTCAAGTTTGATTTGTCATAGCTGCACTTGGAGCTGAATGTCAACTTGAACACCTTTCACCTCAGAGATCACGAACAAAGGAACTGCTTTCAATGCTTAGGCCTTTTTATACATTTTATTTTCTCTGTGTTTTTTATTCAAAGTTTTCATCTCATTCTTTATCTTGTGTTGTCCTATCTATAGCCATTCTGTTTTTCAGCAGGATGGGGAGAGTATGTTTGTCCAAGATGTTTCTTGTGCCTTAGGGCAACAATAGGAACACATAAGTGCTCTTGATTTTATTTTCTTTGTGTATATTAAAAAAGGATGAAATTGAATTTTAAAGCACTTATTCTTTGTCTCAATCTTGTTTCTTATGGTGCTGTGTGTGAAGATTAAATACTAGTTACAATTAAAAAATTAAAATGTGGACGGTCAAGATGATTTGTATAACATGCTAATAAAATGAAAGTGGAATGTGAATGTTCAGACAGTTAATGAGTTAATGCTGCCATATGGAGGCAGGGGCACATCTTTCATCATGTTAAAATCTAAATCAGTTAGATAACTGCCTGAGGTACAGGCTTCAGACTTTAGTTCTCAATGTTGTATTTTCACCTATAAAAGCCTGTAAAATTCACATAAAAGAACACAGCAGTTAAAAGTAAATGCAGTCTTTGCTCTTTAGATAAACAGAATTTTTCTAAGTTTCCTTTTGATTTTAAAATTGATAACTATAAAACCAGATTACATAAATCTTAAACTGATTTCTTAAAGCATCTCAGTCAAAATCACTTTAGTCCTTTGTAGCTGTCTCTGGGCTGTGAGATCTGCATCTTTGTCCCTTTTAAAAAAATCTTAAAATAATTCGATGTTACTGTATAAATGCAGAATTTTTTTGTGAATCCTGCAGAGCTCTTGGCTGTAATACATGACTCATTTCTGAGTGTGATAATGTTTTAAAACTGTGCTTGAAAATAAAAATTTTGGTGGTAGTTTTGACTTGAATAATTTGTCAATTCATTGATGCCACTGTGGTTTGGAAGATGAATAAAAGTGCCAGTCATTATTTTTTCTTCTGTATGCCTGTTTGCAGTAAACCCTCTGTTGTGGCTAGACAGACATCTAGCTGAATCAAAGATAAAGCTTTCTACTTGAATTACTTCATTTGTAGGAAAGAATAAAAATAAGAGGGGAAGAAAGGAGAAACATTTTTCAGCGTAGCACTGGCTTATCCTTGCTCAGATTCTGGGTCATTTATAGTTGTACTGTTTAATTTGTGAGCATAGGCTTACAAAAAGTAGTTTATTTTTCTTTTGGTATAATGGACTTTGTAAGCACATTATTCTGGATGTTTAACAGAATTGTGGTTCTGTCCTACCAGCAACCTCTAAGCCCCAAGAATCTTTGAAAGACAGCTTTCATGAAAAATGCATGAAGGCTCTATCTAAAGGCAATTTTAAAGCTAGTTGTGTAAATTCTTGTCTGTTATTCTGGATAGTGCTGGAGATATGAAATTAAAATTTAAGAAATGAAGCAAAGTGCAAAAATGCCAGCCATTTTTGGCTTGCAAGGGTGAAAACTCCTTCCTATCCGTAGAACTGGAGTCAGAGTCCTGATGGAAGGCAGTGAGCTGCTGTCAAAAGCTGTTCTGATTATGCTGTATTATTTCAGTCAGGTTTGACTGGGCTTTTGGGTTTGCTGTTTGTCACATTGTTACCTTTTATTAGGAGCGATATGGAAGCCTTGTCATGTTAAGGAATACTAAAGGTACAACTAGTAGCAAAATTGAAAAGACAAATTTGACAGTTATTTAAGCAGGGATAATATAAACCAAAAAAATCTTATGTTCAAGCAGTCCAGAAGAGATAACTTTCTTAGATTTTTCGCGTATATTGGGGCAAAAATAACTTTGAAGAAAACAATCAAGTATTTTTGAAGTTTCTCATGGGCCAATGAAGCTGAGAACTGAGGTTGCAGTAACAAATGCTGATCTAAATTAGTGTTGCCAGACTGGTGCTAGGAGCAGTGCTTTTGTGATTGTTAAGAGCTCCTTTATGAAGGGAAACGGGTAGAAAAATAACTGATTTCATTTTAATAGTTTAGGTAGTTCAGTTGTCTGTTATTTTAGCTCTCTGAAACACTTGATCCAGTAAAGAATTTGCACTAGAACGAGAAGAAACTCTGAGAATGAAAGGTGAGCAGTGATTAAAAGCCATTTTGCCTACCAGGGAAAAATGTCTAATGCTATAGACCTTTTTCAAAGCAGGTCTAGTTCATTAAGAGTTTTATTTTAAAACTGGAAAATGATTAAGTTACCATCTTTGCTCTGAAGACTTGATGGTTTGTCTTCTTAAATACTAAAGCCTTGAGTTTGTACAGAGTGCTAGTAAACAGTGCAGACAGAATCATCGTGGTTCTGTTGGGTACAACAGAAGAGTAATTCTTTGAGAGGGTGTGACCAAAACCACAAGACCCATTAAATGCAAAATCAGTTAAAATAAGGAAGAGGTACATGATTTATGTGGAGGCAGGTAGAGAGATCTGTGTAACAGTAGCTGTGAGAAGCACTGTACCTTCCTTGCACAAATTCCTCCTTGTCATCTTGTTCCCATTGATTGTGATCAGTCCCATGTGCTTGACACTTAAGGATAGGGAATATGTCCTGCAAATGAATGGAGGGTGGCCTAGTGCTCAAGCAGGTAAATATCAGAAGTATTTCTTTAGCATTAAAATGGTAGGATGTTTGAAGAAAAATGTCTGTTTAGAAGGTAATGAGTGTATCAGATGAAGTTACTTCTTTGCACAAGCTTCTGTACTGGATCAATTTTAATTGCAAGCACTTGACAAATTGAAATACCTACGTAAACTTAAGTCTTTTAGCCTGTTACAGTGTGTTAACCTCATTACCTTCTTCTCCATACAGCTTCATCCTCAGAGCTTTGGGGAACCAGTGATAGAACAGAAAATGTATCGAGTCGCAGTGTCTCTGATTGAGTCATTTGATGAATTCGAAAAGAGGAGCAGTAGGTGAGATGCAGTTCAAGATCTGGAATCAGTTGCTCTTGGGGAAATGAGAAACTAATTAAGCAACAGCAGCAGCCCATGATTATTAGTGGAAACTTAATTTTACTTGCATCTCTGCCTTTATTTTATATATTTGTTTGATTTGTACCCTCTGTTCTTAAAGTGCGCTTCATGCCCTGGGATTTGAGTGACTATTGAAGGCAGCCATGTCATATGGAAATGATGTTCTTTGCTGTAGACCAGAGCTGAGGAGTATTTATGTCAAGAATGAAACCAGAGCTACTATTTTATATTATAACCTAAAACATACATTATTTCATGGAGAAAAAGGATAAAAACTAGGCATTAATTTTCACTGGCTGTTTAATACCTTAATGTCATTTGAAATAGCTAAATACTGGATTTTGCTGCTCTGTGTTTCGTAAATTGATGTTTAGTATCTGAAAATGTAATAAAGTTACTTCTACAACTTTTGTCTAATAGTGAATGTGTATTAAGTAACCTAATTATGACTAACTTCATTGCAGAATGAGAATGTTTCTTTTTGTCATAGTTTTGAAGAAAAAAACACTAAACCTAATGCTCTGGTTCCAGTGTTTATACACTTCAAAAGGCATAGTTGCAAATAATGGTTGAAATTTCATTTCTTCAGAAAGTTTAAGTAATGCATATTACAAAAAGTGTGCACTTCTGCTTGTTCTTCCAGAATAAAAAAACTTGGGGTAATGAAGCAGACTGAGACTGTAAAACTAATGAATCTGTTTTTTCTTGTTAGAGAGAAAAAGAACTTGAGTGGTACATTGGAACGTGGCAGCGTGCTCGTGTTTTTACCAGGTGAGTATATGTCTTAGTAACTTTCTTTTTTGTTAGTTGTCTTCTAATGAGCTTTCTTCTGGCACTATTGCCAGGGATTTATTAAACACGCATTTAAATGAGGTCCATTGCTCTTGCTGGGCATTTTTGCTTGGAAACTTATTTAATTGTGGCAGTAATTGCAAAAACTGTGAGTCAAAAATTAAGATTTTATGTATTTTAAAAATAGTAAAATTAATTCTGTAGTTAATCTATAGAAATGCAATTGCTCAATTTTTTAGTGCAATTATTTGTTACTGTATGAAGTTCTTAGGATTCTTTTAGAGATGTTTCCTTATCTGCATATAGTGTGGTCTTTATTTAGATTGTTGTTGTAAAAGTTCAAATTCACTTTTTTCTTTCCATGTACATTGGTTGCTGTAGTTGGCATGCTCATAATCACACATGATGGTGTAGCAGCTAATGGTCAAAAAACTGGCTATACGTAGTTACAGTGTTCTGTAAAGAATAAAACCTAAGTTGTCTTGCATAAAAACTATTGTAAGCTTTTGTTTTGACTGTCATTCTTACTTGAACTCGTTAGCTGGATTTTAGAGGCAGCGTAACTAGCCTGCAGAGTAGTTTTCCTGAACATCACAAATCTGTTACCTGGTGGTTTCAAGTATTCTTTTACTTCATGAGCTGAAAATCTGTTACATAAAAACTTTGAAAAGACTTGGTTGTGTTCCAGTGGAGAGTCACCTTGAAGTCCAGAGCAGCTGTTTCCTTGGACACAGTGAGGTCTGTCCCTACCAGGACTCTCTTACTCTGTAAAATGTTTATGGATGTCATTTCTCTGCTGTGTTGAGCTCAGGAATAGGCATGCCAGTGCTAGGGCTGGATGTACAACATACCAGCTCACAGATGCGCTGCACTCATGGAGTAGCTTTCAGTGATGAGTGTTCCCCATCGGCTAAAAAGTATTAGAGCTGCCTTTCTTGGAGTCACCTTCTCTATAAAATTAATGGGTAGAAGGAATTATTTATTTTGTCAAAGTAAGGCCCATTCCAGTTTGTGATTAGTAACGTAGGGAGACCATCTCTGTTGCCTCTGGCCTCTGATACTGGTGTTTGTCTGGTGTGTGTTCAGACTTCCTCGGGCCCTCTGAGTCTTCACTTCAGTCTGAAATGACTCTATAGCACTTCAAATCCTAAATCTTTATCTTTCACTTTGAGGTTTTTTGTTTGGGGTTTTTTTGTGGTTGTTTGTTTTTTGGTGGTTTTTTTTGTTCATTTGTGTTTTGGTTTTGTTTACTGTGCTGCTATCCCTGATGGCTTATAACTGCAAGTGATATACTGATTTTTATTTTGTTTAAATACATTTGGTAAATTTGTGGAAACCTGTGCAGGTAGTGCTTTCTGAATGAGCTGGTACACTCAGGTTTGTGTTTTATTTGCTCATTGTTTGACCTTGTCTGGTTTTAAACTGGATACTCAAGACTGATCCTGAACACAGGATTAACAAATAGCCCTTGAAATTTTCCTCACAAATGTTTTTTTACAGAACTGGAGAAAAGGGGAGGAGATCCCTTTAGTTTACAAGACGGCAGCTGAGACAGCTTTGGGTTATTTTTACACATCTAACATCCACATTTAGGATGTTGATTTGAGATGCTTAGATTTTTTGAGGGCTAATGATTACATAGCATTTTGAACATTAAAAATAACACTCCCACTGACTTGTCAAGTTGAGTATGCAGCAGCAGCCAGAAAGAGCAGTGCTCTGCTGAGGATGCTGTTAGTGGTTTTTGCCCACTGTCTTTGGGGAACTCAGTGATGGGGCAGAATCTGCTTCCAAAAGGAGCTGCAGCTGTCTCAACCAGGATGCCATGTTTTCCCTTGTAATTGCCTGTCTCATTCACTGCTTTTTTTTTCTTTGGTAATGCTACCAAGTCTTATTCTTGGTAGATAAATACCCTTCAGTATTCAGCTCTCCTTTGTTCCCAGAGCTTGTTTCTCTGTAGGTAACCTACCTACCTCTGTAGGTAACTCTTTCTTGTGGTAGAAAGTGCTATATTACACTGTAATTTTGTTAGCATACAAGCATGAATATGTTCCAGGTGATCTAATTTTAGCTCTTTTTTTCTGTTCCATATTTTCTTTTGCACTTCTCCATTCCCTGCTCTCCTTATTGTCCTTGTATATGTGCCAGACAGATTTTGTTACTAGTTCCTGTTTCATTCCAGACCTTTGTGTCGTGGTGGGATCCTTGTGTTCTGTAGGTTTCGTGGTCAGTCAACTCTTGTTGTTTCTAAAACTGATCATCAGATACTGCCTGCTGTGTCTAGTCAGTAATTACTAGGCTGATTAATAATTACTGTTAACAGTGATGATGCAGAGTCTGCTCTGCCAAACATGAATCAAACTTCTTTTAGTTGTGTTTTTAATCATAAAAACAACCTCCAGTGAAGTCCAGTGCTTGGCAGATTTTTGAAAATGGGACTTTTGGAGTTGAAGTCTCAATAAGAAGTGAACTAAGCTGCTCAGAAGGGTTTGTGTCTGTGGAGGTATTCAGGAAGACAGAAAAAAATCCCTTAGTCATTAGATTTCCCCTGGCAGATGTGGAAGGCATGCCCCATAAAATGGGCACTGGAATGGCCAAAGGTGAGATGGCTAAGACAGAAATAGCTATTTTTCTTTTTCTTGGCCCTGCTCTTTGAAAGAATTTGTTTTGGCTGAAATACCCAATTTTAGCCTAAACCAGACAGATATTCAGCATGTGGTGAGCGTTGTCAGTTGTAAGAAACTGAAACAAGGGGTAATAATGGAGTATTGTCAAATGGCCTTTAAATCTGCTGCTGCACTTTCACTTTATTAAGTGTGAAATTAATACCAAATGATTCTTGAAAAATTGACTCACTGGGTTTCAGTGACTTACTACGTTTGGTGTTTAACTCTTCTACCATTTTATTATATGGGGTAAAAGAGGTAGTAGTGACAGGCAATTAATAATTGAAATAGATGTTTTAGAATTGTTCATGATGACTAAACTGAAAAATAAACTCGTGATTCCTTTTTCCCTAGGTTTAGGTGAAATAAGATACATGCACTCATGCCTCTCAGATAAGTATAAAAGGTAAGTTAGACCACATTGCTTTCAGTTCAGTGAAATCTGAACATGAGTCTTTCTGCTGTATGAGTTCTAAGTACATAATAGGGTTTAGCACAAAGTGTAATCAACTTCAGTATTCTTGCATCAGTAAATGTTTCACTGATGTGTTTTCTCTAGGTGGCAAGTGTACCCACTTCATGCATGTGCGACATTGGAGGAACAAAGTAAAGTATTTTCGGCTACAGTTCCTGGCTACAGAAAAGTAAATATTTTTTAATCATTATTTTTTAAAGTATGTGAAGCCTTTTGGTAGAGTAGTAATAGCAAATAATAATGTGTTTAAGTAGTATTAGCTGTTCTAACTCAAACCATTTTGTAAGGACAAAGCACTTTCGTTTTTCAGTGTAAACATCAGTGTAAACGGATGCCCTTTCTTACCAAGCTGTTGTTTTAACTGGTATTTAGACCTGAAGAGAAGTGCAGTAACAGGAAGTTACCCTTAAACTATTGCATGCTGCTGTTTTTATCCTTCGGAATGGTTTGAGCATGTTGATTCTGGCACCTGCATGACAGTGGAGTGCTGCTGGTGGCACTGAATAGCAAAGTAGTCCTGCAGTATGGGAGACTCTGACCCACTCTGTACCCCACGTTTTGACTGCTGCCTTGGTTTTCTTCATTTCCTATCCCTGAGAGAGTGTTGCTGCTAATAGTGTGATGTTTTCGTACAGGAAAAGCACAAGGAAATATTTCCATTCTTCCTCTATACTGTCCTATGCTATACTACTTTATTATGCTTTTTTGAGCTCAGAACAAGAAAATACAAGGTTTTTTTGTATTGTATTGCCTTGTGTGGTATTGCTTTTTTAATAGGCAGAGCAGAAATGCTGTGTTGCCATTACATTTATATTTCTTCATAGCAAGTGGGATATTTCCTGTAGAAACATTAATGTGAGTAATTTTTTGTTTAGGCATTCATTGCTTATTTTTTGCTTCAAAACTCAGGTTATTCTAGCTACCAACATAGCTGAGAGCTCTGTAACAGTTCCTGATGTTAAGTTTGGTAAGTTGTCTAAATCTTGTAATTCTGTGTACACTGTATTTGTAATATTTTCCATACTTGTGCTAGGTTAGATCTCCATGATATGTCATTGTTCAAAGCACTGTTGTTGGAATGTTGAATTCTTCCTTTCACAACAGAGAAATCTGAATATGTGAACAAATACAGCTACTGAGTGGGAGGTTGATTTAAATCTTCACTAAGGAGTAATTTTAAATGCAGTAACAAGCAGAGCCAGACCTGATATCACAAGTTAAGCTTTTTAATCACATTCTGACTATGTTTTGAAATAATTGCATCAGTGTAAGCAAATTTTGATGCAGAGTTTCTAAATGCAGAAATGATTGCTTTTTAATGATTGTCATCTACAATGATTTATTATATTTATGGTAAAATCTGTTAGCACTTTGATTAGTATTCAGAATATCCTGGGTCTGGTTGTTTATAAATCTGATGATCTCTTTATTGCTATCCAAGTTATTCAAACTTTACTTTTCTGATAATACAGATTATTCTTGTGTATTTTTTTCCACTGCCATGAGGAATTTTGTTTTCTTACTTGCAGTGATAGATTTCTGCTTAGCTAAAATTTTATTTTGCGATAAGGAAACTAATTACCCAAGTTTGAGACTTTGCTGGGCATCCAAAACAAACTGTAATCAAAGAAAAGGTAAGATTACAATAGGCAATGCAAAGGAATTTTAGAAGCTGATCTTCACAAAGAATTCTTCGTTGCTTTTTATTATATTAATAATAAAAAGAACAGATTATTGTGGCCATTAATACTTGATAAGTCTTCACCATGTCAGGATATAAAACTGTGATTAAACAGCCATGAGTGAATGTTTTTTTTTTTCTCAAGTATATTTTCAGAGGAATGTTTTGTATTTTATTAAAAAGTATAAAAATTAGCAGACCATGGATTCTTCTAATAGCAATTAGCAATAAATAAAAAAATGGCAATTTTTTTGTCATGGGCCATTTTTAAAAAGGAGAGGTAGGTACTGCTAGGTATTTATTAACTGCTTGTGAGTTTCAACAGTAAAAAAACCTTTCATGTGTATATGTCGCTCTTAAATGAGTTGAAATAGCCAGAACAGTGTTTCTAGTTTACACCAGTGTTCACAGCACAATGATAAATAAGATTTCCTATTGGCTTTTTGAGTAAGACAGTCCGCTTAAATATCAAAATATTTTTAGTTTCAGTCAAAAATAGTACTAAATAAATCAATAGCAGTGACATCTTCAGATATAAAAATACTGTTACTTTAAGTATTTTGAGGTCTTCACAATTACAGCTGGGTGCCAGGTGCCCACCAAACTATCTATCACTCCCCTTGCCTCAAACTGGACAGGGGGAGAAAAATGGTGACAGAAGGCTCAAGGTTTGAGATGAACACAGGGAGATCACTTAGCAATTACCCTCACAGGCAAAACAGACTGAGCTTGGGGAAATTAGTTTAATTTTATTACCAAACAAATCAGTCTGGGGTAGTGAGAAATAAAGCGAAGTCTTAAACACCTTCCCCCCACTCCTTCCCAGGCTTGGATTCACTCCCACTTTATCTACCTTCTCTTCTCTAGTGGTACAGGGGGATGGAAAATGGGGATTGTGGTCGGTTCATGACACATTGTCTCTGCTGCTGCTTCCTCGTCACACACTTGCATTGTCAGATATGGGAGAAGTTTCCAGCAGCTTCTCACAGAAGCCACCCTTACAGGCACCCACTTGCAAGACCTCACTGTGAGCCCCAGTATACAGATTTATTTCCATTTGGTTCAGGGTCAGCATAGGTCACAACAATCAGCCAATGTACAGTAGAAGTAGCGTAGAAGACTGCGACTTGTTGTGCATGTGACTTTAAAATATGGTCTGATTCTCTAGTGGAGTATCCCACAGAGAGGAGTACCCTTAGTTGGTTGAAGTGAATGGTGTTTGGATTTGTGAAGATAGACTTCTGAATCATTGTGTTTTCTGTAAATAGTAGATCATAAAGGTGTTTTGCTGTTTATCATTGTATCTTAAAAGTTGTTTATATTGAAGATTATTTTCTAGCTGTAGAGTCACATAGGAAATGCCTGTTCAACTGAGAAAAATGGCAGTTGATTTGAGGGCAGTTATGCGAAAGAGGTATTTGAGTGAAATACTTACGTAAGTCTTTTGTTAGTTACTGCTCTTACGAAAGCAAAATGTTTTTGTCCTACCCTTATGTGTCTGCTGGGCCTGTCTGCCTCAAGGGAGCAGAGCACAGCTCAGCCTGCAGCATCAGCTGTCGTGTGCTGCTCTGCTGCCCAGAGGGCTTGTAGATGGATGGGTTTGGAAAAAACTTCGACACTTTACAAATTGGTGATTTGTTCTTTTATGTGAAGGTCGTGCTGGACGTGTTTCCGAAGGCTATTGTTACAGGCTTGTACACAAGGCCTTCTGGGCAGACTGTATTCCAGAGAAGTCAGAACCTGAGGTGCTGGTAAGGCTTTTGGGTTTAGGGTTAGGTTTTCTTTAATGCGTGTAGTCGTAGCAGAGGAGCTTTGCTTTACTTCCCCTGAAGACAATTGGAATAGTTACTAATAGCTATAGCAGTGACTAGAATTGAACTTCAACTAATTGACAAAGATCATTTCACATAGTTGCATTATAGAAGGAGATACATTATAGCAGTAAAATTGATGTGGATTAGAAATAAGCAATCCAGTCAAAAGAAAAAAAACCTAGTTGTACAAAATTAATTTTGGAATTTGCTAAATTGTCAACTTTAACTTATTTTTTCATGTAAAACATTTTGTCACATGTTCCATGGGGGGAAACTAACAATGATCTTGTCTTCCCTTCAGCATTGTCCGTTGGGAACTACAGTCTTAAAATTAAAGAAGCTTGATATAGGGGAACCAAAAGCCTTGCTAGCAACAGCTCTTTCACCACCCAGTGTAGGTGACATTGAACGTACAATAATTCAGCTGAAAGAGGTATGCTTCCTTTTAATGTTGTTAAAATCAAGGTAATAGGAATTTACTGCAGAAGTGGTTTTCTATGTATTTAAGGTAGTAGCAACCTTAACTGGAACCTCGAATACGAACTGTGTCTAGAGAGCCTTTCACACACATTGGTCTGTTGTTGGCAACATCCTCTTGAGCATAATTTCTGTAATTACATCTTAAAAAAAGATTATAATTTCATCAGAGAGTAATGATACTCTTTGAGGACTAGCATCTGTGGTGAGAAAGAATAGGAAAATAGACAAAAGAATAACTTGAACTCTGTAAGCAATACTGTTCATGAATAAGTAATACATCACACTCTTACACCATATTATGTATAGAGGTCGGCCTGAAGATACCCTTCTCACCTGTACAAGGAAGATAGTGATTTTGATTTTCAATTACCAAGTTGATAAGGGGTAGCATATTCATTGCATTAAACTTTTCTCTTTTCCAAAGTGCATATGAAATAATATTTGCATCATTTGTAGCTTGCTTTTATATCCAGTATATGTAGCAGCTTTGGTTTTGAAAGTACCAGGCTTTAAAAATTGTTTTAGGTTTACTTAGTCAGCTTTTACAAGTGAACACATTTTAATTTCTCTAGCTGGGAGCACTTACAACCGGTGTGCAAACAGAAGAAAATCTGCATGATGGTAAGCTGACTTTCTTAGGAACAGTATTGACACAGTTGCCAGTGGACCTGCATCTTGGAAAATTGATAGTCCTTGGGCATGTCTTCGGTTGCTTGGAGGAATGCCTTATTATAGGTAACTGAAAGAAGAACATGTGAGAACACTTCTCTAAAACCAAAAGATTTGCAGGTTTTCATTTTGATTTGTTTTTGTTGTAGCTGCAGCACTGTCTTCGCGGAATTTTTTTGCAGTGCCTTTCAAAAAGCATGTTGATGCATACAGGTAGTACCCCAGATGTTTTGTAACTCCTAACTGCATTTGAGAGCAGAGGGCAAAGTTTATCGCTTAAAATAATTTTCCATGTCATGAGTCTAATTTTCTGTTAAAGTGCCAAGTAGTGCAAAAAGAAGTTTTTCCAGGTAGCTGATAACTGGAATCTGTTTATTTGGGAACATAAATCACAGAGCTAACTCATCCTTCCCTAAGCACGAGGCCTGATTCTTCAGCTTTGCCTTTCTCATGTGAACATGTGGCAATGTCTATTAAAATGGTTTTTAAAATAGCAAGGACAATTATTTATTATTATCCTGCTCATACAGTGCATCTCCTTCAGCAAGGAGGTATGAATTAAGGGCAAGTAATTACCATAAGTGTATTGATCATGTTTATTAAAGACGTAGAGGGTGTTAATAATGTAACATTCTGAGCTGTGTAATGCATGCAATGTTTGAAAAAAATATTGTTGCTAATACTTTTTGTTGTATTGACAGGAAAAAAATGGTTTTTGCTGGGAATAGTAGGAGTGACTGTATTGCAATTGTGAATGCATTTAAGGTAAGTCTTTTTTTCCACCTTAGATTACAGTGAAGTCTGATAGACCAAGACAGTGAGTCTCACCTTTGTAGGATCAGTGCATCATTTGTGCTTTGCAGTTGTTAAAAGCTTCACATTACTGCTAGCTACATATTGATGGTTTTTGCAGTCTTTGTCCAACTGTGTAACATCCCAGTTGTCTCTACTGTAATAGCCAAAAATAAAATGCCAGAGATGTGATGATATTTGTAGATCATTTTTAACCAAGGACAGTTTGGAATGGTAAATTCTAGTACAGAATGAGTTTGGTGACCTTTGTCCAAACTTCTTAGCTTTGGCTTTGTGGTGTTTTTGTGCAAATGCCATTTTTTGGTACTCTTGGCTGTTTGGTGGCTCAGTACCATGGACAGGGGTCAGTTCCTCCAGGTAGAGGCAGAGCTTGTACAGCACAGCAAAGGCTTCTGCTAGAGAAACTTGCTATTCAAATTCCAGCATTTTATATTATGCATGCTCTAGTATGTTCTGTAATCTTCTGGAGAGTCCAAAATCTTCAGCTGCTTATTTAGTTTATTCATTTTTTTAAAAACATGTTGCCCTTCAGCCAAAACGGACTTGGTTTTTTCTACTCTGCTGTCAGCATTTTGTGAAGCACACATGGGCATGTATCCACTGATCCTGAGGCTCAAAAATGTTTTCTGAATTCCCCTTATCATATTTCCCTTGTGTCACCTGGTAATTATCACCTGTTCATCTGAAGATGATATTTCTATAAACCAGTTTGTTGTCCTGGAGAATAAACACGAACATTCAGACAGAGCTTCCAGTGAAGTATCTCTGTGTGTGTGATGTGAAAGCTTTATTTTGAATGCCTGAGTATCAGAAGATAACAGGTAAGTTCAGGAAAGTTTGTTTCCAAACTCCTTGGTTCAGATTAGATTTCTTCCAGGGTAGCCTCTATGAAGGTAGGGAAATGCAGTCTGGCTGTTTAACTTTGCTAGTAGTCAGTGTCCATGTGAAGCTGGAATATTGTATTACGAGGTGACTTGCTGTCAAACTAGAAGAAATGGATTCTGCAGGCATCTGTCATAAGCTGCTTAATAATGAAGTTACTTTCATTAATATGCTGGGTATTTTAATTTCTTTTCCAGCCCTATTTTCTGGGAGGTATTTGCATCACAACTTACCTGAATCAGTCAGTTCAATTCCTTTTGTCCCAAAGCAAGGGAAAAAAAAAAAAGGTTTTGAAAGTGATCTGCTTTATTATAGTGTCAAATTAAAGCATCCAAATTGTTCTATTAATTTATGAATGTTTGCATGTGCTTTAGCACTCCATCCATTTCCTCTCATAAAGCCAGGCGGACAGCCTGTTGTTAAAAATTACCTACAGTGTTGATATGAAAAAAAAAGTTCATAGTTTAAAATGTCACATTAATATTTGTAATAATTACTACTAAAGCTCTATATTTTCTGTCTGAATACTACACCATTTTCTTCTTAGGCATGGCAGGCCTGCAAACAAAAAGGAAAGCTTAGACATCCGATGGTTAGTTAAACTTTATTTCTTCTCTCTTCAAGGTTGGTGACTTCAGTGCTGGAATATTTTATTTTCATAGTATATAAGAAAAGTAAGGAGTTTTTGCTAGCAATGTTTATTTATAATAATTATGACTTTTCATACATAAATAGGATAGGCTTTGAGAGAAAATGAGTGTTTGAATCCAGTGCAGAGTTGTTTGAAGACAATCCCTTATATAGTCCCTTTCACAGATGAATCAACAGTGGCCAGAGGGTTTGAAATCCAACCTAAAAAGTGAAATTGAGCTGTAGTTGAAAGAAATACTTCTAATATGCATAAGTATCTCTGGTTTTTTAAACACACAGATTTCTGTCCCCTCAGAAAACCATGAAAGATGGAAGATGTTTATGTGCATTAGTCACAAAAACCAGTAGCATGCACACAATAACTGCCTCCAGTCCTTCTTTTGTGTGTACAAGATAAAACCTTTTTTATTTCCCCTGTTCTTTGAGAGTGTAGTATCTTTTATGAGCACCAATGCATAACATACACTGAGTTAAAACAACTAGCCAAGATGGCCAGAATCTGTCTGATAAAGATGTGCATTCAGAGAAAGAAGCTCTGAGTTTTTTGGAAGTGTTCCCAGGATGCCAAGAAGGCCAGTGGCATCCTGGCTTGTATCAGCAGTAGTGTGACCAGCAGGACCAGAGGAGTGATTTTTTTTTCCCTCTGTACTTGGCACTGGTGAGGCTACACCTCAAGTCCTGTGTAGAAAATACTGTAAGACATTGAGGTGTCCTGGAGCATGTCCAGGGAAGGTGACACAGTGAAGGATCTGGAGTACAAGTACTGTCAGGAGCAGCTGAGGAAACTGCGAGTCTTCAGTCTGGAAAAAAGGGAGCTCAGGGGAGACCTTATTACTCTACAACTGCCTGAAAAGAGGTTTTAGTGAGTTGGGGGTTGGCCCCTTCTCCCAAGTGATAGAAGGAGAGAAAATGGCCTCAAGTTGCACCAGGAGAGGTTTAGACTGGAATTAGGAAAAATTTCTTCACTGAAAACATTGCAACACTCTGCCCAGAGAAGTGGTGGAGTCACCATCTGTGGATTTGTTCAGAAGGCACGAGGATGTGGCACTTGGGGGACATGGTTTAGTGCTGGACACAGCAGTGCTGCGTTAATGTTCGGACTCGATGATCTTGGAGGTCTTTCCAAACCTTAGCATTCCAATGATTCTCTAGGTGTGGATCTTAAATCAGGTTTTTTAGTAGCAACACACAGGAGTTGGACTTGTGGGTTTATATAGAAAGTTTAGATGACCCACTGATGCATTGGTGATAACCAGAATATAGTTTTAGTCGAACTGACTTATATCTTCATACATGGCATAATACTTAATATGAATGCAAAGAAAGCTCTGAAATGTGATTAAATTCTTCTATTGCTATATGTAACTACTATTGGTGTCCACACAGAAGAACATGAGAGAAAGTTTACTAGAAGTAGAAGAAAAAAGTTTGTAACTTTGTTTTTCAGGAAGAGCTTGAGTGGGGTCGGTCAAATTGTGTCCATATAAACAGGATCAAAGAGGTACGATTAAATAGGTAGTAGTTTTTATAAGCAGAAGGACTTAACTTCCCTGATTCTCTGAAAATATTAAGATCTTGGGTAAGACTACTGTATATATCTATCAATATATATAGATATATATTTTCTTAAAATGAAGTATGGATTTAGATGAAAGGAATTTTCCTTTTTTTAGGATAAACAAAGTGGTGTTAAATTATTAACTGTTTAACATATTTTTAATACTTTTAAGAAACTTCCAGTATTATTTGCTAGTTTTGCTAGGTTTGCTATTTGCTAGGTTCCTCGTATCACTCGTTGTGGTGTGACTGCTGTCTGTTGTTAAATATCTTCTGTCTTCTGGTTGGGAAAACTCTAAGCAAATACAGTTAGTTACATAGTGAGGCCTGGACTTGAATTTGTGGGGCTTTGTTGCTAACATTACTGCAGCAATTAATGAAAACTCTGCATCACAATGGGCTTCAAGCTTAATGTAATAAGCTTGAATAGTGGGGGAAATAACTAAAATTCTTGAGTAACTGATCAGCAGAATGGCTTTGGCCATGATTTCACTAGTTCATACCTTTGGCATGAGCAATGTAGGGCCTGTGTTCAAAAAGCATAAGAAATAAAAAAAGATTTTGATAGTGAGCAACCATCTGGCTAAGAAATGACTGTAGTTTTATGACTTGAACATGTGATAAAAACAACAAAAAAAAAGATGAGAGAAAAGCAAATTATGTAAAACTGGACAGTGGAATGATTAGTCTCACATGTCAGCCTCTCTTGGGTCAGTTTTAGATAATGCCAGAAGAGGTTATGCCTGACATAATATATAAGGAGTTTAGAATGGTCACCTTCACTTAACAATTAGTGAGATTTGGGGGCTTTTATTTGCCGCAGCTAAAGATACTGATTTCATAATCCCTTGTGTGGAAGTGGGTTTGCAGAACTGAGTCAGTCACACGGGTTCCTTTCTGGCAATGGTAGTTGTTCTAGTAGTGTCCTGAAACTGCCAGCAGCAGAAAGGAAAGGGAAATGTGGGTACAAAGAAGTTGTGTGGACAGTACTTTCTGTATTTGCTCCAGAATCTGTTGGGAGAGTGAAGGCATTCTCTCTGTGGTCAGAGGGCCAGTGGCTGCTTGTGGAGGCTTCTTGGAAATGCTAAAGATGGAAAGTTTACTATGCTCTGCTGGAGGGCATAATTTTGATGTCTCTCACAGTAATCACAGTTGTCTGCTAAACTGACAGTGCAGCATGATCACCACTGTAGTTGGGTGCAAAAATCCGGGTTGATTTTTACTTTCTAAAGTACAAACCTAAAATGATTTAAATAGAGAATATCATCTTGTAAAAGGTTGTTTCAGTTCTTTTCCTAATTTTGTTCTGGATCATGTATGCATAATATGCTTTGTGACTACAGAGTTGTTCTTTATAAGGGAAACTGGTGGAGTCACAGTACTGAAGTTATTTTCCAACACAGAGGTGCTAAGCAGTATATTGGTGAAATGCATACTAGTCACCTGAAAAGGGAAGGGAGTAGGCCCAATTGTTTCAGGCTTCCTTACAGGTTATATTTGTTTGTATTTGGGTTTGATCCATTTAAAATGTAACTTAGGGGTCAAATTTCAGGTGGAAGAGTTATTTCACAACTTGAAAAGGCGAGTCAGTGCATTTAACATGCTTGTTAAAGCTCAGCCATCTGCTATGGACCAGGAGTATGTGTGCAAACAGCGCTTCATCTTGCAGGTAATGCTTTAATGTCATAAAGAGAGATGCAGCTGAATTTTCGTATACTAATATTGATGAACTAGTATTACACTCGTTTTTCAAAATTCTTTGTGGATCTTGCGGTTTTGGGTAGAAAAAAAAGTAATTTTTTTGGCAGTGTATTGGCAATGTAGAAGGACAGCTAATGTTAGTTATTTGAGAATTATATTATCCCTTGTTTGAAGTGCTCTGTTTGAACACTGGCTTGGTTAGTGTGGAGGGGGTACTGGGAGTTTTATGTCTTTTCACCTATTTTAACTTCATCAAATTTCCAATTAAATTTCTTGTCTTATTTGGACTGATTAGCAGAGATTTTATTTTTGCAGACCTATTTATCATTTCAGTGGCAGTTGATTTAACTGTGTAAGCAGTGAGCTTCTTGGAGCTGAACTGTTAAACATTTTAAGATGCAGGCTGAAAGCTGAACAATTTACCTGTAGCTGTTTTGTGTGAATTTATTTAAATTGAGGCTCTTGAAATTAGAACTAACAATTACAGTTTTCAAGCAGTAGAATATAGCACATTTGCATACAAAAGCATTAAAAATGTTGTAGAACTGTTCCAGAAATTGAACTCTTTTCACGAAAATATGTTTTTAAGAATTAGTGTGAATTTGTGTTTAGTCTCCAGTTCCAGTAATTCCTGGACAGAGACAGAAAAAAATAATCATATGAAGATCTCTTGGTGTCTCTTCATATTGCAGTGTATCTCATTTCAAGAAACTGAATACAATCTGCTGTGTTTCACAAATTATTTTCTTGATTTCAGGTGGTAATAGCTGGTGCTTTCTATCCAAACTACTATACTTTTGGAAAATGTAATGAAGAAATTGCAATGAAAGACCTTGCTGGCAAAGATCCAAAAACCACTGTAATGGTATGTAAAGAAGGTGATTGACTTAAGAATCTAGTAATAGAAATGTGAAGTGTTTGGGTGGTATTTTCAAGTTCTGTTCTGTCTTGGGTAAGGACAGAAATAATTACCAACTCTGATCCTTGCTTGGTGAAGTCTGTCCCACCTCCCATTCTTTCAATACAATAAACATTGTGTAGGTGGGCAATTTTAGAAGAATTCCTGAGAACTGCCTCTGTGCATTTGATTGCTAGTCTTGCACAGGCAAACAACTTCCATCAAACTATAAAAATGTTTGGAAGAATAGAACAGGACTATCAAGGGTACTTCTTAATGAGTACTTAAATAATGTGTTGTTGCAACTTGTAATCTCCTACTTGTCAGTGCATGGCATACATGCTTGTTGCTTTAAAGTTACTCAGGTCTTGCACTTGCTTTTTTTATATTCTAAAATTGCTTTTCATCTGATTGCATAAGTGCAAGTTTAAAATGGTGTTGGTTTTTCAAAACTGTGTAGTCTAAACTAAGAAAATGTTTGGTGTATCTGAACTAGGTATAACACTGTAAAACAACCATGACCTGTGCTTAAAGAAACCAAACCTACCAAGGAGCTTCAAAGAATAGACTTTCATTGGCACAAGAGAAAATAGTTACATTAAAAAGGAGAGAGTCAGAAAATCTTGGTGACAAGGGTGTTTTTTGTGCTTCATACTTTTTAAGGATATTGAAGCAAAATATCACACTAGACTCAATCTTGTGGAATAAAGATGAGTCTTGCCACAGCAGCATTGATTAATAGTAAACTGGTAGATTTAAAGAGCTACGTACTTTTAATGTATTTAACTCTTGCTCATACATCAACTGCTTGTTACCTTGAAGAAGGAAGAAGTAACGCTGTGTCTTCATCAGTAAATGGTCATCTTGGGCGCAAGTGCTGCCAGTTCCTCAAGCTCTCACTTGGAGAGACTCTTACAGCCATATGCTGCTCCTAATGATGTGCTGGAGATAGAAAAGACAACTAAATCTCCTGCTCTCTGATCTCTCTAAATTACCTTTCCTTGAGGCAGTTTCTGCAGTCTAACCTAGAGCATGGTTTTGATCAGCAGCTGATCTTGGTACTGTAACTTCAAGGCATAGGAACACTGTGAAAAAATAATCTGTTTTTTCCTATCTGAAGTTGTAAGAGCCCTGTTGCATAGGCCCTGAAAAATAGTTCAAAGTCTCAAAGTTTGAACTTGCTATTTAGTAACACATGATTCTATATTAAATGAAGATCTCCTATGAGATATTATTAAGTAAAATTTAGAGAAATGGACGTGTGGCTACAGGTGCGTATTAATAATTGTGAAAGCTTACATTGGAGTTACTCCTCTACACAAAGAAGACCAGGAGATTGCTCTTTGTCATCCCTAAGAGGCATGTATCCATGTGAGAGTGCTTTCCAGTTGTGCAAGCTGTCCCACCATATCTCAGTAATTCCATATGTGATAGTTCTGCCAGGATAGTTCTGCAGGGGCTGTAGGTCCTTCAGTTTCCCAGGCTGTGCACACTGTATAGGATGTAATTCTCAATTGTGGACAAAAATTGTAACATTCCAGTGTTTTTCTGTTAACAAACAAAATCAGAGACACCAGACAGCTTTTTGGAACAAATATCAGATTAATACGTGTAATTACAAACTAATTTGCTTCATTTATAGTTTACTGGTTTGAAGCAGTAGGGCATTATTAGCAGCAAAATGATGCTTTTTATTGTCTTTTGAGATTTTTGAATGTACTATAGTATCTAGCACTTTTGGAATTTGTTGGACTTTAGATTGTACATAATTATTGTAGCTCAAGTGAAGGAGAAAGCTAACTATATAGGTGAACTTGAAAGTGCATTAAAGCAATTGAATGTATCCAAATTTAACCTCTTTTTCTTAACAGCTGAAGAACATGCCTCCCTATGGATATCTGTACCATAAACAGTTGCAGTCACTGCTTAGACAGTGTGGGCAGGTAAAATCTATTTCCTACAATGGGTCAAGGTAAGTGTAAAATAAAGTATCCTGCCTTATGTTCTCAGTTACAAATCCAGTAATCAATTTCTTTTTCAGTGATGTACTGACAAATTTAGTTAATTTCTTCTCTTTGGAATCACTAACTTATTTTTAATGTATTGGTTAGAGTTAAAGTGGTTTTGAAGTCTGATGTGCATTGGTTGGCATAACATTAGATAAGCTAGCTGAAGGTAGAGCCTTTTGGTTTGTCTCTTCTGTTCTATGAGTGGACCTTAATTGCAACTCATCTGTCTGTATTTATTTCTGTCTTTTATACTGGATTTAGCTCATTTGTACAGTCTGATGGCTTTTCTCAGCTGATAATCTGACTGATTTCAGCCTATGACTGCCCAAAGTTGAATTCATCTAACTATTCTTATTCCTTTTCCAGTCTTTACTGCTTTTATTATTCACATATATTTTCACATCCTTTCTATTTGCATTAAATTTGGCATGTGCTGGTGACAATGTTAGAAAGTTTTATCACCATCATGATAATTAAAGTTTTAAGGTACATGAAAGCAGTAGACAAAGCCTGTGAAGAACCTACCTTTTACTTTTTGCTGGCCTGCTAAAATAAAGACAGGGAGAAAAAATGATTTTCTTTTGTGAACAGGGCTTTTGTGGAGTTCTCCCGTAATCCAAAGGAAGTCTTTAAGGTTCTTCCCGAAGTGTACCTGGCAGTCAAGATGTCACAACTGAAGATTCCTTTTGAACTGTATGTTCATTATCCAGATGATATCAGAAGACAAGTGCAAGGTGCAGCAGCTGCAGGTTTGGAATTTCTGAGGTAATTATATTGCACATGTATAATGTATTTCTTTGCAGCGAAATGAGATTGGCTGGATTCAGTGGGAATTTCCTTGGAAGTATCACCAAGAAAAAAATGTTAGGTTCAAAAAACAGAGGTGAACTTTGTCTAAGTGGAATGTTTTTGCAGGACTAGAAATCACATGATTGTTCTAAATGTTTCTTTATAGTTAAAGGTATTTTGCTGTTTAAGGGAATTCCAAGTATGCAGTCGTCTCCCCCTCCCCAGGGCTCTACTCCATTTTCCTTTGGCATATGAACATATGGATGTACACAGTTATTTCTGTTCATGATAGAGACAATGTGGGGATTGCTAGAACCAAAGTAAATAAGGAGTAGCATTCGGGGACTAAAAAAAAAAGGAGGGAGACAGAGCCTAACAAAAGAAAGTGTGGGGAAACATAAGGACATGAGGTGTAACAACATAACAGGAAATAATGCTGAGGAATGCAATGTAGTGAGTCTCTTTGGTCCACACCTGCTTTTGCTAGGAAAATCTAGCATGTGTGTTTCAGTGTATGCTGTGATTCTAATCTTGAGGTCGTACAAGTAACCTGATAAAATGGCATTCTGCTGTCTACCTCCTGATTAGTCTGCAGCCATTTCAGTATTTTAAAATAAGAAATCTGGAATAGGAGGGCAGGAATGAACTGGGAAGGTTAAAGTACAGGTGAGTATTTTACTTCCAGTTAATTGTACTTAGCTTTTAATAAAATATTTTAGCAGTTTCACTCAGCCCAAAACAGCATTTAAAATCTTTGTGAAAATTGCTTCTTGAGGAACTCAAGCCTCCTAGGCTGAAAGACTTAATTTTAAACTTCTTACCTTTTGTCAAGTAAAAGGAATGTTTTATATATACATTTATGTTTATATATATGTTTATATATATTTATATATATGTTTATATATATACATTAAAATTTCTCTATAAAAATTTGCTGTATTTATATTTGTGGCTTTGTACACTCAATTTTTAAAAAAATAAGCTTAGAAGAAAATGCTATAGCAAAAAGCCTCACTATTTAACCGTAATTCTTTCAGTTTTTAATAAAGTGATGGCAGGGTTGTGTCCTGGTGTGCATCTTTCTGTGTTTGTTTATATTACAGTTGAAACAGTTACTCTGTAGTAATTTGGTTCTGTGTGGTCATTTTCCTTTCTAATTGAATTGATGTATTTCTAAATAAAAGTCATTAAGTACATAAATGTGCCCTAGGGATACCTTGGGAAACAGATGAAAGCAAAAAAAAATTCATCCTTTTGAGTTTTCTCTTGTGAGTGAAGTCTTTAGCATCTTTATTCCATTTTAGAGTAAATGTGGACTGTCAGAACCAGACAGTGGAGCCTGTGGAAATCTCATTTGGTGATTTACAAATGTCAAAGATGGTCCCAAGTCGTTTTCTGTGCATCAGGGTAACAGAGGTAGGAATGTTCTACATCTGAAGTAGGTCATATCTAATAATTAGTACGTAGATAGCTTAGCAGAGATTAATATCTGACAAGCTTAAGTTAAAAAATTGGGTACTGATAATGTTTTTAGTGCAGAGGTGTCTGTAAGAAGCGTGGGGAATATTCTTTGCCTTATTTTTAGTAGTTCTTTGTTAAACAGTACTTACATATTTGCGCTTGACAAAATCTGTGGGATTTGCTGGCAGTAAATGTTAGCTGGAAGTAGACATAAATGTAAAGAGGATTAATGGAAGAGGTAAAGTACTTGTGTAAACTATAAAAATGAAAATCATTAGGTATTTGGGCCATTTACCTGGTTATTAAGTGCCAGTTTTCTTCAGAAGCTGTACGTATGAGAAATGTGATGAATTCATGGTAGTATATGCTCATTCAGAAAAATATTTCATGCATAGAAGTGTATTAGGGGGAAATGACATGTATATACAAATTTTTCTGAAATCTGAAGCTGAGGTTTTTACATCTTGTGTTAGCTATCATCTTCATTAGTTGAGTAATTGCAATATATATGTTGCTGAAATAGAAATAATAAAAACATTTAAAGCACTGAGCTAGGGGAATGATAAGATGAAGTGTTAAAACAGCTATAATAGTGGCATGTTTTGCAAGTGGAGAAAAGAATATCTTCCTCCTCTTACTCAGCTAAATCTCTTGGATAAAAAGTGTTAGTGAATTTAATCAGACCCATTGCAATCACTTAGCTGTGTATGCTACTTCTGTTTTAATATGTCAGCTTTAATGATTGTAAATAAAGATTGGGTTTTATCACAAGCATTCAGTATAAAGTCTGAAATGATTATATTAGTTTAGACATTTTAAAAGATTACTTACTTTATTCAATTGGATTTAAATAGGTGTATGTTGTCACCAGTCTCCTAAAGTATGGCTCATCATAGCAGTAACAATGCTGATGTGCTGGCACACATAGCTAACTGATATTCTGTCACTGATAAAAAAAGTGCCCCAAATCTGTGCACCTGCCTAATCAACTGTCTACCTTGTATTTTCTGTATGTTAACTTGGTTTAGGAAAATGGAAGCAGTCTTTTCCTAATTTTCTGTATTTTAGTAATGCTTATATCAGAATCTGTTCAGATGAAAAGTATGTTGCAGTAGCACAGAAAAGAAACATTTTCAAAAAGTAACAAATTATGAGACAGAAATTCTTCACTGCATTGTTGCAGTATGTGAACTGTTGTGTCAGGAGTAGGAGTGTTTTCATGTATTTTGCTCAGATGTGGTTTGTATTTGATGTAGAAGAATAATAGGAAATCTGTTACTGTCTAATTTTTATACTTTCAGATAGTAGAAGTTGGACACTTCTGGGGTTACAGGACAGATGAAAAACATACAGCTGTACTCCGGGCTCTAAGTGCTGAAATTAACTATCAAAACCTGATGGATTTAGCAGTGCCTCCGCGTGTAGATGTGCTTTGTCTGGCACCATTCACTTATCTGGGAAAGAGAGGATACTACAGAGCTCATGTTCTCTATGTTCATGGAGATCTTGCTGAGGTAATGTGCTATGTCATATTGAATTGGTATCATGTAATTGGGTTAACAGTCTTGGAGCTTTGCTGTCTATTTTTTATTTTTTTTTTTTCTGCAAATCACTCTGGCCAGAATAGATTAATTTGGTTTTTTTCCAGAACATGGGAATTTTTAGTATTAAATTGAGATGCTCTTGTAGAGTGAAATAAAATAAAGACTAAAACCTCCAGTGAATCTGAAAACATGGCTTTTTTTTTTTTTTTGAGCAGTGTTTTTGCTGCTGAATTCTATATCATCAACAAATTAATCAGAATATTTTGGCTTTTTGTGCTGATGTGAGTAATGGGAATTAGTGCCACAGTTCAAGACTGGTATTGATTTTTCAGGCCAATACTTTTCAGCATTTTACGGACAGATTTTTTTTTATTTTTGTAAGATTGGCCTTTGAATTTCTTTTTTCTTAACTTGGCTGGGTGTCACCACTACAGAGTTAATACTGAATATTGTCATAGTTTAATGTAATGAAAAACTTGTGAATAATAGTGCTAATGTCATTACTTTCGCATTCGAATTTATAAACACATTTATTTATAAGTCACTGAATACATGTTCACATTTGCATATCTGCAGTTGTTACGTAGTATCACTCACTCTTAAGAAGTAAGGTTATGCTGATGTGAGTGTGAGGAGAGACTTCAGAGCCTTTTAGAGAAACTTGCCTTTTCTAGATTCAGTGGATTATTTGCATTACAAGTTGATATGTAGGCCAAGGGATCAAATAATAAGCATGATAAAAGTTGATGTATTCTTTTTGACATGACTTCATTTGCATGCTTTCCAGACTTGGAATTTGCTTCCAGGTGACTTGATAAGATTTGTGTTGTACTGAAATTTTTAAACTCAAGTTGTGACTTTTCTTGGCACTAAAAGCAGCACTTTTAATCTTGTGGAATGTTTGCAGACACTTCTGATTTTTTTTCCAGGTTTTTTTTGTCGATTATGGCAATAGATCAGAAGTGCCTTTAAATAAATTAAAAGAGATTCCGAGCTCTCTTCAAGGGCTTCCTTTCCAGGTAGGGGTGATGCTGTTGGCTGCTGCTTACTAGATATTTTTGTGTCTGGCCTGGCAAACCAGGAGTGAACTTCAAGTCAGGATGCTTTTCAGAATAATAATTAAATAATATGTATTTTGCTGATGCAAGTACCTACAGATCACCTTCACTAATAGGCAAGTGTTTTCCAGAGGTGTGTGTATTCACAGAGCAGGAATTCTTGTGTGTAATTGAACTACGTTGTATTCAATTGTAGAGAAATTTTAATTTTGTAAAGCTGTGGTTTTTCTTCGTGCTGCTTTGCTATTCTTTGAACTGCTGGCTTTCCTGGAATCTTTTCAAACAGAACTCTCTTGATCATTAAATATGAGTATTATAGATCTAGTGATCTTTTGACACAAATTAGAGGAGTTTTATAGCTAGTTTTTTACAAGAATAATTCTCTTGAGCTGTATTTACAAATAAAATAACTATACTTCAATTGTAATTCAGTTTTTCAGTGCTCACTCGGATATTTTTAAGCTAGTAGAAGCAGGTGTATCATACTAACTGTATTTTCTGAAGCATTTAATGATGAAAATGAGGAATGGACCAGCAGAAATTGGATTCGATCGTGACAGGGCTAATTTTGTTTGGTTTTCTTTTGTAATTGATGTAAAAAAATAATTTAAGTAAGAAGCATCCTTTTTTGTATTTTCTACACACGTATTTTCTGAAATCAGGCCTGATCTTTTAATGACCAGTTTTAATGACTGGCTAGAAAGAAAACAGAGTTTCTTCTGTAAGTTCATTCAAAGACATACGTATGGATAGGGATTGTGGACGTGAGAACTGAATTACTCTTGCCTGCCAGGGACAGAAGAGCTGTAGTGGTCTTACCAAGCTTTCTGTTACCTTAGTTGAAAACAGTTGTGGACTGTGAAGTTCTTTCCAGAGAAGGTATCTCTGTGCTCCTAAGATTTCAGTGTGAATAGTGAATTACTACCAAATTATTCTTCATGTGCTGTTTGCTCTGATTCCTTAGCAACTATGTACTATATTGAAGTGGTATGAGCTGTCATGTGTTGGCAGCGATGGAGTAGGAATTATGCCAGTAGCTTTACAGCAGCCCTAGGAATTAACATAAGACACTGCAATTATGAAATTATTTATAGTTATTAATTCAGACAGTTTGTTGAGAAAGTGAAATATTTCCTTGCTGATTCTCTAGTCAGGCAAGTGTTGTTTTCGATGGTTTCTGCTCTAGGCTTTAGAGTTCAAGATCTGCAAGATGTGTCCCTCTGCCAAATCGCTGGTGTGTGGGGAGCGGTGGAGCTGCAGTGCCAGCCAGAGATTTGCCTCCTTGGTCAGTGGCTGCACTCTGCTCGTGGAGGTTTATTCCCTTGTGCACGGGGTCCTGCACGTGGATGTTTTCCGTCACTCGGGGCACAAAGGCCTGGTGAACATTCGGGATGTGCTTATCGAGGAGTGTTATGCTGAGCTAGCAGAGGAGTCATACGAATCAAAAGTATGTATTGGCTGAGCTGCTGCTGCTTTTTTTTTATTCTAATTTATTTCAGTTCAGGCTGTCCTGAGAAGCTGAGCTGCAGCTTGACTAGTGGCAAGGTTAATACTTGAACAGGGCAGTGTATTTTTATGTGTGTGCATAATGCATATTGAGCTGTTGGCCGAAAGCATTGCTGCTTTGAGACTCCTTCTGGAAGAGATGTTTCCCGAGAAATGATTTCCTCAATTGAACTGCTCCACTCTTACTTGAAACTCTGAAAAACTCTTAACTGCTTCATAGTTCGAACTCTCTTCCATTTTGATGTTCTATATAATCTGAAAGATCATCAGAATTATTGGTTTTTGCCTTTGTATGTGAGTATTTCTTTGTGTAGGACCTTTCTTCTAGAATTTCTGAAGACATAATTGTTCAAGGCTTCTAACACTTCTGTTATTGTGTAGCAAAGCCATGATTTGCTCAAGGAATTATTTTTGGACGAAGCAAAAGAAGAAAAACAAATGCCTGTATCTTCAAGACGGGAAGAAAAGCATCTCATTGAAAGATTGTTGAGCTGTTTTTCTGAAAATAAATGTGATGTACCAACCCATAAGGTAACTTGAGTGGTGGTTTTGACCTGTCAGCACGTGACCCTTGTTCTCACATTGAGTGGAGATGAGGGCTGAAAGTACCTTAAATAACCAAGCACTATTTGATGCATTTCTTAGGGCATCCTACTTTCTGTGGGTAGAAAGCCATAGTGTGACCACTGTTTCAGACTGGTCTGCTGCAGCTTTGAACAGAGTTCTGAAGTACAGCCTGGGATCTAAGTGATCCAGCTCTTCTAACACATGTCTAAGGCAGCACTTTGAACTCAAGCAGAACAGAGATAAAATTGAACAGCTGAATGCAATGTTTCCATACATGGTAGTCTTCATTATATAAGCCACAGGAAGAAAGCAAGTTTACAACCCTATCCGTTTTTCAAAAAATCTAAACATGGCTTTTACTGTACACAGTGTTTCATTCTTCATCAGCTAGTGATAGGTAAGCATCTGGGATAGGTGAAGCAGTGAATGCTCCAGCTCTGATGGTAATGATGCTTTTCCTCTGCCATTGCTAAACTCAGAAATGTGTTTTGAGGTATCTAGTCACTATTAAGTTGGAATATAAAACAGGGAAATATGTGTCCTGTTCTGCATTCTGATTACAAATTAGGCCTCATCTACATTGTGATTATTTTCCCATTTCAGACCTGACAAAATTTTGGGCTTTCAAGCACCTAATCATGCTCCATTTACCCACAGGAGTAATCCTGTTCAACTATTCACTTCATAAAGAGAGATTTTCAAGATTAAAGACCTCATCACATAAATAAAATCACCTGATTTTCTTAAGTGATCTGTGAAGTCTGAACTTGCGTTTTTTAAGCTAGAGGAAAATCATGCATCTGTAGCACCTGTGAAAATAGGTAATTTTAGATAAGGTGCCTCAACAAGCAAAGTTTGCTTTAGATGAGTGAAATGAAAATGCCATCTTATCAATTTAGCAACTCATTTGGCTCAGTATGTGCTGAAATGTGTTTGGCTTTAATTTAAATCAAAAGCATTTTGATTGGAAGACATCCAGGTGCTAGCTAACTAAAATGTCATTTGTCTCTCTCTCCCTTTTTTTGAAGGTAACAGTTTTTGGCCCATTCAGTCCTTATCAGCTGAAATGCTACAGTCTGACCAAAGCAGTCCAGTTCAGGTATGAGAACTTTTACTGTGAAGTACAGTCATATTCTTAGCTGTTACTTTCAACAAATCAGCAAAAACCACCTAGTGACTCCTACAGATTTTCACTGAATTTTTATTCATTGAAAAGACTGAAGTAGTCAGGCCTGAATTGCATTAGTACACACTATTACTATTTAAAATCTTAGAGTACTTTTACGGTGCATTATTGTTTCACAGAGACATTATTTATTAACTGTTATCTAAATCTGCTAACAGTAAACAACTATTTTGAGTCTGTGTTGTGAATTTAAAATTATTTTTTATTTACGTGTTTGTATGAGTTTCGGGGTTTTTTAATGTTGTAAATATTTCTTCCCCAGAAATGTTTTCATACAAAGGGAGAGCATAAACTCCATTGTTGTCCATGATGGTGCAGAAGATCCTTTTCAGCAGTTGTTGGTCGCCACCGATGTATCAGTAAATGCAGCTGGTAATGCCTAATAAAAATGTTTGGATTGTTTCTCTAGACTTCAGGGTTTGTATGAGTAGTTTTGTGAGTAAATATGTTACTATAGTTCTATATTGCATCTTTTTGAGGTTTCATTTTCATTAGATGGTCCTTAGAGTTATTTGAAATTTTTCTTTCCTTTTGGTGCCAGGGTCTGTGGTTTTAGGGGAAACATCTTTGATGCCTCCTATTCATGGCCTGCTTGCACTCCTCAGTATGCTGTTTGCTCCTGCAATAGAACTCAGGTATTTGTGCGTTTTAAAGTGGTGGTTCTTTTATTATTTTCTTTAGGATCCTGAAAAATTTTTGACAGATTTTATTTCTTTGCTTTCAGCATTTTATATGTTCTCTTCCTGGTATTTGTTTATGAGTTTCAGTATAGTATGTGGCTGAAACAACTTGTACATGTACTTAGGAATTGGTGCTGCAGTCTGCCCTCATAATAAGGCATTACAGCTCCTGACAGTTGTGCTGGAAGCTTGGGAAGGTGCAGTGTAAACTGGGCATGTTAAATCTACATGAGGAGAGGAACTTCTATGATTTTTTTGTAAAAGCTGAGTTCTGGCAGTGGCATTACTCTGTTGTGTTTTCTTCAAATTCTGGTATTTGTAGATTGTCGTTTCAACATAGTGAAGGTTGCTGTCCTTTATTTTGCTTATGGATGATTTTTTGGTAAGTTTTATGAGTATATGTTTTTATAACCAGAACTTCAGTTTTGCTTCATCACTGTATTTTAAAAATCAGTATGACTGAGTGTGAATGCCTCTCAATTGTTTTAGCTTCTTTCAAAGACATGTCTTGCTTTGCATAGCTTAGACAAATTCATTTAAGTCTGTCATCACAAGAATTTTATTTCTTCATCTCTTGATGAGACTCTTTTCTTTCTTTCTCATGTAGAGTTGATAAAAGTGGGAAGTATTTTACTGGTGTTCTGTGTGGTTTGGGTTGGAGTCAAACTTCTGGGGCTCCACTGCTTCCAGCAAATGATATGGAGCTGACATTTGATGTGCATTTTGGACTGGAAGACATAACAGAGGTAAAACTTGGATAAGAATTGTCACTACAGTAGGAATGCAGTAGAAGTCAGTGCATCTGAGCTTGTAAACTCTTAGCGTTAATAGAAAAGCTTATTTGGACTTGCTTTGGACCCCTCCCTACACTTCAAACAAATAAAATATTACAGAATGTTGCACACTTTTCAAAATACAATCATCAGTTTTGCAGTAACCAGATGTTAGTACTTAATAGCTTTGTTCTTAGGATTGTCATGACTTTTACTGACAAGCAGAGCACTGCTGCTTTTCAGGCTTCAGTTTGATTTTACAGCTCTGATAAGTCATCTGTATCAAGCTATGTCTCTCAGAGCAGATCAGCTAAACAAACAATAAAGCCCCTGCATTCCTCATTACTGCCTTTTGCAGCTCAGAGAGTGAGGTCTGTCAGAGGGAAGCATGTACATAACCTGTGCTGCGCAGGACAGTGGCTGTGTTTGACATGTGCCTGAGACAGTGAGGGATGTGCCCTGGTTAGGTCTGTGTGTGAAGCAGGTGCTTGGGGTGATTCCTGGAGGTTTTCCAAGGACACAGTGGACATGGTGGTGCACATGTCTGTGTGCTGTTACTTTCTGAAAGCACTGACTTGGTGTGATGGCTGTATTCATGATGCCTTAGCCAGAATGGTAACACCAAGCTGTTGTACATGTGAAAAATTATGGGCAGAGAGACAAAATTCTTAAAACTTTCACAGAAGGAATTCTGCGTTGGAAAAAGTCCAGGCAGGTGGTAGCCTGTATGTTTTATGGCATATCTGAGTAACTTTAAAAATAGTAGTATTATGTGGCTGAAATATTAACATCATTGACCACCAGAGGCACAACTGCAAGAAGAAGCATTTCTGAAGCTTCAGATGTTTTTGCTTATGCAAATAATATTCCAGTTGAAGTTCAGTGATGTGGGTGCTGCGACCATCTTCATGTCAGTGTAATATGATACAGACCTTGTGTGCTGGTTTAAGGTGCTTTGTGTTCTGTCACTGGTGTTTTACAGATAAACAATCTGAGGACAGCCATGAATAAGCTGCTCTGTGAACATGCACTGAGTTATGGACAAGAGCAAGTGGCACAGCTGCAGGAAAATATTCGTCAGAAGCTTCTGTGGTATAATTTTGTAGAAATAAGATCTTCTGTTTCACAGTCTCAGCAAAAATGAGATGAGTGCTTGCTTGAAGCATAGTTCAGATTAGGCTTTGGAAAAATAATATATGCTCTCATTTAATGATGCATTTAATTTACTTTGTTTATTTATAAAGCAGTATACTAAACAACCTTAGACTTCTTGCGGAAGCACTGGTTCTTCAGGGAAGCCCAATCACAAGTCATAAAACCTAGACTGTAAAACCTGTTCTGCAAGATAGCAGCTCTTAATGTATCCTTGTTTTTTGCACCCAGGACAAAGCTAATGGAGTCCTATGGCAGAACAGTGCAGAAAGATACAGAATTCTTTCTTCCTGTAAATTTGAATTACGTGTGCTGCCTTTCCTCCCTCAGCAGACCTGTGCAGAATAGGTGTTGGCCAAGTGAATTTGAAGTCCCACGCAAATTTAGGAACTGAAGTAAGGCCACCTGCCTTTTTTCCCAGCAAGCCTCTCCTTGTGAGTGAAGCAGTGGTTCTGAAAAGACCATTGTGATTCAGTGTAGCCAGCCTAGAGAATTTTTTCAGCTTGTAGTTCAGGAGAAGGAGTGCAATGAACTACCTCAGGAACAGCTCCTTCTAATGTCTGTCCCTGCTGAGCATAATGTGAGAAATCTTCCCTTGTTTGTATACTCAGTGTGCGTTTTAATGCTGTCTGTGTCATCAGGAGAATTTTCTCATCCTGACCTGCCTCTCTACTGGACTATGTTAAAAAGAGCTCTGGTCCAGAGTCCATAACATAACTCTTACCAGCCTCATCTCTAAGAAATATGACCCTTTTTTTGCCAATAGAGCTTTGCTGAAGTAACTGCATGATGTCAGAGTTAGGCAGTTCCTTGTGCTGATAAAGATCTCAACCCTGCTCTTACCCAGGGTTGTCGGAACGATTATCAGAGCATCTATTTATGCTGATTTTTCAGGTGTTTCTAGGTTTGGAAAGTACCTGCTCTCTTACCTGTGGAAAAAACCCCTATTACCTTGCCTTAAGTTAAAAGCAAGCACCCATACATCCTATTTCCAAAACTCCAAATAAAATTCAAATGCATTCCATAGTAAATTAACAAGTCAGCCTTACCTTTTGAGGTACTAGAAATGAAATTAAAAGAGCACAAGCAATGGAGAAGTCAAGGGACATGGATAGGCAGAAAGAAGCAAAGCCACAACCCCCTTCTGGAGGTGACTGTGACAGTAACAGCTCATGCTGGGACATCAACACTTACATGCTAAATTGAAGGCACTAAAATGTCACTGCTATTTGTTCAGACATGTGAATACTTGCTACAGTTTCAGCACCTATTTTGGGCTGATTGTTCAGACATCTCCAGCCAGCTGGGAGGGGAAGGGTCAGACCTTGGCACAGGTCCTGGGCACCGATGTTCCCAGCTCAGTCAGCGCTGACTGCCTGACTCGGTCACTCTCATCAGCCCTTGGGCTTTTATGTCTTCAGGATGTTATACCTTTCTGTGGTAGCCTTTTCTCCCATGGAATTTATGTACATTTACTGGTTGTCTTCCAACAATCCCACAGCTATTTTTATTTAAAATTTTATTTTTGTATGGTTTTATTTGAAGGAAGAAACAGTCTGATTATTGTAATGATTTCTTCTTTTCCTTTGCGTAAAATCTTTCTTGGTTTTAAATATTTTTTTCCTAATTGTACTTTCTGTGTTTTGGAAAAAACATTTATTAATACAAGTACATAGGTAAAAATTTAGCCTGAACAGTCTTTCATAACTGTTTTCCATTTTTCAAAAGCTAATTGTATTTACAACATGTCACCACTACTTAAGACTAAAATCAGTTTTTGAAAAACACATCTAGACAGAATTAATTAATGTCTACTACTGTTGTACTTTGCACAGCTTGAGGAAATAACTGGAGCAGACAGACAATCTATAGTAATTGAGTTGTCATGCAAAACAAAATACCCTAAAAATAGCTGTATTATACATTCTAGTGAGTAAGCATACATAAAATGTAAGGAATAAATTACAGTTGCAAATTCTAGTGCTTTGTAAAAAAAAGAAAAACCTCATTATTTTCTTTAGAAGAAAATGCATTCTGATACACTATATGTCCCTGTGAAAATTTGTATTTTGACTTACTATACTGGAGGGGAAAAGTACAGAGAAGTGAACAAATCAGACCAGATTGACAGGGAAATTTGAGATTCCCTTCAGCACAGACACCTCATAAATACCTGGTTGTATTTAGTATAAAAAAATCCTTTGTCTTTATAATTAATCAAATACAAGTGTATTTTTTAAGGCTGTATTTATGTAATTTCAGTTTAATCTGCAAATCAAAGCCTCGAGATATAATTGATCCTACCTGGTATGAGAAGCCATATGCATGGAATCAGGTAAGGCTGTAAAGATACTTAAACTCTTTTTTCTTGAGGAGTTTGAGCACCCCAGTACAGTTAGTTAAGAGTGCTGAAAGGGAGAACTTCTTTTGGAAGGATGACTTTTTTGATGATTGAATTTGAAAATACTGAAAGCACTGTAGAGTTAAATTTAAAGCATAAGAACTTCTATTTATGTAATCACCAATGTCTGTTGATACCCTATATTTGTAGAGTCTGTTTAGTTGTTGGGTGGTTTGTTTTTTAATTTTGTGTGTATAAATATTTAGTGTTTTCAGACAGAACCCTCCATGAGTTCTAAGTTGAGAGAGATTGTAAAGGCAGCTTCATATTTGTTGGAAGTTAAAATTTTCTATTCTATCTATTAAGCATCTGTAGCCACATTTTCCTGAATGTGGTGCATTTTAGTTTTGTTTTGGGCTGCTGTGCTTTGAGCTGACTTTTCCTTTCTAGGCAGACAGAAATGTGGCTTGTTTTAGAACAGATGTGGTGGGATCAGGCAGTAGAGCAGTTTTCTCAAGACCTGCGAGGGTTTCATAAGAACTCTCCTAGCTTCCTACTCATGTTAGAAATCTTACCTTTCTTTCTGTAAGGGCCACTGAATTTCCTGAAGAACAAGTACAGTTTCTTAATTAAAAGGGGGTGAGGAATTAGTGAGTGCAAGGGTAAAAGTGCTACACACACCCTCCCTGTGCCTCTCCCACCCTGCGGCCCAGAAAGAGGAGGGATTTGGTCCCCCTGGTACAGAGGGACAGCAGAGAACAAGCACCAAGGGCAGTTATTTCTAAAAGGCATCTTTTTAGAGTGTGTTGTGATATACTGCCTTAGGCCAAAATGTTTCTGTTTTCATATTTCAAAGTCAGTTATCCTTGCATTTAGGAAGATAATGTACTCACTCCTGCTGGTGTTTATCTTTTATAACAAGCTAATATGTAGGCCTTGGATCAGGATTTTCACTGCATCTGAAGAATCCCAGGACATCTTAGATCATAAAATAATACCTGTAATGCTTTGGAATTGATTGTGGAATAGTGTTCTGACTCAGGCAAACCATGAGATAAAGCATTTTGTAGCCCTGGCTCTTTTATTGCAATGTGTGTCACCTGTATGATTTAAAACTCAGAACTCTTCAAGACTTTTTCTTAGCTATGTTATATAGGAAGACATTAAGAATGCATTCTGACTTGCATCTTGTTTCTTTTGACTAGGTGGATTCTCAGCGTATTATCGATGAGTCTGAAAAGCAGCATGAAAGAGGAAATTTTGTTTATCAGCTCCATAAGCTTGTTCTGTTGAATGATTAAGTATTTCTGGAAGTCTTTCAGAGGATGAGGTATTACTAGTCTAAAAATTACTTTTGTCTTGTATGCATGTTTTTGCAAGACTGTTCCTTAAGATGAGTACAAGTGTACTGAAATACAGTTTGGAAAATGTTCCTGTGTTTCTGAAAAAGCTGAGGTTTGCTGGCCTAGAGTAGACAGGTTTATTCATAAAAGAAACTGATGTAAATCAGGATGCAATTTTCATTTTAATACTTCTAAACAGGTTTATCACGAGGTACATGAAAGATGAAGCAAATCTAGGTTTAGTTGTTCATTTTCTGTCTAAAAGCTCATAAATTAAGGGGCATGACTTTTTTTTCTCTTTAATTGCAAGTTGCATTTTCCTTTTTTATTAGTTTTTTTTATAAAATATGGAACAGAGGGGTTTGGGGTTTTCCTTAACCAAGAACTAGAAGTCAGAAAAAACCGATGATCTAAATTATGTTCTGATGTATCTTCATATACTGGATACAGTTTTTTCATTAATTTTTTTGTACAGCAAAACATACCATGATTTATTTTCCTGTATGGCAGAAGAATGCTTTTGAATTACTGATTCATAGCACTTTGTTTCATCCTTTCATCTTATTTTTACCTGTGAGATCTTTAGTCCTAAAAATGAGGTCAGTGGTTTCAGAATAAAAGGCAGAAATTAAATAAAATGTTTTTCTTTTCCTTTGTGTGGTCATGCTTAATAAAAGCTAAATTTAGTTATTAATAGTGTGTGATTGCATTCATGAAATACATGAATACAAAAGCAGTATGTGGGAGAGTATTCAGTTTCACTGTTCACTCAGTGATTTGAAGGTCATGGAATACCAGTCATCCTCTGAAGGACAGAGTCAGTGGTTACCATAAAGAAGTGGCAGATTTTTGGAAAATAAGGGGATGCTTAAAATAAGAAATTATTTTAAGCTGTAATTAAACAGAGGGATGATGTGTAACAGGCAGTTTCAATGTTTTATTAGAGCATTGCTTCCTTAGACCCATTTTACTGATCCTTGGGAATTAGAATAGTTAGTGAGAGAGGTCTAACAGAAAAATTGCGTCTCAAGGGGCTTAGACAAGAGGATTTCTCAGCCAAATGTTGTACACAAATTAAGTGTTCCTGTTAAACACCTTCGAGGGCAAGTGGAACAGGCAGGATTTCAGATCTTGCTTTTGTCTATTAATGATGGGAGTTCCTGTAGGAAAAGAAAACTTGGCAACGCACAAAGGCATGAGAAGAATAATGGAACTCATTCCACCTAAGCAGCACTGATTTTTTTTTTAATTACTTTTTTTTATTTTGAAACTCTGCTTCTCCCATGTGTGGGTCTGTGTGTGTGACTGTGCTGCCACCAGGTGGGGGCTGCTGTGATACGGGACAGAACAGCCCTGAAGGAAACACAGCATCCTTCCTGTCAGCCTTGCTGGGAGATGTTTATTTGCAGATGAATATATATAGTACTAAGATTTAAAAAGCAGCTTTTGTATTTTGCTGTTTGATTTAGGCTTCGGCAGCATTGCAAAGTCACTTGAACAAGTTTAAGGTAAGTAGCTTCAGAATTTCCCCCTCAAAGGGTAATGCTATTTTACAATACTTGTTTCTCACACTGGAGAAAGAAGTATTGTAAAATAGCAGTGGCTGTGTGGCTGTGGACCTGATCCCACTCAGCTTTGTGGTTTTTGGGGGTTACTTCCTTAAGGAAAACAGGCTGTGACTACTTGTCAAGATTTTCTGTTACCTCCAGATGCTCACCAACATTGAACAGAATGAGATTTCACTTACCATAATTTATTAGTGATTTATGTACTTCTTCACTGAGCTTAAGGTGGAAGTACTTGAATCTATAAATGGTCAGATTAATGCTCTTAAATGCCTCCAATAGTAATGATGAAGTGGCAAACCATACCGATAGGTGCTTCTAGAACCTGAAACAATGTGCATTGACTATTATTCATAAGTCCCCCCACAACTACAATAACACCTGATAGCAGTTTTAAATCAAAAGGAGATTTTTTGCTGTTGCATGTAATTAATTTTGGAATTTACTGCCACAGGCTCTGATGGAATTCGAATAGGTAAACAAACAGAAGAATGAATCGGAACTCCAGGGAAGGCAGATCCTTCAATAACTGTTAAAATTGAGGAACTTGAACTCCCTACCCTACTGAATTCCAGAACCTCAGAAAATATACTGAAACAATGTCTGTATTTTTATCCTTGCCCAAGTGTTTCCACGTGGCAGGTATATGGGTAGAGAATGTTGTTCACAAATCCTTTTACAGAAAAGTCACCCCTGGTTCCTCAACTGATTCTAGACAGTGCTGCAGAGCACTTGCTCTGTTCTTTCTGGAGAATCACACTGTTAGGATGAACAGCAAAAGGGAAAATGATGTAACACAGTTGGAAATTTCACAATTCCTGCCCCAGAAAGTGTGTGTGTAGGGATTAGGGTGGTTTGAACGAACCCAGCTGAGTCCTGCTGAGCCTGGGGCCACTTGCACCATGGCAGCTGTGCTCTCTGCAGGGAGTACCAGTGGGGAAATCAAGGTGAGAGTGGATGTCAATGTGCAGTGATCCATTTCCAGAGAAAACAGGACTGTCCTCTTTTAGCTGCATGGAATTTCAGGAGGTACAGGTGAGGGCATGTATGTCCTGTCCACTGCTTTGACCTTTCCTAGCACAGTTGTGCTGCTGTTGGCACCTGAGCTACCTATTCCGAAAGCTTGCCCATGGATTTTACAAGAGCTTTTGTTTACAGTGCAGAGAGAAAATGGTGTTACCAGGAAAAGGAAGGCCAGAGATGGAATTTGAGTAATGAAGGGATGGTGATTTATAGGGCACAGCAAGTCCAGTCCCAACAGGTTAAATTTAATGCCAGTCTACATGAAAGTGTCAGAAAAAGGCCACATGAATTAGGATAAATTACAGAATCACAATTTAAACCAGGATACAGGTGTTGGCATAGACAGGAGTTACTCTGACCTTGGGAAGTCATTAGCATGTTTTTCAAGGACCAGAGTAATGCAGAGCAGGGTTTGTCTACCTCATAGAAAGGGATAAAGCTGAACAGGGAAGTAAAAACCCACCATCAGTGTATAGTTTGATTTGGAGTTTCCTTTTTGTAGAAGAACCTTGAGAAAAGCAGATGAAACTCCAAAGAGGTTAATAAATGAAAGAAACCTGAGGCAAAGATGATAGGTCTGAGGTATATATTAATCCTTCAAAGCAGTGTTGAGGGAAGAGGCAAGCTCTGAGCTGATCTGGTGAATCTGTAGGAAGCTAAATTGCTCTTTTCTTAGTCACTGAGCTACATGGGTAGGTGTATTTGTCATCCCTGTCTGATGCTCCTATATTTATCTTTCACTCAAGCTCCAGGAGTGTCTGTCTAATCTGCCAGATCTAGGACTTAAATCCCTTGGGGAAACAGAGGTGGTTGCTCCCTGTACTGAGAGAGCTCTTCCATCCTGCAAGACAAGGACAGGACCTTCCCAGACATCCCCCTTTCAAGGGAGGGGACCCAGCCCCTTCACATCCCCATGAGTGATGGGGAAGTCCTGGCAGATGTTTCTTGGCACAAGGATGAGTTTGTGGCTCTTTCTTGATCCCAGGGCAGGGGGGCAGAGAGCTGAGCTTGGGTGCTGGTGCTCAGTGAGGGGTGCTGATGCTCACTGCTGGTTTTGCCATTGGACTGGCAAGAGGGCAGTGGGTTGAGGTGGGGTGGGCAGGAGTAAGCTGCACACGCCATGAGCCTTCCTGAGGGGTCATGGCCTTCACTCCTTCACCGCAGCAAGTCCCTCCCTCACAGCCACCCTGGGGAAAGAGAACAGTGGGGTTGCCACTTGGTTCAGGGGAGGGAGGGAGATGAAGAGTGTGGTTGAAATGCTGGCATTCATTTCCTCCTGTGCTCCAAAAAGTGCAGAGGCTGCTTTTTGCTCTGAAAAACTGCAGTCAAAACTTCTTCACTCATGGTTAGATGAGTTCACGACTTTTTCATGTCATGCTTAGGAGACTTGTCTTCTCTCTGTGCCAGTCAGAGTGATGAGCCCCAGGTGCTCCACAAACACACCGTGATGGTTTTCTTTTCCCCTCTTGTATTTGTTATTCTTGCCATGCAGAGAACCGTGGAGGGGTTTTAAATATTTCGCTTCTCTCATTCTGTTTTCTTCCTAAACAGAGCATAAAACACCCAGGGGTACCTTTCTCCCTGGATACGTGTGCTTGAAAAAGGAAAGGTACAGCTGTTCGCAGTATTTCAACATTTACAAAGCTCTTTGTTCTCTTTTTGCTCTGTTAGTAGCAAAAATCTAGAGTGCATAATCAGGAAATGAACAGCACAGAGGATGCATATGTATCTCTGGGGTTTTCTTGGTCTATCTTTAATAAGGGCAGAAAGACCACATTTAAAATACAGGAAAGTAGATAAGATTTTATTAAAATTCTTGATACAGACAGTATCTTCAACAGCACATATTTCAGGAGATCACAGAACATAGCTGCAGGGAGTTCCTCTCTAGTTTAAGATGTTAGCTCTGTCTTGAACTATTTTTACTTGGTCTTGACAGCAGTTGTGCAAACAGCCTCCTCCTGCCCAATTGCCAGGTAAGATGGGAATTGAACAGGCACATTTTACATCTGATTATTTTACATGTTCTCTAAGGAATTTATATTGCTTGAATTTTATTTATAAAGGAGAAGAAGGTAGAAAATACACTGGGAAAAACACAAAGTGATTGCTGCTACTGGCAATTCCTAAAATTGGAATAGTTACTGAAACTAATACATTAGTAGAGATGCTCCATAGGATGTCAGTGCTGCAGGATGAGGAATCTACACAGGGAAGTACAGTCCATGATAACTAGGGAGCTTCCAGAGGATACATGAGTGCTCCTGGAAGGAATATTTCACACTTCCCAAATGGATGCTTTCAGCTGAAGGACAGGAACAACAGCAAAACAATCCATCTAGAGATGGATGGATGTACTGTAACAGTGTTGTAAACCTTCATACCACAGACTGGAATCAGAATGCAGAAGACTTCTTGTATACTTCCTCTGTGCATATGTGTGAGAAAGCATTCCCTGATGTTACTGTCTTTATTTTCATATTAAAATGCAAATTTTTATCTTAATTTTACTGCTGTCAGTTTTCAAGTTACGCTTTTTCAATTTATTTGAACTGAGATAGTTCTTAATCTTTTTCTTCTGTTTCTCTGCTATAACAATACCATCTCATGATCGCTTGACAACTCTAAATCCAGTTATATCTAATTTAGATACTTTAGAATGGTTTCACACAGCTTCTGTGTTTATCTTACGCCAAGTACTGACATACAGTCAACTTGAGCTGGCTCCATTTTGCTAAAAGCTTTCCCAGGTCAGGATCATTTCAATAACTAGTTTTAATATAATCTGAAGTAGTTTTTGTCTGAAGTAAATGAAAAAGCTACCACCAACTTTTCTGAAACATAGGGACATAGTAAATTAGGGCCACATTATCTGCTTGAAGAAGCAGTTAAATGTCTATAGTTTGCAATAAAATACTTTTATTACATAATTTTCTTCTTTATAGTCTCTCTAAATATAAGAAGAATTATCTGTGCCACCCCGGCATCTGCATCACTGCTTGATTCATGTAATGTGATAGTAAAAGACTTAGCCAGATTTGACAAGTATTGGACATGGTCTTCAGTTCTCTTGTTCTCTTTTATTTAGTGCTGGAGATTAAAAGGAGATATGTTGTATATTTTAGCTTTTTGTGGATTAGTGTTTTATGGGATTGGAATAAAAAGGAACCTTTGGGCTGGAGAGGCTGTTGGCTCTAGCAGGCGTTTGCAGAAAAATAAACTTTGACTTGTTTGGTTCTCATAGATACTCAAAGACTGTTAGGGGCTGAGGGAAATTTATCTAAGGCTGCGCTACAGAGGTGGCTGCCATATGGTTTTCTACCATTTAGTGTCAGAAGAAATTCACCTCAGGCAGGAACTTCTGTGATTCAAGCAAGGCTCATTGTATGTGAATCTGGACCATGTAGTCCCAGTTCCTGTGTTAAATGACAGAAGAATATGATCACAGCAAGGGCTCTGGTCTTTTATGTATCCAACTCTGAATTGGGTCAGTAGCTAGTAAAATACCAATAAATAAAAATAAAATTGGAATTGCAACTAGACACACCCAATATTAAGGGCTGTAGCAAGCACCTTACAGTTGCAGTTAAGCATAATTTCTAAAAGCTCAAGACAGTGTAGAACCCAGCTAATTTTCAAAGTACAGTACTTAAAGGGCTCCTGTGAAAAGCAGGATGGTTCTTTCTAACCCTCAACAAAATAAGCAATTGTGAACTTCCCCAGAATTCCTGGTTGCACATTTAAGACTGTTCACGATGCTGTGTAAGGCTCTGATGTTGTTGGGATACTGTGAGCAGCTCAGAATCCAGGTTGTGTTAATTGGCACTTGCATGATTTGTGTGTCCCTCACTGAACGTTTCAGTAGGTCTCACTCCTCAGAAAGGTAGGAGAGAACTTGGATTTAGCAATTGTGCGTTTATTGCAGTTCATAGGAAGGATCTTACTCCCCTGGATATAGCAAAGAAGCCACATTTGATAGTGCACCCCTTTTGTTTCAGAGAATTTCTGAGATACAAAGTTGAAAAATTACCTTGTTAACGAGAAAGAAGATCTTAGAGCAACAAAGCAACTTTGTCTCCCTGCCCACTCCCAGTTCGTAAGGACTTGGTGTGATGGCTGTCATATTGTTCTAATAATTGTTATTGTAACTTAAGCTCAGCCAGTACATTGAGTTATTTAGGTTGGCATTTTGACTGAGTCCGAGCAGAATGCAGAATTGATGAGCTAAGAAACTCCTGAACCAGCATAATGAACACCACATAGGGAAAAACAAAAAGTGTGATTAAGACAGCTGTGCATAGAAGAAAAGGAACACTGCCTCCCAGTCTGTTCCTTGGAAATGATTTCCCCAGAGCAGGGAGGGAGAACATCAGCAAGGTGAGGTCACTGCCCAAGGGCACAGCAGCCAGGCATGTTTGGAGTTTGTAAGTGAAGCATGAGCTAAGCAGGCTGCAGAACCAAGGAAACAAGCCAGAGGCTTGTTTTTTTGGGGGGGGTGGGGGGTGGTGTTGGTGGATGAAACAACCCCAAAACTCATCCAGGCAGGGTCAGCAGAATTGGACTGGTGATGTAGATCTCAGTGGATGAAAATGCTCCTGTGGAGAGCAGTGTCTTCTCCAAACCACCTCAGTGCAGGCAGGTTTGCTACTGCAGCTTGGCCAACAGAGTGCTAGGAAAAATCTAAGAAAGGTATTTCTGACCTGCTATTCAAAATCTATGACAAATTTCACACATCCAGATCTTCCTCTTGTGCCACAAGTACTCCAGGTGGACTGTTTTGACCTCACCAGTCTGCAGGTTTCTGTCCTCCACCTTCACCTGCTGATAAGCTGGTGTGTGAGTCACAGCAAACTTGTGCCCTCCCTGAGGTTGGTCACAGCACGTGCTTCATTAACTCAAACTCCTGGCACTTGTTCCCTTTTCTTACTTGTATGTCAGGATGGGTTTTATAAATTCTGTTTTATTTCCTAAAGCCTTAAAAAGCATTCCAAGTTTATCTTGCCTGCGGTCTCTGTGAGGCCTGAGGTTTGTGCAGCACTTTAGTGCTCACGTGCCCTGCCTGTCTTCTTCCAGTGGTATTTTCCCTCTTTATGCCAGATCACTTCTGTTACTCTGCCTAAGGCCATTTTCAGCCTGCCCTTGCCAGTGCCTACAGCCTGGTGCCAGACTGTGCTCCCGAGCACCAGGTGCAGGATCTGTTGCCAGCTCACACCCCAGAGGTGAAGGAGAGGTAACTGCGGAAATGTCTCTTCACTGAGTCACTTCACTGCTGCTCTTGGCTTGCCAGGTCTGTGGAGTGGCACATTTTGTGTAATCTGGAGTGGCATGTTTTGGGTCATGGGTGGTTTTTCTAGAGCTATGATTCCAAGGCTGAGATGGGATCATTTCTTGGTCGAATGGTCACAGGCCTTCCCAGTGCCTCGCCAGCTAACAGAGCCAGCTTTGAGATGTGATTTCTTGTTCCCAGAATGGTCATCAGTGCTGCACAGAGCCCAACCCTCAGCTTTCTGGCAGAACTAAAAAAAAGGGCAGGATTAACAATCTGAAGCCTGAAGAAAACCAGGGTGGCCAGCCTCTCTTGCAAAGTGGTCCACCTCCTAATTCTGCTACCACTTAATGTCATATCAGGATTTGTCTCAGCATTTGCACTGGTGTTCTAGCAACTGAGTTTTTTTATGAGACTTGACACCTATGTCAGACATGCAATTCCAGTGAAATTCAGCACTTTTTAACATGGAAATACCTCCATGCCAGTGTCAGCTCAGTGGGTCCTCCGCTGGACAGAGAAGTTTTGGTCCCGTCCACCCCTCAAAGAAAGGGGAGTTAAACTTGTGCAGCCCAGTGTAAAAGTTTAACAGCATCTGCTTCCCATCCTCATGTCCCTTGTCACTAATCCGTGACTCATGGGGCTGCAGGCTGAGAACTGATGGCACAGCATGAACTCTGACCTGGGTATTCTCTGTCAGCAGATCAAACACAGAAAAACTAAAAAAAACACCCCAAAATCAAACAAAAACCTAAGTACTTCTTTAGCTCATGGTCAACTATTGTGAATGCTGGACGTGCACCATGCCTCTCAGGAAACTGATTGTTATTACATTATTATTAACCACTGATTACTAAACTAATTCGTTGAGATTAGATGTCTGTCTTCTAGATAACTGAATTCAGTAAGAAGATTAATCTTACCTCTGAGGTATAGTAATCGACACGTAACTGCCAAAAAAAAAAATACAAATTAGTCATTTAGTTGAGTATTTGAAGTAGAATGTCACTTGGGTATTTTTCCAGTCCAAAGACCTAATATCTTGATTAGATATTAACACTGCTCTCTCATCACCACTGAGCCAGTTGTGTAGTCAGAGAGGGCTGTCAGGTTGATCAAGTGTGATAAATATGTGGTGACTACTCCTAACTGCCTGTTTGACCTTCATATGTCTGGAAGTAGCTTCCAGATCTATTTGCTCCACCACTTTTCCAGGGATTGAGGTGAGGCTGACCAGTATCTAGTTTCCCATCTCCTCTTCCTTTTTGCCATTCTTGAAGTTAGAAGTGACATTTGCTTTCTTCCACTCCTCAAGAACCTTCCCCTGATTGCCATGACCTTTCAAAGGTTATCAAGTGTCCTCAAATGGCATCAACCAGTTCCCTCAGTTCTTGTGAGTGCAGCCCATCAGGTTCCAGGGACTTGTCTGGTTTATTTAAATATTCTCTAAACTGATCCTTCTCCAGTGACAGGAAGTCTTCCTTGCCCTGCATCTTACAATGGCCTCAGGTTCCTGGGATTCCTAAAGGCTAATACAACCAGTGAAGACTGAGAAAAAGGTGGCATTGTCAGCTTTCCCATGTCCTTTGTCACCACATGCCCTGCCAGTCACCAGTGGGCCCACCTTTTTCCTAGTCACCTTTTGGCTGCTTATTTACCTTAGAAACCTTTCTTGTTGAACCCTCATATCCCTCTGTAAATTCAGTTTCAGATGGGCCTTGCCTTTCATTACAACATACCTCCATATTCTGTCAGTATCTCTACATTCCTCCTGGGACACCTGTCCCTTCTTCCACCTCTTGAACACTTTTTATGCTTAATTCTTACCTGGAGTTCCTTGTTCATCCATGCAGGCCTGCTTCTACCTCTGCTTGGTGTCTTCCTTGTTGGAATGGACAGTTCTTGAGATGAGAGAAGGTAATCCTCAAGAATGGGTCAAAAATGTATGGAGATTTCTTAAGAGCTTCATTATTTTTGATGGATGATCTAGCTAGGCAGTCACCTCAACTGTTGTGAAATAACATAAATAAAGGTTCTCCAGAGCTCCCAGAATGCCTGCAGGAAGACTATTTGCTGCACTTGATTTTGAGACAGGAGTTAGCTGGTGTGTGCTGAGATCTCACTATTGGTCACACACAACAGTGTTTTCCTTTCTTAAGATCAAACCAACTCCACAAATCTTGGTTTTAGAGAAGAGAGTTTCACCTTTGGTTAGCAAGCTGCAGCTTTTCTGTAGTCTCTCCAAGACAATTCTGTTCACTTGGGCCATGGTCTGTGTGACACTTTAACAGCCCTTTGTCTCACCCTGTTCTCACTCTGGGCACGTCAGAGTTCTGCAGCAGGACGTGGTCACTGTAAATAAACCTGAGACGTCTGACCACAGGTCAAGCAAGGCAGAACCTGTTGGGACTGGACTTGTTGTGCCCTATAAATCACCATCCCTTCATTACTCAAATTCCATCTCTGGCCTTCCTTTTCCTGGTAACACCATTTTCTCTCTGCACTGTAAACAAAAGCTCTTGTAAAATCCATGGGCAAGCTTTCGGAATAGGTAGCTCAGGTGCCAACAGCAGCACAACTGTGCTAGGAAAGGTCAAAGCAGTGGACAGGACATACATGCCCTCACCTGTACCTCCTGAAATTCCATGCAGCTAAAAGAGGACAGTCCTGTTTTCTCTGGAAATGGATCACTGCACATTGACATCCACTCTCACCTTGATTTCCCCACTGGTACTCCCTGCAGAGAGCACAGCTGCCATGGTGCAAGTGGCCCCAGGCTCAGCAGGACTCAGTTGGGTTCGTTCAAACCACCCTAATCCCTACACACACACTTTCTGGGGCAGGAATTGTGAAACTTCCAACTGTGTTACATCCTTTTCCCTTTTGCTGTTCATCCTAACAGTGTGATTCTCCAGAAAGAACAGAGCAAGTGCTCTGCAGCACTGTCTAGAATCAGTTGAGGAACCAGGGGTGACTTTCCCCTCATCTTTTGGCACCCTCTGTGCACTGGGCTATCAGCTGGCACAGCTCACAGATGCAGGGTGTAGGTCACTGGCACTTTGAAAAGAATGAAAGACGGAGGCTGAAGCTTGAAAGGAGTCTGGGCACTCCAGGCACCACCTGCCTTGGAACAGTCTCCTGAGACCCACAGCAGATTCATTTCTGTTCCCCAGCTCCTCTTTCAGCTTCATCCAACATGCTTTATGGGTGGCCCTTGATGCAGAAGGCCCTAAGAACCTTGAAGCTTTGCTATGTGATCGGTCTCTGCCCAATCCTGACCTTCCTCTGCCCTTCACCTGTTTCAAGCACCAGCTCAGGAACGAAGTGATACTTTGGTGCTGCTTTCTTTGTTTTTCATCATTTTCCGTGTCTTCAACACTCCTCCATGTTCAAACATTATCTTCTGCCACCATCTACTCCCTGCACAACCAAAACCATTCCAGCTCCCAAAACCCCTCCCAGGTAGTTGAGATTCCCTCCCATCTTTATATGTGTGCATAATTTATTTTGCTGAAAGCAGAATTACTCTACCTGCAGCAGGCAGAGGAAAAGAGGGAACATGTTTCCTTCTGCCTTGCTCCTTTCCTTTCTTGTTGCTTTCTCTTTCCACTGTTCTAGACAATGATACTCTGAATTATTTGAAGTAGGCCTAAGCTCATTCAGCAGATTTGGAGAGTCCATTGCCTTCATGAACACCAGTTAAAAACATCAGAATTTTAAGAGCAGAAAAGGTTTTTGGGCGAACTGGATACCATAAATGAGAGAATGTACTGACAGTTTGAAACGCACATCACGGGTGTGAGACCAGAGTTCCCTTGTGCATTATGGACAAACCCCCACAAATTTACATGAAATAAAGTCAGAAGCATGGCTTGAGATCTGTTGGACTATTAAGTCATGCCAGTTCTTGACATGTTCTTAGCTTCTGGAGACATCAGCCCTTCTCATTTTTAAAATCCAATTTCCCTCATTAAAGGCACACATTTCTCAGGTAAGAGATAACAGGTGGCTTAATCCTTGTCTGTACACACTTTTGGGAAAGCCTCTGTATCCCAGCTTCTTGGTAAAGTATTTTCCCCCTTTTTTTTTTTAATAACAGCATTCTGCATTGTTCATCTGTTGGAATACAGAGTTCTGAATGACATCCCTGGATCAGAGAGGTGGTCTCAAGTAAATTGCACAGGTATCTAGGAGGGACTCATTGCTCAAACAGAAGTGGGGAGGGCAGAGAATAAAGTGGTTTGATTCCATCAACAGAATTCACAAGAAATAAGAGATGTCTTAAAAGAGATTTTCTGGACATGGCTGAAAAGCAAAGTGGCATTCAATAGCAGAAAGTGGTTATTTAATGTTCTGTATCTAATAGCATCCCATACGTTAGAAGGAATACAATGGCACTCACTAGTTGGAAGGAGTTTCTGCCATCACAGCAATTACTTCCTAATCTGTCCATCAATACCTGTGAAATCATACTTTTAAGTGTTGTAAAGAGTAACCACATCTCTTTGATAATGTTCGACTGACACCACCCATTTAATTTATCTAAGCCTGTGAGCAGCCAAGATGTATTAATTACTTTTAGTTACCATTTTGAAGCTGACAAAGTAGAAAGGTCTGTCTTTATATTATCCTTGTCCTGACCTATTCTGACTGCTGAGGTCTTAGCTGGTGTGCTGTTGCTGTTTTTCCTTAATTGATAAAGTGTGTTATAGGTGAGAAGGCTGAAATGTCAAGACTAAGATGATAGAACTCATTACATTTTTTAAAGGACATTTAAAGCTAGTCAAGTTTGGAGCAACAGCTTAGGTCAAAGGCAGATGTGGTGCTACCCCACTGAGGAATGCAATCCAGCTAACTTCTAAAAAAGAAAAATGTAGGGTTGTTTTGTTTATTTTTCCTTTTACAAGATGCATTAAATCTTTTACACACATTAGATCTTGGGAGTTTGCATAAATAATTTTTGAGTGTAAGCCAGAAAAAAAGCACCTTGTAAGATGCATAGAATAAGGAAAATAACTACCATTTCTTTTTTTTTCTTTTTTCTTTTTTTTTTTTCCCAGAAACGTTTTCAAAAGCTGATTATTCTGTGAAAGAAAGTTTTGAATTTCTGACTGACTCTAGTAATCCTGTTCAAATGGAAACCAGTTTTGTTCTTTCTGGAGAGAGTCCCACAGAACCTAAAATGACCTTTCTGTAGAGTTTGAAACTTTTCATCACATTCTTTTCATGTAATCTTGATTACATTTTTTCCTCTGAGTAGCACAGGGAAAAGAGTACAACGATTAAAGATGCTTTGAGATCTGCGCTAGAAATATATGAAGGAAGTGGAATGTGTTTCTTTGATACATTACAAGAATTAGATGCAATTTTTTCATTCTTTTGAGAAAACTGTTTCCTTGCAGCAGATGCACGTTTGTTTATTTAGAAAATTTTGTTGTGGATGTGTTAATATGCACAGTGTACTCCAGCAGCTGGAGTTACTACACAGTTTGTTTCTGCCTTCAGACACTGCTGGGTTTTGTTCAGTAGCCTACAGTATAGATAAAAAAATTTAAATAGCAGCTGTGCAAAAAGGGCTTGGGGGTCCTATGTCCGAGCCATGTGTGAGGCAGCAAAGGGTCCTTGCAGCGATGAAAACTAAGGCTAGGCTGCACTAGCAGGACAATCACAGCCAGCAGACACAGGAGAATGATTACTGCCCTCTACTTGGCACTTGAGAGACCACATCTGGAATTTTGTGCCACGGTTTGGGCCACTAAGAGAGAGATAGACAACTTGGGGGGAGAACATAAAATTTATTTCTGTTGGAGTACTAAGTTGTAGAAATTGGAAATAAAAGAAATTCCTTGGACTATCCCACAATCCCTATTTTTATCTTGAAACTGAGTTACATTTCATTTAGAAGGTGCAGTGCAGGGTACAAATTAAGTCCATATGACTGGGAGCCAAAAAAATCCCTACCACTTTCCTACAGAAAACATGTTCTTCCTTTGACGTACTGAGTAAATCAGGCACTTAAGTGACATGTTTAGCCTCAAGGTACTTGTGCAGCAGCTACTTCTCAGCTCATGCAGATCATGCTTCTCAGCAGTTACTGTCCTCAGTAACTAGCTCAATGGGTTTTAGCCAGTTGCTTTGCTGATTTTGCTTTATAGTTGGCCAGTAATAACAAATCTCATTACAACAGACCTAAAGATTTATCAGATTTCCTTGAAAACAACTTCAGCCTCCTCACACTTGATCTCCTACCCGATCCTCAAAAGAAGCTACCATATACTTTCCAAGCACAATACTTAGAAGTAAAACCAGTAGTTGAACTCGACAATACAGGGTTTAATACAGTTTGTTTTATATGAGAGCTTAATCTGCCCCCCTTCCCACAATGAATCTCTTCAAGTACCAGTATAAGGTACACATTTCTACCTTTTTCTCTATTATACCTGTTACATCACCTTTTTCATTGTGCCTCCTCACTTCCTTTACCTGCAAAATTGCTCTCTAACCCAGATGTATCTGCTGTTCCTACCTAGATGTGAAACCCTAAATTTGTGTTTAGTTCTGAAGCTTAATGTTTCTATTTAGAAGTATTTGAGTTGAAGACAGCCTTTTATGTCTCAAAGCTTAGGATGACTGTTACAGGGAGACAGAGGAAGATCTGAGAAATAGTTGGCGCATTGTTGGTAACAGGTGAATTATGAACTGGAGCTCAGTTACACCTCTAGTCAATTTCAGTATAATGATATTCAGCTCCTAGTGATAGCCAGCTTTTTCCAGATAAGGCAAATGACAGCAGAGATGATCATCAGGATAAAACAGACAAATACACAGAGCTTCTGAGGCTGGTGTAGTAAGCTTCCCCCTCCTCTTTTCTCTTATTTTTCAGAGGTCTCAGCTACATGGATAGAGATGGTATCATCCCACACACACCTGTGTGGCTCTGCTTGTTTCACCCTGAGCACTTCTGGCAAGACTGTTGAGAAACAGAGTTATATTTCACAATGCCATTTTAGATCTGGCTATACCAAGAATGATTTTGTGGTCACAGGTTTCCATGAAATACAAATCTTTGAGGCTGAATGACAGAAGAGCTCAAATAAAGGAGTTTGTGAGCTGAGCAACCTGATGTGATGGTCATCTCTGCCCAGGGCAGAAGCATTGAAACTATAGGTGATCTTTAAGGTCCCTTCCACCCCAGTCATTCTATCCTCCTATGATAATATTGCCAAACAACAGGAGAGAACTAATTAAGGAAGAGATCAGTCTGAATAGGTTGTGCATTTGCAGGCTGCAAAAAAAACCCAGCCCTCATCTTTGCCCAAGGAGACCTTTCCCGCACAACCCTTGTGTTCTGTGTTACAGCTGTACACACATCAGGCGCTGTGGTACCTGGCTTGTCCTCCTTTGGCCCGGGGCTGGATGTGCAGCCTGAGGTTGAAGCTTTCCCTTCTTGAGAGAAAATCTAGATGGAAATCGAGGGTGCAGATTAGGAAGCTGGAATGGAGGGGCAGGGATGCTGCCCATGCCACGCTGCCTGTTTTGGGAGGCGCTGGGTAGGTGGGAGTTGCCTGTGAGGCCAGGTAAGCTGGGGCAGTTCCCACCTTCTTCCTCATGAAGGAAAACAGGGACGAAGCAGGTGCTGTCGCCGGGCTGACCCTGAGCCCTGTGTCCCCTGTCTCCTCCCCGGGCCCAGAACGCGCTGCTGCTCTTGGCTTCTCCTTCAAGCATGAAGGGCTTTGACGTCTCCCTGGGCCGGCGCTGCCCCGCGGAGCAAAGTGCAGGGGGCGGCACCGGGGCTGCCCCGCCACGGCCCCGCTGCCCCTCACGGGCGCTCNCGCGGCGCGACCGCGGGGACCCGGCGCGGGTTGCGGTGCGGCATCGCTGGTGTGAGAGGCTCCCTCTAATCCCCGGCTCCCGTCAGCTGGGTCACTCGGTTGCTCAGCTGATGGGCATCCTTGTGAGCGTCACAGCGAGCAGCAGAGCTTTTGGCAGAGGACAACGTGTTTCCTGCAGCGCGAGTCCTTTCTGCCCTGCCTCGCGCTCTGAAAATGAAACCAACGTAATCGCCCTAGTCATGCAGGCTGTTTTTAGCCCTAAATGAGCCACTGTCACCGGCTGCCCAGAGAGCGTGTGCCTGGCATTCCTGCTGGGAAGAGCGTGGGCCGCTGGAGCTGTTGGCCGTGACAAGGATTTTCCAGTGGTGACCTGGCAGGCGCAGCGGATGCAAGTGTGGCAGCTGCCAGGTGTCAGGATGAGCGAGATCAGATGCAGTGTCAGTGTTCACCTTGGGAACAGGTTTGGGACAGGTTCCTGCTGCTCTCCCACCAGCTCTTGCCTTCCTTCATGAAATCACTGAAGAGTTCTGCCTTACCTTGCCAAGGGAGGAGGAGACTTAGATTGATGAAAAGGCTAGATCTGCCGATCTCTCTCTCAGCAGCTGGAAAATGTTTACATCCAAAACTGAAGATGTGTCAGTATAATGCCTGCATTTTATCTGAAGGCTTCTTAGGTACCTACAGGTATATGCTGTGTGTTTTTAGGTGCTCCTAAATGTCGGCAGAAAGGTGCCCAAACTCACCTGACACCTCCACAGGCCCCCAGTCCAGCAGCTGGTTGGAGTGGCACCTAAGCACCCCTTGATGATCACTCAACAGGCACAGATCCAAAGGGATACCAGAAACATCAACCCATTAATGTGTCTGGGGAAAAGAATGGATTTCAGGCAGGTCTGACTTGCTGTAGGGCTGTGTGCTTCCCAGCGTTGGATTAAGGGAAACAGGGTAACGTAAGGAGTGGGAGTGAGAGGGAAACAGTCCAGTTTTGATGAATATCTATTTAGTTTCTTTCTTCCTTTACTTGGAAGGCAGTGGAGCATGCCAGGGCTTCCACAGCTTATGTCTGTCTAGATTCAGAAGCATGGGTACTTGTGATCCCTACTACAGAGTTTCATGCCCCTGCTAGAAGTACTGTCTCTGCTTCTCATTTATAGGATTAAAACACTTGGGGCTTCACCTTGGAGATTCCTAGACTTGATTTTTTTCAAATACATGTCCTTTCTTCTCAGAAGATGGTGATTGGCTGATCCTTATTGTTGTAGTAAAGATGCTATAAGGTGTTCTTTGTTTTTTATGGCTGTCATCTTTGTTTTTAATCTGTCAAAGTTGCAAAAAAAAAAGTCCATATTTCAATGACATGTGGTGACTTGCCTTTCTCAGTTTGCGTTGTTTATACTAAAACAATTTCCTACTTTTATTGCCTCATCTTTCTAAATGCCTCTTTTAAGCAAATAAATTATAATCACGTGTCTCGTTCTTTTATGAATGAACTTTATAACCTCTTCTCATCTTGTATTTTTTTTTTCTTTGCCTTAACACAAGTCAATCATTAAAGCATGTGCAAACAATCTAACAGTTATGATCCAATGATGCTGACTTGCTGCATCCTGGTGAGGGCTTTGACCTGCTTTTCATACCCACATCTAGCTGCAGAGCAGCTAGAGTACCTCTTTCAGAATATTTGGCAGTGTTTAGTGTTCAGACAAAGCTAGTGAAAGGGCATGGGAAAGGCAGCATGCTTCAAGGGAAGATACAATAGATGCTCATTTCTTTTATTCATCAGTGGATGGAAAGTGCCTGTTTACAACCCCTCCTAGAACTAGAAGTGTTTTACTTCAAGCAGAGTGAACAGAAGTAGCTCATCTGGCAACTCCAGCACGTCTTCGACCTGTTGGAATTTCTGCACACCTACATGTTACCTGTGCAGGAGTCATTTTCAGAGGATGAATAGCCTATTTCCGTTTGTGTGAGTTAGATGACAACCAGATTCAGGTGCAGACTCTTTCAGCATACATGTTTTTGCTGTCAGGCCACTTCAGTGCATTTTTAAAGTTTCTTACTCCTACTTATTTCCTCCTACATCAGTTTCTTTTGGCTTATCAGAGGCTCATTTCAGAAAGAGAACCTTGCTGCACTCCAGAGTGAGGTTACTGTGATAGTGATCTTTCCATCAAGCTTGGGCTGGTGCCTTCAGGAAGATCTTTTCCTTGGGCATGTGGGCTAGGTCTCTTTCCTAGCTTTTACTTGCAAAAAGGAAAAAAAATCCAACAAATCCAAGTAGAACTAAGCTAAATACCCTTAGCAAGATTACTTATGTTGGAATAGTCTGCTTAGGTAACTTAGCTATTTATGTGTCTTTTATAGACATGCTAACTAGATTGCCAAAGGACTGGCTGCTGTAGTCCAAACCTTTTTCTGTTTGATATCTATGTACCTCACTTCTGAAAGCTCCAAGTACTGTAGCTGCTGAAATTAATATTCTTGCTCCCTGTTCTCTGCAGCAGCACAGGTTGTAGGATATCTTGTTTGGCAGGTAGCTATAACTGTGTTATCTGAAGCACCAGAGTGAAAAGCAGAGTCCTGGACTGTAGGTGAGACAGAACTGTGATTGTTCTCCTCGGTCACAGGTGCCTGTTTGCTGTTCTGCCTTTGTCCGCCCACTCTGTGATGCCAGGACTGGCCAGCTAACAAGGGTAAGGACAGAAGTTGATGAGAGCTGTTTGGACGAGTCACACAGCCTGCCTCTTCTCTGCAGGGGTGAAGTTGCTTCAAATACTTGGTCAACAAGCTTGGCTCACAAAAGCTGTTTTCCATGCATAATAAAGTAGAAGTGTTCTTAAAACCATTGCACTTGAGTTCCCCTGTGTTTGCTTGTTGAAGCTGTAAAGCAGAAATCACTGCTAGATGTGGATGCATGTGGGGGGCTGTGTAGGTTATAAGTGGGTCATCTTGGATACATCTGCAGAATGCCTTAAAAAAAAAGGTTTACATTCACTTCAAGCAATTACAGAAAAATCCTGACAGATTTGTGATTAAGAGATGAGGAACTGCCTTTTATAGAGAAGGGATTAAAGAATATTAATGTACATCAGCTCTCCAGTTCCTGTGGCAAATACAAAAAATAAACAGTCTGATCCATTGTCAATATTCAGAGCAAGATGAACACTGGACAAACAGAAGAATAATCAGAAAACACCCGGGAAACACTTGAAACTGGGCTGCATTTCCGAGCCAAAATGACTCAATGCCCAAGCGCAGCAGAAGTGGCCATTTGTGACTAAGCTAGGAACATCCTTAACAGGAAAAGCAGGGATTATAGCTGAATGAATGAAACATCCAAGGCTTGAAAGTGTTTTAAGTATATTCTGTAAAACAAAGTATTCTGGCAGTAATCCAAACAAATCCACTAAAATGCTGTTGCTGTCCTGTGAGGAAGTTGGCTATGAAGAGGCCTCCTTCTTCATTTAAGGCAAGCCAGGAGGGAGATTAGGGGGTTCTGAAGGATTTTTCCATCAGCTTGGAAAGTAAATGGAAAAAGATTGAAATACTATTGAAAATATTCTCTGTGTTCTGAGTATTTAAAATAAAACTTGCTGTTTGAAGGTGAACTAAAAATAATTACAGATGCTAATTTGGATGAGAATCATGTTTAAATAAGCAGAACTAGGAAGTAGGAGAGAATTCCCTGGCCTCAAATTAGAAATAACTAGAACTAACAGAAGTAGAATAATGAGGTTTAATAGTTTGTTCTCCATGAGAACAGGTGATACGAAACACTGAAACTGAACTTGACAGTAGAACCTTGAAGTCCAGAAGGAAGTACCTCTGATGAAACCTTCTTGAAAGAAAATTATCTCAAGAAGTCAGACTTCCAAAAAACAGGGTGGTTTCTGATTCTGGATGCCGGGACTGTCGCTGTCATTCCTGAAACAGGGTATTGGGAGATGAGTTGCGGGTTAGGTTCACAGGTGAACTCAGTTCTGTAATGCTGAGGACTGTGACATCAAAACATTAGGTGCCTTTCTGGCTAACAGAGAATGGCATACAGACTCCCTATGAAATACCTACTTGCAACCAGGACACCTGCAGGTCCACCAAACACTAAATGTGTTCTTAGGCTAGTTTAAACAGCAGCTGTTTTAGGGTCCCTGCCACAGACAGACCCCATCACAGGCAGGGAGAGGGAGAGCAGAGTTTGAGATGCATCCACGCTTTCAACTTTTTCTATTCAGCAGTTTATGCACCTTTGTACCTTTTGTCAGTTCACGTGTTCAGTCCTAAACTTGCTAGTGGAAAGTACCTAACTGTATCACAACTTGACAGTACAAAATGATGCTGAGTGATTTTGAAGTCTTCTTCTGCTAAGTCGTAATAGTATCTATGGCAAATGTGAAAGAGAGTGGTAGGTTTGTGCTACAGTTGCAAAAATTGGCTTCCTGTCCCTGCTTCTGATCAGTACTTGCAGACAAGCAACAATGAAAAATAGGTAAAAGCATAAGTGCTTGATGTGGAGATTTGAAACATTCTCTTAAACAAAGGATTTATTTATATCAAGTCAAGAAAATAATAACTGCATGAATATTTATTAGTTATGTTCATTTTTCATGGTTTTAAGCTGGCAATAGACTGTTTAAATTTAATTTGGAAGGATGGGCAAACTGCCATGTAACTTGACTTCTTCCCTCCTTACTGTGCCACTTGCTTCCTTTCCATCCCTGCTCCTTTATTTACTTCCTTTATTCTTTGTTTTTAAGGGCTTGCTCCTGAGGCCAATAAATTAGTAAACAGCTTGAAAACGATGCCAATGCTGCACGATGAGGCGTATGCCCGGGAAACAAAACTGAACAACTCCCATGAATTCCCAGAGAACACATTGGTGCTCCCGTAAGTACAGCTTCCTTGGGGAGACGAAGGGTTGGGAAGTATCTTGTTATTTTTCAGGTAATTACACCTCTAGACTTTTGACGGGAAGAATCTGTAACGATATTAGCAAAAATGCTTGTGTTAGTTCAGAAGAAAAAAGTCCACCATGTTTTATTTGATAGAAAATATGTGTTTGGATATATTTGCAATGAAGTGCCTTATAACTGCCTGAGAAATAACTTTTTAGTTGGGCAACAGGTAACCATTCTGGGCAGTCTATTCATGGACTTTTTTTTTTTTTTTTTAATATTAATTTGCTGCTGTGCAAATATACAAGCATTCTACAGAAACTAAGAAAACTGTATATACAGCTCCATGGGAATTATCTTCAGCATATATCTGAAAAAGTAGCATGTAATTAATGCATCTGTGAATAGGCTTCATGCTTTAATTCTGCAGGCCTTCTGTTTTTAAAAGCCCTAAAAGCTGATTGTTTTTCCCGAATATATGCAACATTATGATAATAAGTGATGGGCTTATAATTAATCTGCATTGCTTCTTAACTGTTGGGCAATGATTAATAAGCTTATAGGTTTTATTTAGAGGGCAGTATGCTAATTTGAAATATTCCCTAGCTGTGATGAATGACTGTACCCCTGTAAATGTGCTAACTTTGCACAAAGGATGATTTTACACAGTTGTTCAAAAATAAATGGGACCATAGCTGGTGTGCTGTAAGAGTAAAAATGGATATTCAGTAATCTTTAAGGAGAAAACCAGGATATTCAAAGAAAATATAAGGTTTATTAATTTTTTCCTACTTTGTATTGAGGTCTCTATATAAAGCTTTAAAAAGTTAAAAACCACTTTTCCTTAAAAGGAAAAAGAGTAAAGGAAAAACTAACAGACTCCTGGTGCAGTAGTATTTATATGAATATACAGTTTGTGTTAAATATGATGCTTACACTAAGAAAAATGGAGCTCTATTATGATAGTGTGCTTGAATAACTTTTAAATACTTAAAGGATTAGAAACATAACAAAACTACACTAATACACCCCTATGAGTCCTAAATATACTTCTCCTGGCACATCTTTTCCATGAAAACCAGAAAAGCTTAAAACAGTCATTTACATCAAAAAACCTGAGGTTTAAAAACTAATCTTGTCTTGTTTTTCTGGCACTGCTGAGTGCTGTTTCTGGAGGTTAGTTATGGCAATTTGCCATCTTGTCTTTTGTGCTAGCCAAGTGATATTTTAACTAGATGGTTGAGAAATATTGTGAGTTCCTGAGGAGTGAAAATTTTGTGAACTTTGTGTTTCTGTGTGTAACGTCAATATAAGAGGAATGACATTATCTCTTTTTAGAGAGAGGCATCAGAAACTGAAGACAAGGCTGATTTCTGGTATCAGGATGTCATGTTTTATTTAAACAGCACATTCTCAGGAGAGCTTTCCTGTCACAGATTTTCAGCTGACTTCCAAAGTTACTCTTAGCATGTGTAAATGTGATATCCAGCAAGGCAGTTTTTCATGTGAAGCCTGACTTCTTAGGTACAGTGTGTAATTTTAAACACATTGTTTAAATGCTCTCTCTGCTGTGTGAAACAGTCTTACAGGCTTCATGAGGGGAGCAGGTCTGCAGATTTTATTAGAAATCTCAGGTGACTTGAAAAAGGGAAATATTGTGCCCAACTTTAGAAAGGATAGAAAGGAAGATCATGGGACCCACTGACCTGTCAGCCTCCCCTCTGTGCTTGGGGAGGTCATGAAACAGATCCTTCTAGAAGCTCTGCTAAGGCACATGGAGGACAGGAAGACGATTTCAGCTAGCACAGCTGTACCTGGACTTCGGTAAAACTTTTGACGTGGTCCCTTACAACATCCTTCTCTCTAAATTGGAGAGAGATGGATTTGATGGGTAGACTGTTAAGTGGATGAGGAACTGTTTGGATGGTTACAGCCAGAGAGTAGTGGTCAATGGCTCAGAGTTATGATGGACATCAGTGACAAGTGGTATCTCTCAGGGGTCTATACTGGGACCAGTGTTATATAATATCTTCCTTAATGACATGGATGGAGGGATTGAGTGCAGCCTCAGCACATTTGCAGATGACACCAAGCTGAGGGGTGCTGTTGACACAACTGAAAGGTGGGATGCCATCCAGAGGGACCTGGACAAGCTCAAGAACTGGACCCTTGGGAACCTCATGAGGTTTAACAAGACCAAGTGCTGGTGCTGCACCTGGGTCAGGGCAACCCTGGTATCAGTCTAGGTTGAGGATGAATGGATTGAGAGCAGCCCTGCCCAGGACTTGGGGGTGCTGGTAGATGAGAGGCTGGACATCACCCAGCCATGTGCACTCACAGCCCAGAAACCACCCATGTCTGCCTCCCAAGTTGTATTTATTATTAAATTAAATTTAGGCATTTATGCTTTAAACCACTTCAAGCCATGAACTTCTAAACTTGGAATTTAATTTCCACATTTAAGATATTTTTCACCTAGATTTGGAGGATGGGGAGGAAAAATGTGAAAACTACTGATTTAAAGAAAAAATCAGAAGTGATGAGATGATATTAACACTAAGAAATTTTTTTCCAAATCTCTTTCTTCATAGTATCTCTAAGCAAAACAAGAGAATTTTTTACACAATCCTTGAGCTCTCACCACTGCTTGATTCCTCCAACATGACACCAGATGACTGGGCCAAAATTGCAAAGAAACTTGAGGTATGGTGATGTGGGATAAGAATTCATTTTTCACTTAAACAAAACCAGCAGTATATCTAGTATGCTAAGCAAGATAAAACAATTCAGTAGCCCTATAGCTATGTATTTGTTTCTTTAAATGTAAAGTACCTCAATTAGTTACTTGCAAATTAACAAGTACTGTGCTTGCAAAGTTTTCAGAATTTGTTTTTAAATTTGAAAATGTTGTAAACTCCTTAAAGTTACATTATTCTTCCGAGGATAAGCCATGCCATGATTCCATACAATAAAATAAATAGAAAATTGCAGCAATGATTGAATAAGGTGTGTAACATGTAGGTTGATGTGTCCTAAAACATTGACTTGAATTCACTGTCCAAAAATGTTTAATAAAAACCTTAGGTGTGGGTAACTTAACTGAAGGTTGCTTAGTTACACATCATTTGGGTGTTCAAATAGCTTAATAGTTGGCTATTGACAGAAAATAATTTAATGTCTTTATGCCTTTCTTACTCTGGGCACACATGGACTGGACTAGCTCTGGCTTTGCAACCAGTAGAAAAAATTGCTACTAGGGTTAGGTTTCCCACAGTGGAAAATGTTTAAAGCTCTAGATATTTCTGCATATATAGATAAACTCATTACATCCTTCTCTGTAATAAAAAAATCAGCATTTCTGTGCTCCTGTCCCTTGTCTGAACTTAGCTATGTGCTTTTAAAAAAAGCAAAACTGCCAAACGCTTCAAATGCTTCACACCAGGAAATCATACACAGCTGAGAGAAATAACTGTGGGGCTAGGAAGATACTGCCCTTCCACTCTGATAATGGGCTTTATAGTGTAAATTCCCTCCTTCCACCTCGCTGTAGCAATGCATGAACAGTTCAATAATGCAGGGAATGATGCTGAAGATTCAGGTAACAGTCTTTCACCTTTAGGCTCTCTAATCCTGAAACCACCAAACTTGGGAGGTTGCTTGTCCTATTAAATGCATCTTGCCCAGGCAAAGAGATGGAGCTGGTGTGTACATGGAAAGTCTCTAGGATGGAGCAGGGGTGCAGCTGGGAAAAGCCCAGGGCCAAGAGAAGGCAGCAATCCCATGCTGAACAGGAGAGAATTTACCCTTTTTCCTTATTGGCATATTAGTTTTTATTACAGAAAAATGTGTTTTTTTCTTGTACATGGAATGCAGGCTCTCCGTGTGTCCAGTTTGTATAATCCAAAGGAAGTGTGCAGAGAAGGTAAAAAAAGAAACCTTTTCAACTCTCCAGGTTGTGTACAGACACTGCCACTTTGTGTTCATCTTGGACATGTGCCTGGCACGGCTGTAACATGCTGGTGATTTTCCAGACTAAAACATTCCAAGATGTTTCTGTGAGGTATCTCCTTAACTGGCAATCTGATCTTTTACATTATGAAGCTTAAACCAAACTATGTTCGTTTGCCTCTAGTAAGGTTCATAAGGCTGAAAATACTTGTGAGTGTGCTGATTTAGAGAGGACAGTTGGCTATTTTTGTGATCTTGGCCCTTCCTGAAACCTCCTTACCCTGTTGCTGCCTTGGTGAATGGCTACAGCATGGTTTTTGCATCACATTTTAGTTTGTCCTGCAGAAAGACCTTGCAACACTGGCAGATACCGTGTTGGCTCAGTTGTTAGAGATAAGCAGAAATCCCCTGGAACTTCCAGGAGTCAGCAACAGGTAGACAGACATGAGTATCAGTGAAGAAATGGCAAAAGGACAAGTAGGAACCAACAGATGAGTTTGCAGGTGACCTTATTATCAGGAGGTGCCAAGCGTGTGTGCTTAGTGTAATATAAGGAGTGTAATTAAAAAGAAATCTTGTGTAAACCTTCTTTTTCCTCCCCATGCTGGCACTTCATATGTCTGCTTAGAGTTCTATGTAATCCTTTCCATGTTTCCAAGTTACATCAGAGACATCAGTGTCTCTCCCTGCAGTGTTTGCTATGTCCATCATTCTTAAAGTAGCTGAACCAATTATTTTTTGCAAAAGCTAGAAGATAACTTTATTCTAACAGGATGAGCAGTGTGATTCATGACTTTGCATTAAAAAAACCCCACCTCCTGTGTGGAATTGTATGCAGATTAAAAGTATTATAAAATTAATTTTGATATTGCATGTGCCTGATAGTGTAAGGGCCTTCTCAAAAGCCAGCAGGTGAATGTCCATTAATGAACAAGAAGCCTCTTCCCCAGTTTCTGCTCTGGAAAGGATGGCTTTCCATCAGAAGAGGGCACTCTGACACTGGTAGTTTGCTTGTCTGCCACACGGATTAAACGGACTATTTTCTGCCCTATATTATGGTAGCCCTGGTTTGCCTAATCTGTTCCTGTAAATGGTGTAATCCCTACAGTAAAAGCGGCAACAAGAAATCAGACTATACGACTGATTTGCATATGTTAACATTCCTGTTTAAAGCCATTGCTAAGCTTTTCTTAATTAGCAGTCTTCTGGTTTAAAAATGCTGCATTAATATGTATACATAGAAGAATCTCTTTGACTGTTCCATAATTAGAATTACTGGCTCTAGTGCTTAGTGTCCGATTAACCCTTAATTGTATTTAAACTGGAAACAGGATAACTTTAGGAGGAATTGTGTGTGCAGTACCCTATAAAGCATTGTGCTGTTGCCTGCATCAGTGAAAGTAATGCACTGTGTACCTCACCTGCTGGTGCCAGGGCATTGCTTTAACAGTGTGAAAACTGTCTCTCCACCTCCAGGAGCACTACGAGAAGTACGATGGCTTTGTGATCCTGCACGGTACTGATACTATGGCGTATACAGCTTCAGCCCTGTCCTTCATGTGTGAGAACCTGGGCAAAACTGTTGTTCTGACAGGATCTCAGGTAATGGAATTAATTTGGAGTTGAAGCAAGAATCCTTGTTTTTGGTTTTTATGTGCAGAACTTGGTCGTATCTTGATTATCACTGCACAGCTTAGCAGTGCAGGCCAGGCTCTTGGCCAGGGTGAATGGTCACAGTGCTGACAGAAGTGAGTGAGAAATGTCGGGCTCACCAGCTGAGGTTCTGCCCCATAATTTTGTCATTAATGACTTCACAACTCTGTACCAAATCAGACCAGGAGTTCATTATGGCTGGGGCCAGATGCTTCAGAGAAAGACATAAGAGCCTGTCATTGTCCATTGTGTATTAATCGGTTTGTATGAGAAGCATTTTTCCAGCCTCAGGTGGCCACTGGTTGTCAGCTGTCTTCTTTTCTTTAAAAGTCCTGAAGCTTAGTATTTTTTACTTCATCAGTTGTTATCTCAACTTACATTATTCTTTGTTGTATTCTTTATAATTTTAAAAATAAACTTAAAGCATTAGATGCATTTTTGATCATTTCTGTTCCACAAAGCATCTAATATGGTCTGTTTCCTTTCCTCTAAAGACTACATTTATTAATATTCATTCTCTTAGCTGGAGATCAGCCCTTTGCATATTGTCTGAGGGGGAGGGGTTGTTTTACTAGAATAGCTTGCTTGAGTGTAAAATACAGCTCTAATCACAAAGGAGAGATGAAACATCACATTGTAAAATTCCCCTCCCCAATCTCATAACTTCCCTTTCACTTGTGGTCTATTTGAAGTCAAAATACAAAAGTCTAGGAAAGAGTAGGCTCCCACTTGTTGTCTTGACGTGGAGCAGTCTAGTCATGATACAACAGTCAAGGTTTTGCTTTCTTTTTGGTTTTATTGCTTGGAGATCTATCGGACATGTGATCCAGCAAGGGAGCATGTGATTTCTTTTTTAATAGTTGCTGAAAGAAGCACTCTGTTAATAAAGAGGCAGTCTGAAAAGGCATGGAAATCATCACTCAGCAGACCATTTCTGTTTTTAATCTTGCCCTTTTCTGTCAATAATAACCTGCTGGTTCAGTTTTACTATGCTATGAGGAAAGACGGTGCAAGAGAGCTGTTGTGAAGCCCATAGTGACAGTTCTGTATGTTATGGGGGTGTTACTTTTTCTCTCTATCATCACTTCTCCTATGCTCACTCACTTTTAACTATGCCTACTTGCTAGTTTTTGTATTTTTCCTGAACCAGTGTGCCGTTTCTTAATCACATTAGAAAAATCTCTGTATTAGTTTTTAAGCACTTAAATTAAAAAATTATGTTAAGCAGAGAGAGAAATCTTGCCATCTGCTGCAGTCTAAAATAGTTTGGGTGAAGAAGGAAAACTTTTTTTGTCATAAATCATTGTTACATAAATTATTCATGTATTTGTATTGCATAAGTTGGACTCATTTTTTCTGCTGTGTAGGCTTTACATAAGGGCCAGGGTGTAATTCCAGTCTCTGCTCTTCAGGTGCCCATTTACGAGCTGCAGAATGACGGCCGAGACAACCTTCTGGGGGCACTGCTGATGGCTGGGCAATTCGTGATTCCTGAGGTCTGTTTGCCTGGGAAGACCATCTAAGAAGCTGCATTTCTCTCTCTAGCCAGGATACAAACTTAAATACTCACTCAATATCCAGTAGGCAGTAAGGAATTGCACTTAAGCAGGAAGATGATTCCACTGAAGTAACAGTGCTTGCATGGCAAAGCATGAGCTGTTCTCACATTGGTCATATCCCATTTGCCCATACACAATCTGGAAAGACTCTCAAGTCTGAAATATATGCTGCAGCAGACTTGAAACTGGAGGTTCTCTTGCAAATATGTGGGATCTGAAACACCTGTAAGTCAGTTTTTTAACTGAATGTTACTTTGAAGTTCTCCAGTCGCTGTAGAACTGTGTGTATCTAGGATTGTCTTCTAGCTCTGTTCCTAGGGACTAAAGTGTCGAGAGTGACACACCTAATGAACATGGAGGTACCTCCATAGTCTCAGCACCCTGCTGTTTGTGCTGTGCAGCCCAAAATTCGGAGAGAAAATGGGTCAGGCTACACCTCATTTTACTTCTGCCTTGCTCCCAAAGCCCGTTCTTATAAAACAACAGCAACAGCTGACTGGCCAAGATCTTAATAACTGATAACAGCTTTGAGGTATCTCTTTTCCTTCAAGTTGACAAACTTTTATACACTTGAGAAGGAACGTAATTATTTGTGTGTGGTGACTCTTTTGGAAGTTATCCTCATTTTCACCAGGCCTTTTGTTATGTTTTGGACTCTGAATTTATACATAACTGAGGAATTTATTAAAAAGTCCACACTGTTTCTTTCCTCCATCTCTGAAGTGGACTCAGGCAAATCTGCTGTCTCCTAGACTAAGCCTCATGAGAGGACTATGAAACTAGTTAGCTCTTAACTTGTTTTGTTCTTAAATTCTTAAACCAATGTGTGACAGATGTGCCAACTCTTTTTGAAAGGGTTAGACTTGTAAACATCTACTAGCCTCTGAGTTGCTTTAAAGATTTAGAAAACACTTTATAAAGGACGGACTACAGTATTTATCTACTGCATCTTTTAATTACTGGCTTATTCATAGACCTGTTTCTTTACTTGTCTTGCAGGTGTGCCTGTATTTTTATAATAAACTGTACAGGGGAAATAGGGTGACTAAGGTGGATGCTGGGAGTTTCAATGCCTTTTCCTCACCTAACCTGCCTCCACTTGCAAATGCTGAGGTTGATATTACAAGTAAGCAACATCATCTCTTAAGCTGTGTAATTTATGCCGCTTGCAATAGAACTGTAGCTGAAAAGAACCTGTGCTTATGTAGTTGAAATGTCGTTTTTAAAGTCAAATGTCTTTGAAAGTCCTGTAGCTTGACTTCACTTCATCTGCTCTGAATCTGTTTAAATATTAGTAAGGCTGAGACTTTGTGACTCAACTGCATTTATCTATTGAATATAGATGTGAGCTAGACTGACTTTGACTAGAGATCCAGACTAACCAGAGGGAATGTTGCCCCTGTGTCAGGAAAAAGCTTGCTCCAAAGATAAAATGAGGGAGTTAGGGTTGAAAGAACAAGGAGTTTCATCTCATTAATGACCATGCTGGGCTCTGAAATGAGGGAAAAAAGTCACTGCAGAGTGCTTGCAGCTTCAACAGATTCTCTGTTGCATGTCATTGTGTAAGATGTTTTACTGCATATTTAAGACCTGTCTGAACTGCAAACACACTGACAACAGCAGACCTAAAATATGTGAAGTTTTTTTTCCCCAAACTTACTCAGGCTCCCCATAATTTTTACATATCTGTTTCTTTAGGAGGGGAAAAACTACACTGAGGTTTCAGTACTCACTTGAAAAGTCATTAGAGGACGGTTCTTGGATAAATGGCACCCTTTCTTTGGAGAGGGGAGAAAAGAGACACATTTGGAATCTAGCCAAATGGAGCTGCCAGAAAACATACTGAAGGACAGTCTTAAAAAATCTGTGAGCTGCTCTTGGATAGACTAGGTATTAAAAAGGAGTAGGACTTGGTGACAGTCTCCATTATTACAAAAAAAAAAGGGAACAGGAGGGTGTTCCTGAAATCTTCTGCTAAGTGCCATTAGTAGCAGTAGGAGACCTAGCCCTGTGCCATGCAACGTGCCATTCTGAATGGATTCTACTGCTAGAGAAAGACATTCTGCAATCTGGAAAAAGAAACTTCTCCCTTCCACCTAATGAGTGGGAGTCACTTAACAAAGTTTCAGGATCAAAGTGCTGTGTTTGTAGCAGCCAGACACAAACTGAAGAAGCCTGTGAAATACTGTAGTTGTCTGTAAGACGTGTCAGGTAGGGAGTCTGCCACTGTTGTGCTGTGTCAAATAGGATGTCTCTGAAATCAGCGGAAATGCTGTCAGTTGATTGTTGCACTAAATTGGGGAGAATCTTCTTTCTTGGGTTTTTATGAACTGCATCAAACAGGGTATGAATAAATTCTGTTCACCGACCAATCAATGATGAAATCAAGCTGCAAATTGCATGCTATTCCTCTCTTGGATTTGAATGAACTGTTTTGTGATTCCTTGTCTAGAGTAGAAAAATGAGAAAGTTATTAAGCACTTCCCTTGGCCCATATTGAGTCCCATTATCTTTTCAGTAAATGCCTCATTGGGATCAGTGGGGATTTCTGATTTAAAAACTGATGGTGTGATAGGCTCTATTTTTATTTGCTTCAGTTGATTACCCAGTTAGGGTAGCATCATTTATCCAAGATGACGGTGTCACTATTGAAGGATTGTTTCATTTTGAAAGAACATAGTTTATAGTAAGGGCAATCTACTAGTGCTGCTTTATTTTGTCCAAACTAATTGTTTGAAACATTGCTGTCTCCCTTGAGTTTGCTTGTACAGTCCTTGTATGAAGCTTTCTTGGAGACAAGGAACCACTTGGGCTTTTAAAAACAAACTGAACAAATCTAGCATCTTTTAACCTTTTTTTTTTTTTTTGTCCAAATGACTTTATGTAATATGTCTTAATCCTCCTGTAGACAGGGCTGACTCTGGCTGATTCAGCGTTACGGAGAGCAGCCTGAGGATGCCAGGAGTAGGCCATGTGCAGAAAATCTTCCTCAGGCTCCCTGGTTCTAACAAAGCTGGGAATAAAACTTCCAGGGAAGCAGAAGGGGAGAGGTAGCAGGATGGAGGAAGTGGGGAGCATAGTGGGATTATGGGTTGGTGCACAGGAATGGGAAGACATGCTGTTCATGGCTCAGCAGAGCATATAAAGTCTACTTCAGAGCTAGAGAGGAGAGGGAGAAGCTTAGTCCTCTTCCCTCCCTTACCCTTCCAGCTCTCTTCTTCATTTATGATATCCATTTTTTATCCTGTTCCCTTTTCAGAGGAGGCTCCCAGTGGATTTCTAATCCCATAAATGGCTGTGTTCTCAGCCAGATCCTTAGCTGTGTTAGCAACACCTAGGAGTTGTGTTACCCAGTTCTAGATGAGCAAGTGTGTCAACTTCCTTAGGACTTTCAACTTAGCACAAGAAACTCCTTTAAGAAATGAAAAATTGTAGCCCACTACTGAGCTGAGTAACAAACCCAGTGATGATGGGAAATACTTTTGCAGCAGAATCAGAAATCTCTGTATGAAATGGACAGTATAGAAATAATAAAAAATATTCCTAAAATCTCAAAGCTTATCAAATAAAAGGCCTTACCTTATTTCTCCCATATTTTGAAAACAGGCAAGACAAGGAAGACTATTTCTCTTGAAATCTGTAAAGATTCTCAGTATATTTTGTAATTGATTACTTTCCTCTATTCTTGATTGTCCTAATGAAGCACACATGAAACTTGCTTTGTTGCTGTGGCTGGACTTTCTTCATCACACATGCATGTGACTTTTGGGAGTGGTGCACATGTACAGGACCATATGATGAGAGACAGCCTGTGCAGGGGACAGAGCCTGTGTGACTGTGTGTGCAGATGTGGCACAGCAGCAGAAGGTTAGAAGGCCCTTTTGGGCTTGTTTACCCACAGATCTCACTGGAGAGAAGCTATTAGTCACTGGCCAAGTCTGCATCTTGGTTGGTTATTTATATAGAAAGCCCAGGTCATTTATGTATGAAGGCAAATGCCAGCTCTCTTCACTGGAGTGCTTTTGATGCCCATCCGTGCTCCCTTCTATGTAGGCACCTTGGTTGTTGCAATGACACTAGTCAATTGACATATTCATTCCCAAAGATGTGTGTTGATTGTGTTATAACAAACTGCCAAAACCAGGGATCTGTGCATGTTTGCCTCCTGCAGGAGTTTGCAGCCATAGGTTGGCCTGTGCTCCCCACCCCTCAGCTGCTGCCGTGAATCGCAGTGAACCCTGGGGCAGCTTATATAATGGTAGGGCTCACCTGTAGCCCTGCAGAGAAGGATGAGAGGGCACTGCTGTTTGTATGGAGCTCTGCAATCAAGAAAAGCTGTATTTCTTGTTTGATTTCATAACTCGGAGTTCAGTCACCACTCCTAAGGGAGGTGTCGCTCTCAGTGGCTGCTCTCCTGTTATAAGTTGAAACCTGCACTGTGGCACAGGCTCTGTTTAACATTGGGGAGGGGGGTTTGCTGCTTTCTGATCTGTGTAGAGCTACTTTTATTTTAAATCAGGTTGATGGGTTTTTTTGCACTAACCCAATCACCATATTTTGTGTATGTGTGTGAATAAAGCTGCATAAGATAAAGATTTAATTTTTTGGCAGTAATTTTAGAGGCTATAGTGTTTGGTATGGAGGGGGAGATTGGAAATATCAGACTATTGTTTATGTGATGGTTTGGTTTGGAAGAGTAAACAGAAGGCCTCAATATCTTGAATTCAGTCTCCTTGAACAGAACAATATATCCCAAGCCGTTATGAGTATAGTATGTAAATAGCCATTACGTCTTTATTTTATGTACACTGCTTTAGAAATGTTCTTTTTGCTGTGCCACACCAGTAGCTAGCTTCTGTTTGTTCCTCACTTTTGCTTCCACATTTACATGATGCATTGGACTGTATCAGTTAAACTCTTCACAAGCACAGACCACCCAAGTCAGAGCAGATTACTGTTTCCTGTGCTGTGCCAAAACTGAGTATCCCTAATTATTCACTCTTATCCATAAGATAAAAAAGTGTTGTGAACACCAATAGATGCAGCTTTTTGTACTTCACTTGCTTGTATATGAGTTTCTTACTTAAGAACTGTTAGTGATTCTTAAGTTCATGGGGTTTTTTAACTTAACGAAAAAAGAAGATTGCTCTGTGGTATGACACAGCAAGACAGCTGGTTTATTCGTTGCAATGAAAATGCTTGAACTTACCTATGTGACATAAATATTGTTCCTTTTTGGGGATGTAAACTTTGAGATGGAGGATGCAAAGGGTGTGTTCCAATTTTTTTTTTCCCCTTGCGTGGTGTCCTGCCTCATTTCCAGCTGTTCTGAGTAAATCTGAGATGAAGTTGGGCTTTTATGTGTATTTGTTTGTCTTTGGCTCTTGCATCACATTTGCCTTTTGTTCTGCCTTTTAGACTTGTTTGGCAAATGGAAAACTGACATCTGTGGAGTCTGCAGCACCAAACACGTTATGTAGGCTGATGAGGTTCATGACCAAGCGAATGTTAACTCAGGGGCAGGGCAATCTTTATCTTCTTTTTAATATAACTTGGAATTACATCACTATACTATGTCTGCATGCATTAAATTTATCTTGGAGATGTTATTTGGTAGAGCGTACTCCAAGAGTACAGGTATAGGCCTGGTGTGGGTCTGACTTCTGAACCTGTCCTCTGATCTCTTTCCTTGGTCTTCTGCTTTTGGCAGTGTCTTAGTGCTCCATGCCAAGGCAGGTTTCCTCAGCTCATTCTTCAAGTTGGTTACAGGCATCAGAGATGCTCACAGTTGCCAAACGTAGTAGAATACATTTGTGAAGTTTTGGCAGGGACTCCTACCTAATGGAGGATAAAAGAAAAGCAAGCTGTGATACAATTTTATTGCCATCTCTTCTTATAGAGGAGGCTGCTTTTAAAGAGTTAACTTGTTTTTTAGAAGGCTGAGAGGAATAGATTTATTGCTAAACACTGCTGCTTCTTGAAGCACAGTGCTCATGTTGAATGTGGTTAGGCAGACCCATGAACCTCATGCAGAACAAATGCACTGGAGGAACCTGGGTTCCTCCTGCAGGTCTCTAAATGGCTCTGGAAAGCTCCTGGAGGGCTTTGAGAGCTACTTGGATAACAAGTCCAGCCAGGTGGTTTCAGAGTTGTGCTGGACAGCTTATCAGAAAGAAAGAAGCTGCAGAAATGGTCTATATTTCTATTCTCCCAATCCCAGGACAGTAGGAACCCACGTGCTGAAGTGTGACTGGTTGGACAAAAAAATGCCAAGCCCACTGCTTGTGACCCGTTTAATGGCGAATGGCATTTTGTAGAAAGAGCAGAGGCTCTAGTTGCTGACAGGGAAGGAGAGTTCATAGAGTGTTATAGGAGACAGCTATTTTCTGTCCCAACTTAATGGATGGTGTAGTTTTTAGTATCTCTGGTAATGTGGCAGGAGAGTAGGCTTCAATGGAGGCTTTTTAAATGTACTCTTGATTTTTTTTTTTATAAGTGGCTGTCTGCTGATTGCAAGAAATTGCAACAGTAATTGGTGTGAGTAACTCTCTGCATGGCTGAGAGCAAGTTGGTATTATGCACGCAGATCTTTTATCTGTCTTGCTGCTTGGGAGTTTCTCCAAAATCTCAAAAGCTTAACTCACGAAGGGAAAGCGGGCAGCTTTACAGCATGGTCTATTTTCATGGAGGCACAATGCTCTGAGCTGTTGGCTGCTGTTTGTTAAACCTCTTGTACTGCCTTGTAGGAGCCATCAGCGCTACCAATGCTGCACTCCTACACTGAAGCAGTAAAATTTTGAAATCAATAATGCATGACTTGGCTTCTAATAATGCAACACAAACAAACTATTAGTTAAACAGCTGGCTTCTGGCTCTAAATGTATAATCTGAGTTAATCGAGTCCTTGCTATTTTATTTAATCGTTAATAACTACCTAATAAACTCTGGAGGTGGTTAGCAGCAGCAGTAACTGCATTTGTCATCTCTTATGTCTCAGAAGATCAAGGTCTGTTTTCCAAACATGAATCCAGGCTTGTATCAGGCCAACTACATAACAGTGAAGTTCAGGTCAGTGTATGACAAGTAAATATCTCACCTGTGCCAGACCAGCTGCTAATTCTTCTGTCTTAAATAGGCCTTCATTTCCTCTTTAAAAAGTACATTGTCTTTCATTAATCCCCTGCCTAAAAGAGTTGTAAGTATGAAATACTACAAGTGTACTTAATAGTATGTCTTAATATTAAATTTAAAAAGCTGTTTCTTTTAATAGTAAACTGGGAAACGGTTTGGAGAGCCAATACCAAAAAGAAATTTCGAGTTCACACCAATATGAACAGGAATGTTGGACTTCTGCGGATCTTCCCAGGGATCACTGCTGCTGCTGTAAGTGTCACCACTTCATTTTGGAAGTGAGTGAAATGATGCTCAAATACTTGTAGGAAAGCTGCATTGTTTGGAGCAGTGGTTGGGGTTTTGGAGGGAAGGGAAAGGATCTGTCTTCTTCTGATAAGCATTTTTTTGAAATACCAGGACATTCAAAGACTATTTTCATATGCCATAAACGATTGATAAAAGCTTTTCATATATCTTTTGTATGAACTGCCTGGGCTCTGGAACTTACAATTAATTCCTTATCAGGGTTTATAAATAGGTCAAGTGTAGTTTTCTAGACAGGTACAAGCTACAGTGACTAGGGAAATATTCTCCTGCTGCATATTGAGGCATATTAATAGATATCTTGTCAAAAAATAGACAATGTGGTGGGTGGAGTGTGATTATTTCTATAACTCATGCTTCCTTTTTAAGGTTCATTTTGTCTCACACTGATGGTTGACATGACCCTCAGCATTCATACAGAGCTGAAAATGAGAAGTGGGATTTTGCTGCTGAAAATGAGAAGTGGGATTTTTTTGCCTTTAGAAATTATTTTGCAGACTGTGATTTTAGGTAAATTAGTCTTTAAATTTTTGTCTAATATTACTTCTGTTAAATTGACAGGTCTTTTGTGGCTCTTGCCATCTTAAATTGAATCCAGTAGTTTCAGCAGCACTCCCCAATTATATCACCATTCTTTTTAGGTGAATATGAACAGATGGAAAGACAGAGGGGTGGTATATTTGCAATAAAACTCCAACTGCATAGTTAGCCTCATGGGGGTTTACAGTGTATTGCATTTAGCATATGTGATCAGCAAGGAAACCTCTAGGTTGTTGAAAATACATCTTTGTAGGAAGAGAACTTTGCTAGGCATTCTCTTACAGTGAGGCACAATATCTACTTCAATATCAACTGGCCCAGAATATATTAGTGCCTCTGAGTTAAATCAATTTGGTTTTGGGTTAAAAAACTTCATGCTTCATTAGAATGTTCTTTCCTGAAAGGTGAAACACTCTGTCTTGGGCAGGCATTGGTTAGCAAAACTCTTTGCTAAAGCAAAAAAATCTGGGCAGGAGTATGGAGTTCTAATCTCAGTTAATAATTCAACATTTATTTCATAAGTGTAAATGTACCTTTTTGTTGCACCAAACAGTAGTGCAACAGTACAGCCTGTTAATGGCACTTGAACAATAGCATCCTTTTTCACATCAGGTAATGACTGTACAAAACAGTTTATTTTAAAATCTAACCCTCTAGAAATTTTGAAGGAAGACAGAGAGGGAAAGTCTCATTTTTTTAAAGCTTATTCTACAGTCTCAGTTATTGCAAAAGGGAAGCACAGAAGGGTGTGAGAAGACTATAAGGCATGAGAGCCTGTAAAACTATATCAGGAATAGACTGTTTTTAAAAATGCTGTGCCATACGTGAACATTTTAAGGATGGCTTAAACATACCTTTTGTCTCTCTTCCCTGTCTTGTTTTTAAACAGGTAAAAGCGTTTCTTCAGCCTCCAATTGAGGGCATAGTACTCGAAACTTATGGAAGTGGCAATGCCCCAGACAAGAGAGAAGATTTGGTGGAAGAACTGAGGAAAGCAGCTGAACGCAAAGTGGTGATTCTGAACTGCACCCAGTGCTTACGTGGGGCTGTTAAAACTGTCTATGCAACAGGGCAGGTGAGGGGTGTGCAACCACTTCATTCTCCACTGCTGTGGAAAAGAAACATCCCACTGATACAACTTGATTGTAAACTTCCAGTGGTACCAGTGTATAAAACCAGGTTTATTAACTGTAAAGTTGTTGCTCATAAAATAACTACATCTGAAAAATCTTAAGCTGGAAGCACTTAAACACATATCTGCAAACATGATCCTGTTACTCCTGGTCTGAATGGTCAAAACAGTCAGCTCAAATCCCAAATTAGTAGTTGCTCATTCCTGTCATGTGCAGCACTCCAGGATACTTTGCATTAGATCTGTAGTATCTCTCTCTGAGGGATTCCATTGAGCTAAAAGCTAGCTTAGGGTCAGATGATCAAATAAAGTAGTATTTGATAGGATAACAGTTGCTTAGCTACAATGTAGGAGCATGAAGAAAGCCTGTAGATGCAAGCAATATTCCAAATCCCTGTTCTTTATTTGACTGGAAGTACAACTGAATTCAGGGCAAGATTGGAGAACAGTATCTAAGGAATTGTCTGTATTGAAGAATGGAAATCAGTTTAGTTTAACCCATGAGGGTTGGCTTATGTACATACTGTTAATATTCAGGGCATTTTATAGTATGTTTCTCAGTTGTGTACCAAAACACGACATCACTGGGACTAATAAGAGCACAAAGCCATATAAGAATATGTGCTGCATGTATTAGTGTGAGGGAAGCTGGTTTAACTGGCCTTTAGAAAAGGACCAGCCATTAAATACCCAAGAAGCACTACCAGAGGGTGACTCATCCCTGTGCCTTGGACACCTGGTTTTGCTGGGAGCAACCACCCGTCTGGCAGAGCCAGCCTCTTCTTTGACTGCATGGCAAACCTAAATACCCTGGGTCTAGTGCTGAAACCTGCCTCTTTTAGCTTTGGTTTTGACATACCTTTAGATAATATTTGCACTAAGTCTGTTCTGAGGAGAAAGAAAAGGAGATTGTAAGATTTTCTTTATACCTCCTTAGTATCCAAACTTGGTGTTTTCTGATATGGGCAATTATTTGGATGTTGGTAAAACTTTTGCATAACTTAATGGAAATGTTTTGAGAATTACTGACTTTTGCAAAGATCCCATGCTCTGTAGCAAATACTGTAGGAATATGTGGATTACATAGAACAGCTCACTCTGAAGGAAAAAAGCAGTTAAGTCAACAAAAGACACCAAATTTATATTTGAAAAACAACTTGAAAATGAAGCCTAGGTGTTATGTGATCTTCTGCTTGAAATGAACTGCTAAAATATGTGGAAAGAAGAAAAAAACCCTTTTCTATGCTCTGGTTAAAAGATTCTCCAAGTAGACACCTAAAATGGATTTTTGCACTCTGATCCAAGCTGTTGATGTGCTGAATTGAAAGATTCTGCTCAGGTCTTACTGAACCACTTTAAGGGTGTGTGGAAATGTGTTCCCTTCTGGCTTCCATTTTTTATATGGGGTTTGTACTATGTTGCTTCAGCATCAATTGTTGGAGGCTGTTTTCTTGGCATCTTTTGAGAAGAACAGTGATCAAGCCAAGTCCTACGAAATTACTTCATGCTTGTTCTTTCACTGCCTTCTCCTTTTCATGAGGAACTGCTCAGTGGTGGAAGTATCATGAGTGAATGCTGTAAAGTTGCTGTAATGTGAATTTTACTTTGATTTTTCTTTAAATGAAATATTTCAAAGGTCTTTGCGCATGGCTGGGCCAGTTTTTACTCATTCAAGCTACTCAGGTAGGTCAGCTGAGTCCCTGGCTTCCCTTGAAGTGTTTGTTTTAATTAACTGAATGTCTGGCCTCTGATCCATCTACACAGTAGAAACTTATAATTGAGGGGACTTTAGGTATGGGAAGGAAGCTGGGAAGTCCCTTGCTCCTCCTTTTTCACAAACCTACTGAGAAAGTCCTAACTGTTCTTTGGTTAGCTCTCCAGTACAGAAACTATTTCTCACCTTCTCTGTACATGTTTTCCCATGAGACTTGAAAAAATGTTGCTCTGGGTCTCTCGGAGGTGGTTAATGAGCTAATTAAGGCTCTGTATCTTGCTGAAAATATTAGTTAAGCCACAATAAGTTTTGAAGCTGAAGTTTGTATACAAGGTATTTAAAAGTAAAATGCAGCGTAAAGAACCTAGTTCAAGCTGCTTAACTGTGAGGTGTCACTTTATGGCAAAGAAGGTGATCTGTGATTTCCCAGGTACAGTTTAGTGACAAGAGATCTGAAATCTCCTTTGTCTTTGCTGCCTTGTACACTTACAAGGCTTGCTGATCATAGCAAAGATGATGCTTCTTTTTGCTTTTGTTCATACAATTTATTTTTTTTTAACTACTATAAAGATAAGTTAAAAAGGTCATCTTTTGCAGTTGTTCTTGTCAGAACTGTGTAAATTACGTATTTTAGTTGTATCTTCTAAATCATACACTGCTAGCGCAGCCTGAAAGGATCTGAAAGCACTCCCGCTGTGAGCACGCTGTAGTGCTGGAATTCATCCAAAGCAATGCCCCATAAAAGAATGGTAAATATGTCTGTGTGAGAACAGCCTACTTGGCAGTGTTCAAAATGCCACTGGGTTAAAACAGAGGAACTGCAGCTTTTCAATAAAGGGAATCTGACAACTCTGCAGATAGCTGATACGGACCTGTAACCTTTCCCTTTTAGCATAGTAAGCGACCGTGGCAAGCATTTGGTGGAATTCTTCAGTGTTATTGCATGAAAAGGAATTTAAAGTAAAAGTCATCTTTATTCAGATTGCTCTAGTATTTGCTTGGTATTTGATAACTGAAAGTACAAAAATTACAGTGGCAGTAGGAGGAGCAAGAGAGTGGAGGCTCGGCTGCACCCTGTGTTCTGTGTAGCTACTCATTTTTCAAACACCTTCTCTGTATGTACAGGTATTTCTGAATGCTATGCTAATTAGAATCATTATTCCTTTTTATTTAGACTCTTGCTGATGCTGGAGTGATTCCTGGAGGTGATATGACACCAGAGGCAGCCCTAACTAAACTGTCATACACGCTCAGCAAGAGAGACCTTAGCTGGGAGGAGAAGAGGCAGGTAAATATTTCAGTGTGACCTTGAAAGACTTGAAGTTTCTCATCTACTGTGCTAACTTCTGCTTAGCTTCATGCCTTAAGCTTCTCTCTTGCATTTAAAAGCAATTGGTTCCAGAGCCATAATGTGAACAGCCCGTGTTTTTTTTCTTATGGAAAATACTATTAAGCAAACAAATGTATGAAGATTGGGAGAGAAAAGAATTCTCTGCATAAGTCAGGTGAAGACCATCACTGAGCCATAAAAATGCCATGTTTAAATGATAGTAGTCTAGTCTGGACACTTCTGTACTGAAAACTTTATGTGGAAATTCTTATGGGAGACAGAATCCCAACCCTACTGAACTCAGCAAAGATCTTGTCACTGATCTTAGTGTGGTGAAGATTTGATCCCAGACTCATTCACACAAAGCTTATTCTGAAAATAAATATTGCCTACAGCCTCTTCCTTTATGGCATTACTCATAACAGTATTAGATTCTGTTTCTCTAAGAGGAGATACACTTTATAATACATAAAAAGTAGAGGATTATTCTAGAACCAGTTGTAACTGCTTTTAAAATCAGAGCCCCTTTAACAATGTTCTTACTGTTCATTGGTTGCTTAATCAAGGCCTTTTTTCCTGCAAGTTACATAGCTGTTTATCATGTTCCTTTTACACAAGGAACATACAGCTATGAATTAGATAAGAGAGCAGCAGTCTGCAGGAATGCATGAATTTCTGTGCTTGTATGTAGGGAAGTCTTAATCCTGACACTTTGGGAGATGACATCATGATGAGTCATTCTCCAGACTTAACACTGTAGGCACATGTGTCTCTCATGATGGTGTTTTGGTTTTATTAAAACCGTAACAAACCTGATCATTATTTCATGCTCCACATCTTCCAACCAGCAACAGCTCTTGAGACAAACATATTTGGATACCTGTGATCCTAAGTGTGGTGGCTGGGAGTCCTGCTTACCGTGCTTAGACAAAGTTTCAGCCTCTGAGCTTGAAGTTGTTTGCTAAAGCCCTGGCTCTGAGAAGTGGGAGGAGGAGGAGCTGTGTGTGTCTTTGGTGAGGATGCCTGGAATATGCTCTGTGCAAGGACATGCCTGGCAGGCAACACAGTGCTGTGAGGAGCAGGGGTATTGGATGTGTTTGTGCATTTGCACTTCAGAAACCCCAGCTCATCACTGATACCCCTTTGGCACACTCACTGACCCTGGGAGCTACACGCACTAGCTTGTTGGGTTTTTTTTAATGCAGACTTTTAATCTTCTTGCACAGAGGATTATTTGACCTGGGACAGGAGAAACCTTCCCAGCTGGCTTCTTGCCTGGGTGTGTGAGTTAAAACTTAATTTGAGATCCAATGTGCTGAGGTGAGATAGCTGGCTTACTCAGGTGAGGATTTGATGATAAGGTGTTTTAGGTACCATGTCACAAGATAATTCTGCATTTTCATGTGCTGCCCTTTGAATTGTGCTACACAGTTTTTGTGTGGTGACGTGCTGGACCTCCTTTATATGGTTTGAAAAACAAAATAACTTTTGCAATTTCTTTGAGTTATGCGGGATTGGTTTCCTCATTTGACTCATTGTACAGACTCACAAACAATTGTGCTGGCACAACTAAGGGAACAGCATGCTGCATTGCCTGGGCAGGAGTGAGTTACAGAGACCAGGAGAAGAAGAAAGCCTGGAAATATGTTGTCTGTGGCAATATCTTCAGCTAAACATATCACCAAACAATAGTCTCCCAAGAGACAGAAGCTCTCCTGAAGCTGGCGTGGTTATTTTAGGATTCTCTTTCAACATGAAGAGCAAGGAATGTGCCCCCAGACACATACAAATGTCTGAGGAGCTGGTAGGACTGAATGAGGCACGCAGGGCTTTGCGCTGGGTGCATCTAGCACAGGTGCCAATTGCTAAGGTTACCTGTGTAAAGCAATGATCTCAACGTGTCAAATTCTAAAAGTGTGCCAAAGCAGTTGGTATCCTCAGTTGGTATGGGACTCTTCCAGCAGACAGCTATGGTGCTGTCAGCTCTTGGAGGGTGTTTTTTAATAAAGGGCATGCCTAGACATAAGTAAACCTGGGGCATTCCTCCTGCCAACATCACATCTGTTTCTTGCAAACTTTCACAATCCTGCTTTTTAAAATTCTAATTGAAATAACTATGTGCTTTATAGCTGCATCAGCAACCTTTCATGAAAAAGTGCCAGTATGTAAAATTGTCAGAATTGAGGAAACTAGTTGCTTTTTCTTGATGACTGGCTTCTGTCTGTGTTCTCCAAGTTTCCCAGAATCTGCCTTTTAGAGTATTTTCATTTCTTTATTGCCCTATTCAAGTACTTTGTACACATGAATTGGCTGACCTTTTTACATTCTGATTTGGGTTGTTTTCCCAGTTATATTGGAGGCACCCATCCTGCAAACTGCTACATGCCTGTTTGGGTACTGAATGACTGGTACTACTGTAGATTTTCTGCATTCAAAGCTGGATCTATGTCCAAATTTTAACAAAATCAGGGTTGATGGAGCTGTTTGAAAACCCATGGAAATACATGACTGTCTACAGGCAGCACTGGGCTTTGTTTTGAGGTCTATGTACACAGTCTGTGTAGGAGTCCTGAGGTTTGTGAATGCTGGCAAAAGGCAGCATTTCAGAATATTCTGGTCTTAAGCCTCACTCTGCTCATTACTCATTATTTTTGTGTTTTTAAGTAGGCTGCAGCTTACCTCACTAGGGAACTTTTGTCTGCATATTCTAAAAATTGGGGTGTTTTGTTACGTGCTTATTTTGGTTTTCTTTGCTTTGGAAGAAAGTTTTGTTTGCCTATCTCTCTCCCTCCTTTGTCTTTTAAAACGTGCAGTCTGCATGGGACAGTAACTATTTCTTTAATCTTTTGTCTGCATTCAATTAGTTTCCATAATTCCTCCAAACAATTTTCTAACTTGATTCTAAGGTTTTTTTATTAGACTACCACCATATTTTCCCTCTGCTAACAAAGGGTTTAATTGCTTGCTTTTCAGATGCTGAGTGAGAATCTAAGAGGAGAAATGACTGTTGTACCCACAGGAGCCAAGATCTCTTTGAGAGATAGCAAGTTTATTCAAGTGATTGCCAAATCTCTAAGTATCAGCAGCAAGGAGGTATATACTTAAATATTTAAAATTAATATCATGCAAAGCTGTAAACTAAGCTAAATGAGCCTAGATTAAAGATGAACAGCAAAGCTGAAAGAAAATTGAAATATGGAGTTAGGGAGAAAGGACACAATGACAATCATATAACTAAAATGTTTTTAATTAAAAACATTAACTTTTTTTTCCCCCTCTTTGTAGCCCCATCTTGGGTTTATTTTCTTGGCTGGCTGGTTGCAATAACAAGCCTCAGAAAGATGCTGTAATTCAGGGTGTCAATGATATGAAGAAGTGCTTTATATTTTTGTGGTCAAATGTATTGACAGTTTGGAGCAATCCAAATAATAATGGATAAAACAGCTTAATTGTACGTGCAGTCATAGAAGGCTGATACTAAGGAAGCATTAAACAAGTGTAATTTGTGGTGTTTAGTATTAGTTCCTCTCAATTAGAAAATATAATATAAATATAAATTAGATAATACAGTACTGGTTGTACAGATATTTACTTTTCTTTTTACTTGGGTTCAGGGAAGATGGGATTTTTATTAACTAATGAATACTGAATGTATTCTTTAGTTCTTCTTCAGTAAGCATGAGAAATGGAGAATATTCAGGGGGCCTAGGAGGCTTGTCAGTGTAGGTTTGAAAGTATAGGTTACACAAGTATCTGAGGAATCACATTAATAAAATTGATCCAGTCTTGAGGATAATGGACTATATGGTCTTTTCCAACTCCCACCAGTGCTGTTTCTCTTACTGTGCTGGTGTGTAGCTATGGCAGTACAGAGATGGCAATGTGTGTGCACCTTAAATGGTTTATAAAGATATCAGGTACTTGCAGTGTTGCCAGGGAGGAATCTAAATCTTAGGGATCTGAGACCAACAAAATGTAAAATAAACATGAGAATTCTTTCCTTCCAAGAACTAAATGCTACCATTTCTAAATATCCAAATGACTAATTTGGAAACTTTACATGAAAGCAAGGGCAGTATTTTTACGACTTGGGTGTCAATCACATTAGAGGTGAGGCTGATATTAAATGTTTAATTTTATTTGTTTCTCAGGAGTTAGAAGCTGTACGAGATGCATTAATTCCACCTTTGGCTTGTGCTGCAGCTAAACTGGGTGACATAGATGCACTAAGAGCCATAGCAGAAATGGTAATGTAAAATGAACAGTGTGTAAAAAACTTTCATTTTTAAAGAGAGCTGTAATTAATGGTAGGAAGCCATGCTCATGGAAAGTGACAAACTAAGTTTTAGACTCAAGGTGCTATGACTATTACAAGTGGTTTCTGGACTTCTTAGTCTTTGCCTTTCAGAACTGGTGTGCTCTTTTTCCTCTCTGGTTTTCAGCTGTTTACATTTTCTTTTGAACTGTGAAAATACAGGTAGATTAAAATGCAAATTCATATTTGCTAACTTTGGAACATTTTTAAATGATTTGTGCTGCTTTCTTTTCATTTAACTTTTGTTATGCATATTCATAGTATCCACCTTTTAGATGTAAATCTGTCAGGATTAAAAAAAAGAACTTGAAAATTATATTTAAGTAAAACACAGTGCAGTGCTAATTCAGGATTTCTGGCTCTCCCCAAAGCTCTAACTTCGGTTATACCTGAAGAAGAAACAGGCATTTCCCTGTCATCTTTTTTTTTTTTTTTTTCCTCCTCTTTGCTTTGGTTTACCCTACTACTGAGATTTTGGTAATGGGCCTCAAGAAAGGATAAATATATCTTGAAAGTAAGAATTAACTAAGACAAGAAAAATTAGCAGTCTATGGGCACAAAGCTGCTGTATGGTATGCTGTAATAAAGAGCATATCTCAGCAGGAAACATGCAGGAAGTGGAATAAATATCTTTATTGGCACTAAAACAATGTTGCAAGATAAACTTTAAGTTTGACAGGCTTAACAGTTTGGTGGCAGAATTAAAATGTGATGTATACATCCACTGTGTGATGTTTGCACCAACTTAATGTGCAGCTGTTATCTTTTTGGCATGTGAGGAATATGTCCTTTTTGTAGGGTGGAAACCTGAGCTGTGGAGACTATGATGGCCGAACTCCACTCCACATTGCAGCCTCTGAGGGGCATCTGCCCTTAGTTGAGTATTTGCTGACGTCTGGCGCGACTGTTTATGCCAGAGACAGATATGGATCTACCCCACTGATGAATGCGATCAAGTTCAGGTAACAATTTATGTACCGCTCTAGATAAAGTTTATAAACCTTCTATCATTTTATATTTCAAGCCCATCCATCCTGTGTCCTGGTCTTGTCTTGTCTCAGCAGTCATGTATAAATTACAGCAGTTAAAATAACACATATCAGCTTATTTCAAAGGATGTGATTAGCCTAAGTGAAAAGATTTTTTAAAATAATGTGGAATGAAAGCAAACAACTTGGTATGCATGCAGAATTTTAGCATAAGGTAATTATTGCTGTCCTCCTGCCAAGACTTTGTCCATAATTTCAGGGCTCCACTCTTTATTCTGAAGCTTCCTTATAAAACAGAGCCAAACTGATCATTCCTTTTGATTGTCAGAAGTGAGAGTGCAGGACCATGGGCTGTCTGTTTTCTTTCTGCCCTTCCCTTTCTCATCAAGACCAGACTGTTTCAGTTGGCACAAAATATACCGGTAGGTTGACATGTTTTAATCTTCCCCTTCCACCAGTGCTTTCCTGAGTCTCTTGCTGGATGACTGGTTTTTTGATTTTTCCCTTCCACCCACTCATAATTATATGGGATGGTTGCATGGCTCTGCCTGCTTTGTGGATTTCCTCTTCCTGATGTTATGAATGTCAGCAGTTCTTGAATGGTAGTCATGGACTTGCACTTTACTGATCTCTTCCATGTTGTATAGTCCTAAGGAATGGCCATAGCACAGAATATAAAAGTTATCAGTCATCAGAATTTAATTTTCTAAGGTTTAGTTTGTATAGCCTGGGGATTCATAGAGCCATTGGTCTTCCAGCATGTTAGAAGCTGCACACCATAATCTCTCCTTGTCTTTGATCCACTTTCAGCTCCTTATCTCATATTCAGTCTGTATCGTGGCAGGAGAAAAGCCATTTTTTTCTGTAAAGGAGTTTGGAGTGATTGAATTTTCCTGGTCTTCGTGGATGAATGTCCCCAAATATTCCTACAGCTTTCTAATGTTGACAGGTTCACCTGGTCTGTCAAGCTGGAGTCAGCTCCCTGAGAGGTCTGACAGTCCTGGATTTACCATGGGCTGCAGGAGTAACTTGAAAGCTTCTTCTGTTTCAAAGCCCAGAGGTAGAAAACTCAGCAGGCTCTCTGACTGTGAGAGCTGGAGTCCGGCGTGGCCGCGCTGTGCTATTGCCATTCCTCCTGCATGGTCCCGAGCGGCTTTGTGGCTGTTGCTTTACCTCATGAATATATAAGCTCTGCAGTCTTAAAGCAAAAACAAGCCCAACAGCAAATCAAACAAATAACCTCAGAGTTGAATAGAGGTGGCTCTGGTCCAATGTGAGAAAATGCTAAAGCATTAGATACTATTAGATGTTCCTGCAAATCAGACACCTACTTTTTTTACCACACCCATCTACCGCCTGAGGAATTTCACATGAGCTTGTTGTTTGGATTCCTTAGAATTGCCACTCCTATATTAGACTCCTACTATGACTCTTAAGCTCTTTAAAACTGCACACCCATTTTGATGCAGGGAATTGTAAAAGGAAACTGCACCATAACCATTTTCAGTTTCTCTTTTTGTTTCTACTGTTGGAATGAGAGGAAGAGTTGACTTAGAACTAATCTCATAAATGTGTATTTATGATCTGCTGTGTACTCACACTGCATTTCACACTGGTAAGCATGTAAAGGAGAATGCTAAGGAGCAGACAGCTGTATATGTGTGTAATTAGATACCCACTAAAAAGATTTCTGCTACAGAAGTATTTAAATTCTATTTATTAAACACTTGGAAGCTGAAAGTGAAGAGATTATCCTGATAGAAAGTAGCAGAGAGGAAAGAGGTGGGGGGGAAAACTGATGATAATGAGTAGTCAATGCTTGCAACTGTTTAATATTGTAACTTTCTCAATTTTACTGAACATTGCATCAGCTTAATCCCCTTTTCTGAGAATTAACATTTGTTTAATTGGCATTTAACTGCAATACAATATCCACTCATCTTAAAAATAGCTTTCTTCCAGTCTTTTATGTTACATTTCTCAGTGGCTTGCCTTTTAACCAGCATGCAAACCTATAAAATGATGACTGATTTCTCTCTTCCATTTAATAATTTGTAAAAATGGTCAGGAGTTATGTCTCTTCTTAAAAGCTTCTTAACATAGCACTGTCAGCTGATAGACCAGTGACTTGATTTATGTCAATGATAGTCTCTAAAATTTTTTTTACTTTAAGTGACTCTTTCTTTGCTTCTTTCTAAACAAGAAATAAACTACTGCATTTCTGCTTTTTCATTTGTAACTCTGCAATTTGCCTGTAGTCTCACTCACTTTATGCATGAAGATAAACAGTCCACTGTTAATTTAGGCCAGTTGCTTGACATATCAAAATAAGTAGCATTCCTTTAATTTCTTACAGCACCCTCAAGGGATAATTCATTTTCAAAACAATAGAATAATATTTTTTTAATAACAGAAACTCTCTGAGCAGGAAAATATCTTGAATAAAAATTGTGTATATTTTAAGTAGTAAAAGTGCTTCCATTTACTTGTAGAGCAGTGGTAAAAGGTTGAAAATGGGGAGTTGCTCATACAGTGCTGTGAGAACATCAGATTAGAGGTAGTAAAATCACCTCCCACGTAAATATGAATTTAAATACTTGGTATTTTGCAAGGCTACATTTACATTACTTCAGGAAATCTAAGGCAGAGAGAAAATCTAACCACCACTGACTCCAAGAAGCACAATGAAGCCCGTCTTTACAGTGTTTGAGCATAAAATTCCCACTGATACCATGCAGAAAACCGGACAAGTGAAACTAAGCTGATCCTGCCATAACCATTCTGGTTGCTAGGGGAGCAAGCATGAAAAAGAATGAAGCCAGTCAAGTCTGGATATACATTACACCTGCATTTCTTTAAACAGAGTTGGTGGAAGGTGTGCACCCTAAGGCCCCAATCCTGCAAACTCTTACATGTGTGTTAATTTCACATGTATGATTCATCCCTTTTGAAGTTGATTCACTTTTAATAAGTGTCTGCCAGGTGAGGGCCTGGGATGATAGTTAATGTACAGAACCTGGATTCCTGTGAATCCAGAGCCCTCACGAACTGGTAAGAGCGTGGATGTCTTGGAACTCAAACTGCAAATCAGATATTCTGCTATTAATATATTAAAATATTAGTATACACTCAAGTGTTGATGTCCAGTGTTATCAACAATGGAACTGAGCAGATAGGAGACACTAGAAACACCTTTTGTTTATTTGTTTTTTCCTTCAGAGAGGGATGAATAACTGATACTATCAAAAGGCTATCTCAAGTAATGTATGCAGAATAACATTGTTTCTACAGCCTGTGTCTGACCAAGAGCCACAGTTTGGTGACAGAGCACACTAGGAAAAGGGAGGGTCAGGAACAACTCACAGGTGACAATGCTTATCAGGTGGGGCTAGACTGGGCACAGAGCTGTGCAAACCAGGGCTGACATGGGGATGTTGCCATCCCTCTGCACCTTGAGCTTTGACTGTCCAGCAGTTCCTCTGCTCTTGGTTTCATGCTGTCACCTTACAACAGGAATTGCATTTGAACCATTCCCAAGAAGTTTGTGGCTCATGACATCACCTGAACTTCAGATCAGCTCAACTGTGACCCTCATAGGCTTTTGTAAAGCCACAGGAGAACAGCACTTAAAGAAACAAATTCTAAAGACAAATAACCTCTCATGTGCCTAAGACATATCAGAAAACGTATCAGAAAATTCACAGCCAACCTGTTGAGATATGAGTAATGCCCTTGTGGTAGGTACAAGACAGCAGAAGTGGTGCTCTGGAGAGGGCTTAAGTTTGTTCAGAATGTAGATAGCGTTTGGGTGCAAGAGGGAACAAGCTGCAGTGCGACTCACCTCCCGCATAGTTTCCATGTTGAGTGGTGGGAATGTCAGAGGTGGTCTGTTTACTTTCTTGGACTGATCTGCATTTCATAGCCACAGTACTAAATCTGACACTTTTAAACTTTGCATTACTATTTGTCCCTACTCTTCCTCTCCCTTGCCCTGTCTTTAACAAGCAATAGTGCACAGCAGTTCTTCCCACTGTACCAAGAAATGTGACTTTGAATGACTCATCAGGACATTGTACTTCTGTTTAGAAATGCTTTATTGTAAGCATTTATTGTAAACACTATCAGTTAAAATGCTTACAAATTTAATTTATTTCAAGCCACTTTTTTTTCCTTGTTTAAATTTGCTGTATTAAATGAGCGGGGTAAATGATCCCAAATCTGTCTGTACCAAAGATTTAGAGAGTCCCACTCAGAATAGTAATGGCTGTGTGCTGTGAGTGGGATGTGAAGGGCTTTCTGGAGAGAATCTTCCTACCAGTAAGGAGTAAATAGTTACAACAGGAAGAGAAAACCTGGCTTTTTGCTAGAATCCTAGATTCTAGCAAATCCAGAAATACAGACCTCATAGGGGGAACACATTGAGGGAAGATATCACACAACATTACATGCTTTGCAGCCATTTATCTTTTAGTGCTGTCCCATAGCAAAGCTTGTATTTTAAAAAGTGCTCATTTCATGCTGTGATTTCCCATATAAGGTGGGAAATGAGGAATACTCCAGGGCAGTCCTTGGAGAGGAAACAGACACTCCCCATGTTCTGTTCAGTACCCAGTGAGAGCCTGAGTGAACAGACATGTTCTACTTTAATCTGTTCCAGGTCAGATTTCATTTCAGCTAATCACTGTTTGGCTTAAGACTAAGAACTAAAAAATTCATACATGTAGAATTCATTCTTCACCACAGATTGAAAAGTAGGAGACCATGACATTATTTGCTGGCTCAAGGAGATGCTTGTGGATGACGAGCCATGTTGTAAAGGACCCACCTGAGAAAATATTTTAGATAACTGAACAAACTTGAGGCATGTGCTGTTCCAGCAATGCTTTGCTATGTAGCAAAGGAAGAGTATTTTTTTTTGTCTGTCAATTGGAACAAAGTCTAATTAAAAAAAAAAAAATCTGTCTCCTAGGGTCAATAACCTGTGTTTGGAAAAGCAAGGTGATTCTTACAGCACATGTACAGTTCTTTGGTTTAGTTTAGAAATGAAAGATCATATATGAAACATATAAGCTTACACAGGTTTTATATGGATAACTGTAAAGTAACTTCTGATTGAAGATGGAGTTTCCTAAAAAGAGGCAGAGGGATTAGATAAGTAGTTTAGTCCAGTTCAGAAAGGGAAAGGCCCATGGGTACCACCAAGTGATTAAGCAGAAAGTGTATGGGAGCTTATTTTTTTATTTTTTATTACTGTAGATGATCTTTTAGGTAATGGGTTGGAAAAGCTCATATATTTCCTATTAAATTATAAGCTTACCTTTTTATTTTGAAGTGTTATAGTATAGGAACTTACTTAAGATAGGAACTATGAAACTATTCCTGACTGACTGGGTCATCATGCTCCTTCTGGAGCTTGATTTGTAAATCATATCAGTTGTTTAACAGAGGAGCACTCTCTCGCCTCCTTTTCAAACCTAGTTCTGAACCTTCCACTAGGTTAGTTATGAAAAATGCATTTTGCAGATTTTTTACTTGTCACGTTATTTTCTACCCACAACAGTACCTTTAGAGAGCAGCCTTTCCAGAGGTTTCTTGAGCATCTGACTGAGGTGTAGGTGTTGCCTGGTAATGCTATTTGTCCCTTTATCTCAAAGGGAAGGACAAGGAAGACCTCCTAAAATCTCCAGGTAGAAATAAATAATAAAGGTGTTGGGAGGAAGAAGTTAGGAAAAGATGTACTTTTGACAGAGATTCATAAGAATACTTACCATCATTTTGAAGCCCTAAAAATCCGATTAGCTTCTCCATTAACATGAAGATTCATTGCTTATCTGCAGGACACAATGTTTTATTTAAGACTGATATAGCTGGGCATTGTATTCTTTAAAATACAGGAATGATGCTATGTAATAAATATTCTCCCCGTTTGCATGTATTTCAGTTACTAACATTTCTAGTGGTAAATTAAACTAGCACTAAGGTAAAGATACTAAGAATTCTTGGAAGAGAAGGGTATGCATCCCTTTCCATTTTAGAGCTGAACTTAACACTTCCTTGAGCTTAGTGTGTGAATGAGTTTTTGAGAGGGAGGGAAGCTCTGTTTTCTGCATCTGTCACCTTGGAAAAGACTCATTGGTTCTGTGATTGTGGAAAATAGAATGTAAGAACTGTCACTGACTGTGTATATGACAGTGCTGTTTTCAGGGGGGAAAAAAGCCCCTCCAGGTCAAGTCACTTCCTCATTTTTTTTCTATTCCTCTCATAAAGGCACATACCAGTGATTAACTTGTTACGAGAAACAGGAGCACACCTTTCCAGCCATGACTTGGAGGATGTTGGAACAATACTCTGCAGGTAAATGTGATATATGGTGAGGTGGGTGTAAAAATGGGTGTGTAGAGGGTATGGTTTTTCAGAGGAGACTCGAAAATGGAGAACTTTCAATAAACAGTTGGGTCCTTGGCACATGAGGTGGCTCTTTCTGTGCTAGATGAATAACAAGGCAACAAGTGAAGTGATGAAATTAAGAATCAACTCTGTTTCAAATCACGAATAACTCAAGAGAGTTTCAAAGTAGAGAAGATTGTGGGGATAAGTGAGCTGGAAGCAAATATATATCCCATTTTTTCCCAAAGTCTTTTATGGTGAGGAATGGTGAAAAGAAGATGTTCAAGGTATGATTTTGTAACATCTCTATTAAAAATAAACCTACACAAAATGCATCATTTTTATTGTTTTAAAGTCCACTTTTCACTTATATTGGAATGGCTTCTACTGTAACTAGTATATAGTATTTTTCTTAAAAATAACTAAATCAAATAGACAGATTTGATTTAGTTGTGAACAGCTGCTCACCATCACTATATTTAAAGAGGATATAATTCTCTTTGAGCTGGTTTTGCATACAATTACTTTCAATATATAATGATGTGGATATGGATTATAAAAAGAAATAAATGTTAGATTTCATTTTTTCCAGTACTGGTCCTGAATTACAAATTACTCTGAAAATTGTGAGAAGGTTCCATGTATTTCTGAAAATTACTTGTTTTTACCTCATTTCCTCTTCTCTCTTTTGAAAAACAAACAAAAAACCCCTGAGTACTGGCCTTTATATCAGGACTTGGCAGGAAACCATGAGATTTGCAGGGACTAGCCAGTGCTGTATAATGCCTACAAAACAAGGTCAAGGTAAAGCTTGTGTGTGTGTTCTGTGTAGAGACTGGACTCTGTCCTTTCAGTAATTCTGGAATTAAGGAACACTAGCTGGAGTGTTTCCATTGTCATAACATGCTCAGAGGAGACTGGGTAATAAGGCTTTTACCATGGAGTCAAAATATGCACTTCCCAGGGCACTGCAAGTGATAGGACAGAACTAAACCCTTGGTTTGTTCAGTTTCCCTCTGCCAAAAGGCAAGAGGATTGGTTTAGGGAATGACATTCCTCTGCGAATAAATTGGCCCCTTGCTTAGTCCTGGTGGCACATGCAGAACCAGTTTGGCTAGCTGACCTGGCAGTAAGACATCCAAAAAAAGAAGAGAAAATCAGGAAGAGAAAAAGGGTACTTCAAAGAAAATAACAAAATGTGGTTCTCATGCAGTCTGTTACAGCTTTGTAGGGATCATTGTGCACCTGGATCTGTGTGGCCTGTACCAGGAGCAGAGCCAGGCAGTGGTCAGGCTTTGAGACAGTGCTGAAGTGGCTGTTCCTACCCTGCTCCTGCAGAGCTGAAGCTCTTCCTTTGCTCTGCTGTTTTAGAGGGCCTGGCACAGTCATTTCTAACAAAGTGGACTTATTCCACAGAGCGTTATTCAGATACCTAAAAGTTATTAAATCTGAGGTGCTGGTGTTTGTCGTCTAGCCAAAATGTCTCTGATACTTCTACAGTGTCCTCAGATGACCTTACTGATACACTCATTTTTCCAGCATGCTCTGGCTCATGTCTCTGTCCTCTCTCTTAACTCCTTATTTTAAGCCTTCTCTGCAGGCACTGGCACCTGCATGGCAGTCAACATGTCCACATGGTCAAGCTGCTTATAGAACCAGCTGTTTATAACATCTCCCCTCTGTCTAATTGGAATTTTTTTCCTGCATTTCTTCTATCTTGTAATGTGCCTTAAACTGCAATTTGTACCAGTCCATATGTGTCACCAAGGCAATATGTCACGTTCTTGCAGTTTAGAAGGATAAAGCTGCTTGCTTTCTGATAAGCTCTGTGTTCCTGCACTTAGGTAACTTTTTTCCTCATGCAGTTCTCTCTGAATTAAACTATAAGCATGTTTTCTCTCTTTGCTACCTACCAATCCTCAAACAGACTGTTACAAAAGACCATGAACAGTGATTTTTGTGTTCTAGTAGTCTTCTCAGCCTCCTTCTGTTTAGACTCATGATTTTAGAATAGAATAGAATAGTTCAGTTGGAAGATTATGGAGATAAAATAAAAATAAATGTGTTCCTTTGGCATTGGTGATGTTTGAGAGGGAAAGGAGTACCAGTCAGAACTGAGGGTTGGACAGTATCAGTGGGAACTCTTGTGTAGGAAGTGGAGATGCACATAGTTATTAAATCTTTCATGGTTTCATTTGCTGGTGTCTTTTTTTAAGTGAGAGGTGTTAGTCTGGTTTTAGAATCACTTTGTTGATGTCTGGTATCTGGTTCATGGCTTTGTTTCAAAATGAGATCTCAGTGTTAGTAATCTGTTAAAAATGTCAGAATATCTTCTTGTATTGCAGTGGTATTGTCATCTGTCTGAAAAACCAAACCATGATGAGATAAATTAGGACACTCAGACTTACTCTGAAAGCTTCTGGAGTTAGTAAACAGATGATTTGTGGGTTTTTTTAAAGGAAAAAGCTTGTATAGAACTGAGGTATTTCAAGTCTGCACTTCACAAAATTAAACAGGGGCATAAAGCCAAAACAGCTTTCTTTTTCACATTCTTAGACTTCATAAAATGATATGATATGGTATGATATGATATACAAGGATGCAGCCTTTCAAAATCACCACCTTTCAGAATAAGATGCCTCTTCAATTTAACATACACAGAGGGCAAGGCTGGGGAAGGAAGGATAAATATGGCTCTACAGGAATTAGGACCAAGCTTCTACTGCCTGCTGTCTTTCAAAGAAGTCTGTCTGTCTCAGCTGAGAGACATGTGGAGATACAAGCTAAGAACAACACTCCCAAATGTGTTCAGGACAGAGCAAACCACGCCTTGTGCTGGACTTTTTTTTTTTTTTTTTTTTTGTTTTTTTTTTTTAAAAAAAAAAAAAGAAAAAAAATCGTTTAAGAAAACCACCTTACCAGCACAGGGATGGAGTTTTGNTTCAGGGAAGAGCAAACCCCGCCTTTGTTGGGCTTTTTTTTTTTTTTTTTTTGAGTATCTTCATCTTAAAAAAAAAAAGAAGAAAAAAATTTTTCTCTGTCAAGGTGATGACACACCTGAAAAAAAGAAAGTCTCCCCTGATTACTTTATATAGACACTGAAAAAGAAGAATTGCTGATAAAGCACAGCTTTGTGTCCCTGGGAAAGATGAAATCCTAGTACATGACGAGGCAGGAGGGAACCCCAATGTGTCATTTCACTGTACTTTTTACTTCCCAAATCTACAACTGCATTGGCCCTTGTCCTTATAAACCCTCTGAGACCTGACAAGCTTCGCTCCTGGTCCCATGAAAGTAACAGAGCACCCCTTAAATTGCAGCTTGATGTTGATGTGGTGGGAGACACAGAGAGCACTGATGCTGTTATTGGTATCTTAGCTCTGTCATCATCATGGCTACATTAGCCCTGCTGAAACTGTGAACTGGATACATAATAATTTTTTCTGAATGCAAGAGTACTGATAGTCAGGATGCCTGGGATTGCCTGCTGTCAAAGGTATCAGAGTTTAGTAAAATGAGTTAGATAGTTCTTTATCAACAAAGCAAGTTTTAAACATCCTGTTAAGTGTACACTGAAGCTATCTTTATTCCATTTCATTGTATAAAAGTGATGGACTCACTGCTTAGGGGTTGCACTTGTAGTTGGAATTGCTGGCATAAATATCCTTGAGACAAATACAGAGCAATGGTCCCTATAGTGTAAATTGAGAGGTCCCCTGTATATATTTGAGTATATGAAGTACACTTACTGTGTGTAAAGGTAATACAGATGTGTACAGCTTGACTATGGAAATCTGGAATTGGATAAAATGTTTTGTGGTGCTCTTGATGATAATCAATCTAGTAAATAGTAGGTATCTTCTATTTAGAGTGGTATCTAAATTTCCTCACAAGCCAATCACCTTTAGTTCTCTGGGAACAGTCCCCATAGAATAAAGTTCTCACTTAATCAGTAAATAACTGCTGCAAAATTGAAGATACTTCTGTGTATTTGGATTGCTCTAATGTCACAGAAGGAGACCACTTCACAGTTTTGACCTCTGCAGCAAGGGTTAAATTGCTCTTTCTGTATAGGTGCTGTTAGGCAGTTAATTTTCAAGTAAGTGCAGCAGTCCTTGTTTGTTGCTTACAGAGATGTAGCTGGGGTGCCCTGGGTATATAGGTTGGTAATATTTCTGAAAGTCTTTGACCAAAGTGGTTTCCACTTTGCACATGGCTGAATGTTGAGATTCTGTTTGGCAAATACAGTGCTCTCCTGTCCAGTGTTGGTGATGCTCATAACTCTCTAGGTAGGCTTTTTGTTTGTTCCTTAGCCTGTGATCTTACAGTGTTAACAGCAAGAGACTAGTCTTTGTAAATAAAGACAATTCATGTGTTCCAGAAGTGGCTGCTAAGCGATTTCTTTGCTTTACCAGTGCTTACACTTTTTCTTTACTAATGCTCATTTCTCTCCTGCAGTTTCCTTACCAACCTCCCACTGAGCTTCCTGTTGGACCTCCTTTGCCTTCCTCTGTTTCCTTATTGTTTCTGAGGGGCCTTTTTTTTTTGCAATGGCAGTTTTCATTAATGATTTATTGATCCTTTCTGTCATGATGCCAGACTGAAGCATTGTTAAACCTCTTAGTTCCCCAATACCACTTCCCTGTCCCCCAAAGGCCTCAGCTGTAGGTCACCTGGGGGTTGCATGGAGGAACACAGAGACCATTTGCTTTCCCTTTTTGTGCCTGGCCTCTGGGACTGCTGCAATTAGAGGCTTCCACTCCCCTGAAAACATATTTTCAGGTACTTAAGTGATTTAATCAACAACAGAAGTGATTTCAGCCTAGCAGAGAAGTGAATGTTGCAGCCCTGCTTTTATGGTTTCTTCCATGAGTTTACCTGACTGCCCCTTGCATCTTTGAGCCTTCTCCACTCCTCACCAGGTCTGCCTGGCTTGGTCATCACCCCCAGGACCTCTTCATTATCTCCATCCCTGCTGCCAGCACAGTGCCTGTCACCCACAGCAAGCTCTGGTTAAGGCAGCAAACTCTGAACTTAATAATGTTGGGGAGTGTTCCCCCTCTCTTAATGAGATTCAACCTCACATGATGATTATCAGCAGGGTTCTGCTGAAACAATCTGCAAGCTCACAGCAAGCTCAGGTCTGAAGCCTCAGAGATGCTGGTATCCTGAGAAGACTGAAGGGCATCCTCCCAACCTTCCCATCAGTTCAGCCTGTCTTCAGGCTTGGTACAGACTGGCATGATTTTGCATATGTACAGGCTCTTAGCCCTTTTACCAAAATGAGAGTTAAAAATAAACCTTAAGTATTGTGGATGGGACTACCAGCAGATGTGCAAAGAAATAATCTGGTGTGCATTCCTCTGGAAACTTTAACTCACATATTTTTATCGGATTCATTCTGATCCTTTCTATTGCTTGTTACATGTGGCAGAAAGAGGTCATCTTTGAAAAGCTTTTTTCTTTTCTTGCTTGCTGCCCATTTAAATCCTACAAATTGTTTTGTAAAGCTCAAATATCGCTGTGTTACTGTCCAAATAGTATCACATAAATGTACTTTATGTCATAACTGCTGATAGCAAACAGTTATGCAAACTTGTGAAGGGGGTTTCTTAGCGGTTTTAAATAAGTCCCGTGCATTGCTGGCACATCTGCTTGTGCTCTCACTCAGCTGCATCTTGATTTAGCCATTGCCCTCCCCCCAACTCATTTCATGAGATAAATATTGTGTTGTGAAATATGAAACTGCGTGACTTTTTTTTCCCCTTTGGTCATAGTCACACCCACTATGTGAAACTAGCCTGTTGTAAGTACTTATAGCACAGCCCTATTAATTTGAGGAACTCATTCAAGCTGTGTTGCTTGCTCAGCTCTTCAAAGCTGTCGTAATAGTGTTCCTTACCTCTCTACCCTGGGAGCCATGTTGAGCCTGGTTCAGCCTTTGCCTGCTGAGCTCATTGACAGGACCCAGGAGCTCCCTGAAATTAACTGAAAGATTTAGAACCAATATTAATTATTCTTTTTCCAGCCTTACAGCTAAAGGCGATATGGATGGGCTCTATGCCTGGTACCTGGCTGGTGCAGACCTGGAGCAAACTGGTTATGATGGCAGGAATCCCCTACAAGTAGTAAGTGTCCGTACAGCTGTGCTCTCTTAGTGTGCTGGCTGAGAAACAGCACATGCTCTTGGATAATATTAATTTGGGAAAAATATATGTTGCATCGTGGACTCTAAACTGGATTAGAATTTGTTACAAACTCAAATCTGGTGCTGTTGTGAAGTAATAAATAGTTGGAGCGAGAATTTTCTCATCTATGTCAGAGGAATTAAAATTTAAATTGGATTTTAATTATTTTGTGGTAACAGTTTTAATTCCCACAAGTGAGTATTTGCATGTTCTGGTGCACAGGATGGTAGGATTTATTCATGTTTCTACTTACAGGCAGAGGCTACAGGACAGAAGGAGGTTCTTGACTTCCTTAGACAAAAGCAATAGGAAAGGTAAGATTTTGTTCTCAAGTGCTGGAGTTCTGAAATGTATGATCAGCACAAGTATGAAGAGGGATCCTGTATTTAAGCCCTAGTTCACCCTGGGACATCTGGGTTCATCTGCTGTCCCTGTCTTGGTTTCTGACTTGACTCTGAGTACTTTAATCCTTCTTTGTAGAGTGGGGCTAATGTTTATTACTCTTTCTGCCTGAAGCTGGAAGTGCTTTTTTGTGTGTTCCACAGTGTAGTTCTGGACTTGGCTGGGAATGTAAGAGCTACTAAAATAAAACCACTGAGGGCAACAATGTGGTATTCCATTGGCCTGTTGCAATAAATTGCTCCTCTATCTTGCCTGCATTGGAGAGGAAATGCCTTTTATCAGGCACGTTGGCCAGGCTTGGCTCTCAGGGTGCCGTGCCCCCAACACAGGAGCATTCCCTTCCCCAGGACAGCTGCATGGCCACCACTGCCATTCAGGAGGGGCCACCTGCAGCATTTCCACCTGTCCTCTCCTTCTGGCTTTCAATGGAGCACCCCACACCAGAAATCTCCTGGTGTAACATAGTCAAACACCATGAGAAAGGTGTGCCAGATTCATTACAGACCGGAGTTAGTTGTACTCCACATGTGGACTGCAGAAAGCTCTGTCACAGAGAGCTCTGCCCAGGGGCTGCTCCTGCTCTGGGCATAGGACAGAGACCACAGCCTCCCTCTTCCTCAGGCCACAGAGGCAGCTGCCTGGTTGTCCCTGACATGAATCCTTTCCATGCTGCCATCATCCAAGGTGTGTTTCCCTGGCCCTGTGCATGTGAGGCACATGTGCACCTCGTGTTCAGAGCATCAGATCTGACAAATCTCTCTATAGGGCACTTGTTTGGGCATTTGACCTTCTCCAGAGCTGTGCTGTAACTGGAAGCATTTGAAACACTTGCTTTCATTTCTCAGAGCTCCTTTCTGATGCAATACATTGTTGATTTAGATTTCTCCAATATATTGGCAAGTCTAATCCGGATTTAAATACTGGGAGGAGATGATCTCTTTTATTTATTAAAAGTAGCACAAAATGTAGTTAAAGGTTTTGCTGCATCAATGGTTATCTGGCCGCTTGTGTGTCCCATTTGAGAGATGTTAGCAGGGACTGCAGATGGAATTTTTGATTCACTCTGTACTGGTTTAAATGAACAAAGGACACAATCAGGCAGGTTTTTTTGCTTTCCTTTAAAGTTTTGGGGTTTTCTTTGGGTTTTACCTGATACAGAAGGATTAGATACAATCACAGTCTTGAGAATTTAAATGGAAGTTTTCCAGCTGTCAGGATGACAATGCTAAAATACCTTTAGAGTATGAGTTATGCTGCAAAGGGATTTCCATTTTCATTGAAATAGGTCTGCAAAAATCGCTTTCCTTTTGTAAGTGGGGAGTGAATGTGTAAAATCCTCAACTCTTCCATGGATCACCTCATAATTCCTTTGGACTGAGCCACCAGCAGTGTAGGCGGTCTGAAGGAAGTCTTCAGCACCATGTGAGAACTGGCTTGGCAGGCTACAGGGTAGTCTGTTCTCAGGAAGGTTTTGGATACTGCCTAGTTGTAAACATCCATTTTCTCTTTCTCCAGGGCCTGTAGAAGATGGTCACTCCTCATGAGGAATACCAGCTTGAAACATTCATGGTGTTAAGCTGTTATGGGAGGAAAAGAGGAAAGGAACATTGGTAGTGTTGCTTGAGGCATACAGAAAAGCTACAGCTTAGACAGATTCTTTATTTAGGATCACATTGATTGTCTAAAAATTATTTGCTGCCTTTATTTTTTAATCACTTTTTTTGAAAGAAATTCTTTTAAACAAGTGAGGCTGGAATGCATGGCTGTTCCTGTTACAAGTTCTGATTTTAAAGAGGCCTTTTGAATGTTCTTGCATTAAACCACTGAGGACAATATTGCAGGCACAGCAAATGGAAATGCTGTGGTGAATTCATACCATGGAAAAACAGTGGATTGTGCATTTCTGGGTTTCAACTAATAAAATCTCTGAGGAACAATGTTGATTTCACTTGGTCTGGTTTTTTTGCAATGACTTTTATCACTCCAGTTGCAATTGCAGCAATTGTGAGTGTCAGTGCAAACAATTGAATCAGTCATGGGCATCTGCCTGCAGTTGTGTACTAATCTTCACCAATGTGTCACTATAAACCCTCACTTGAAATGAGTAGGAGGCAGATGCCATAAAGCATGTTTGTGGGACTGCCTGAGTGAATTGATTGTTTTGTTTCTAATAGCATCTTTCCCACATCCTGACCGGAATATAATCAAGATTGCTACATGCTGGACACATAATTCTTTGGACTGTAAATGGGATCTCAGTATTAACAGACCCCAAGTTTAAAGTACCAACACTTTCAGACTGAAGAAAGAAGGCAATATGTATCTTTACAGCTGTGTCTGCCCTAGAATAATGTAAACATAGGGAATACTTCAGGCAAATGCATATATTGGAGATGGCAACTTTTAATTTCACCTACAGCTTCTGCAGTAATCTGTGTGGATTTTCTATCTGCTGCATCTGAAGGGAATCTTTGAAATGCAGATAGTTTTTTCTTTTTCCTCTTTATGCTACTCAACCTTCCCACAGCTATTCTTATCATGGAGAAAAGCTGCAAGGACTACTTGCTGAGCCTGCTAGTATTAAAAGATTCCCAAGGTGTACTGCAAGTCAGATCACACTAAAACAAGGGAACTGTGCATGTAGTCTGAGAAAATGCTGTATACACTCCAGTTCAAAACAGAACCATAAAAAAGCCTGATTAATGTGAAGAGTAATGCACGTCTTCACTATGGTCACAAAAATTACAACTATGCTGTCTCATTATTAAATTATTGATATTACATAGCAATGAACATGCTTTAGATTGAATAAAGTGAATACAGAATTAAGTAAATGAGATCTACCATCAAAAATCAGGCATCAAATTTGTCATCTTTTTAGGTGTCTTATCTGTAAATACATAAAGTTGATGATGTATGTAGCAAAGTAAAATTTGTGAAAAATTTTACGATCAGGAGTAAAATCATGCACAGACTCTTCTTCCTATGGTGTTCAGAATTACTGTCTTACCTCATCAATAGTCTTAAGTGTTGATGTACTGAACCCAGCAATCCCCAGATAAACTTCTCTACAAGTGACTTTCTTGGCATTGGAATATTTTCTATTTTAAAATTATTCTCAGATGCCATCATTTGTTCACAACAGCATCCATTCTTTATTTCTATACCAAAATGACTGACTGCAGCATAGATAGAAGCATCAATATTTTCTTCATACTTTTCAATAAAGGCTCATCTGATCTACAGAAAACTTTCTAAACAATAGCTTCTTATATTTCTAAAATACAATATCCATCTAAAGTACAAAACATACTTTTTCTTTTGAACAAAAAAATTACATTCTGGTTTGAACTACTGAAATAATAGGTCTCAACAGTAAAACTGAAGGTGAGGGAAGACAACAGCCAACTATTTTGGTCCTGCATATAAGCCAGGTAAAGACATGAAGGACAACATTTTGAGATGTGATCCAGTAAGTAGACTTTTAGTTAGAAGCTCATAAAGCTAAAATAAAATGGTTTGGGTCATTTTACAGTAAGAATAAAGCAGTATTAGCTTCTTTCTGATAAACCTTTACAGAAATATGTATCCTATTAATATTTCATCTTGCCTGAGATAGCGTTCCTGCAATTTTCTAGAAAATCTGTGATTTGCCATATAAATAGACCAGTGTGTTTTAATTACAGACATAGGACTGAAAATTTAATGTTTATCTGAGGAAGAACTGGATCTCTTTTATGTATGTCAGAATTTCATTCAGGAACTGTTAACAGTCTAAAAGGGTTCAGAGAAACTGTATAGGGTGCTGTGGCAAGAATCACCCAACCAGGGCCAGAGACTTCAGCTCTTGACTCTGTGTTGGAGATGAACTTCAGTAACTCTTTGGAGATCCTGTGTTGTCTTGTTCATCTACTACACCCTTTGCTTCATGCTGGGGATTTAATAATCATAATTATACTCTCTGTGATAACTCCCAGTCTTATGATGAATCTATTTGTTTGTAGTAACCCTTAAGTTTTGCATAGTTATTGCTCAAAAGTAAAATCTAAATATTAGTAAGGAATAAAATTGTTCCTATTTGTTTCTACCTATTTTGTTTCAGTTACTATAAGCAACAGAGTGTCTTTCATTAGTTAAAGTATGCTAGACATCCCAGAGGCAGCTTAATTTTTTTAAACATCCTAATTTTTCTCCTTCAGATCATTCTTGAAAAGATCCAATACACTCTTCTTTTTATCCAGCAATCTTCTGCTCAGTAAAGGGTTGCACATTAAGCATCCGTACAGGGCCAGGGGTATTGCGAACAGACTCATTCCATTGCCAAGACTAACTGTGGGTCCATTCCATAACTCCTCAAACAGCTTTAGCTCCAGTCACCCATGATGTCTACATACCCTTCCACAGCTACATCCAACTACACTTTGGGAGATCTAGCACTCTGACGATCATTTGCAGATCTGTGCCTGGTATTTTATACACAGTACACATTGCAATGGCATGGTGAAAGCTGGATAAAGTTACTTTTGGGTTTTGGTTTGGGTGTTGGGCTTTTTTTGTTTGTTTGGGGTTTTTTGGGGTTTTTTTTGGTGCAGAAAAGCTTGTGATATTTTTAACTCTCAGTTTTTAACTGGAACATAAAGTGGCATTTTAGTTTCTGCTAGGAAATGGCAGTGGCTCCCATGCTTTTCCAGCCTCAGTCTAATAATGCAAGCGGTCAGGCTATAGTTTTCCTTGCCCTGCAGAATCACCACTGGGTCAAATGCCAGGCTAGGAAAGTGCACAAGCTCCCAGCCTGCACCTGTGTGAGTGTCAGAGAGGCTCCTGCAGGTCTGGACCATCCTGTTGTACACAATTTCAGCAGTGACTGTAGAACAGTATAAAGGCATAATCAATAATGTGAGACTTATAACTGCTGCACAAGTGTTGGACTTACTTCCAGTGTTGAAAGTTTTAAGTTGCAGTGATGTTGTGGGAATGAATGCTGGTGCTGGAACCTCTGCTGCCTCTCCACAGAGGAGACACTATGAATGCCTCCTCTAGAAGTCAAACATTACATCAATTCTAAAGCTTTCTTCACTTGAAAGACAACACCCAGCTTCCACTTTGTTTCTTTTTCCTAATGATCCAGCTAATACTGCCAAGGGATAGGGACTACTTGGTCTATGTCAGCACTTCTCAACACTGCAGAAAGCAGAGATTTGCACAACTAACATGTCCAAGTTCCTGTCTGATTTGAGCTACAGCTTTTCTTTCCTGAATGCAACCACTTTCTTTTCTACTGATGGTTGAAAATATCAAGTTTCTGTCTGGAGATTGTCTTATAAAACTTTTGTCATGGAAGGGCACTCTTCATTATTTGGAAAATCAGCATGTGCTTGCTCTCCTATTGCATGTTGTCATGGTAAACTGCTGACATCTGACGAGGCTGGCTGACCCCTGGAAAGATTGACTGTGTCTGATCAGTACTTGCTGAATTGAGTAATGTTCAGCAAGGCTTCAGCATCTGCTACTTCTTAAATAGCTAAATATCTCCAGTTTTGCACATCTGAACTTAGAATTACTATACTGTAGCATGTCTCAGTTGTCCCATATAGGGATTTTGCTGTTCAGCAGTGAGTGATAATCCCTCATCTGGAACTAAACCCCTCCTTGAATCAGAGTTTCGTTATTTGCAGTCCTCTGAATGGTGTGATCAACTGGAATTCTTCCAAAAGGATTGTGATCTAGTTGGAAGATTCCTTCATTTTTAAGGCTTGTTCAAGTAGTGAGATGAATAGGGAGGGAAATGTTGTCCTTTGTGCATAGATGACAAAGAGAGCCCAGTTCCACTTACACAAAGCACAAATGGACCCAAAGAGTGATCAAATGCAGCCATAGGGGTAATCCCCTTCTCCAGGTATCTATGCTCATCCCTCCATAGGACCTATTACAGCCATTAAGAAACAAAATCCTTTTAGTTCCCAGCAACACAATTTGTTAGATCACTGAGATAAACCTGAAGTAATTGTATGGTGAGTGAAAACAAGAAATTTATAAAGAACTGATCAAATGTGTGCAGCATATGTTATCAGAAGCGCTGCTGATATGTTTGTGTCTCTTCCAAGTGGACTCTATTAGCAGTATAATCATCTTCTAGACTAGCAAGACTAGTCTTTCCATGATCCTTTAACAATGTTTTATGACACGGTGTTTGATTGCATGTTTCTAACAGCACTTTAATTTGAGTGACTCTTTTAGAAAAGCTACTAATGTAGAAAGCTTATAAAATATGTAAAGTACTCTACTGAACCATACAAATGAATCTGTGGGACTCAAATGTTGCCATCTTAGATAGTCCATGAGTCAGAATAAAATCTGGTACTACCAGACTTATTATTTTGCAAAGTGTCTATCTGAAAATTACTTTAGAGAGTTCATTATATGTACATTTGTTTACCTGTGATCAGCTGAATGGGAAGCGGCAGAAGCCTGTGTCTCAAAAGTGTGGCTGAGACAAGAATCCCGAATCATGGCAGCAAAATGTCTGGTGTGAACCACACTGAACAGCCCTACTTAACGTGGATCCATTTGGGAAGAGTTGATTCAAATCTCAGGGTCAAAAGATTCGGTCCTTGCTGTCCAAACCTGCCACTGAGGTACCAGGAGGTTCCAACAAGTGGGGCCTACGCTCCTCACAGGCTGGCAGGGCAGAGGCTGTGCCCCTTTCCCCCTCAGCCAGCCCTGCCAGGGCTCTCCTGTTGGGACACGCTCAGCTGGTGCATATCTTGTGCACTCCCACTGGCGTTTTGAGCTTCACACCAGCACCTCCCTCCCACTCCAGGATGCTGCACATCACAGGGAATCCATGGGAAGCTGCCAACCAACAACATCCTGCAGCTTTGCTCCGCAGCCTCCTCCGTAGGCAGGCGCTGCCAGGCCCCGGCATTGCGCGACCTGATGCGTGGCACGTTGCACAACGAGGCAGGAAAAGGCTGAGATATCATTCCCTGTCTTGCAGCAGCAGTAAATACCACAGCAATAAATAACCACTCTCTCAAGCCACAGTATTCCTTCACATCTCCTCAGCTTCCACATGGGATCAGAAGAATGGTGGCCAGGGGAGATATTGCCTGCCCAAAGCTGCCTGCTGAGTTTCCTCTGCAGCACTTCTGAGTACAGATAAGCCTCATTATTACATGTTTATGTGCATAAATGATGTGTTTCTCCTCTAGTGCCACTGTTGTAGATCCCATTAGGCTCTTCTGCTCAGTGTTCCACAGTCCCAAATCCTGGTTTTAAGGGCTTAAAAGTGAAATTAGATGAGACTCCACACAGTAAAAGGTGCTAAGAAGGGGCAAGAGAATGACAATTATGTTTGTTTACATCAGCTGATTATTTCTACATGAAATGATTAATTATTAGCATAGAAGGGAAATGACAATCCTAGCAATTCAGTAGAAAGGTCACATACAGCAAAGAAAAGAATTTCAGGGTGAGAAAAAAGGAATCTTAATGGCAGTCGTTTGCTGAGAGATACAAAGTTATCACAATTAGAACAGACAGTTGTCAATTAATCCTGTCACATGCAGGAAGCTGCTGTGCTGGGGAGATTCTCTGATGCTGATTGTCTGTGCTTGAATAATCACACTTGCATCTTCCAGGGGGTGTGGCTTCCTTCCTGCATATGTTTTGCTGTGGATCTTTGTTACCAGAGCTCAGTAAAATTGGGACTTCAATGCACCAAATTCTTTCTGTGGCACATCTGAATTTCTTATTCCCTCTGAAGGGTCAGATTGGGATGACACGATTCCAGCACCCCTGAGGCATCCAGCAAAGATCTCTGTTGAATCCTGTAGAGCTCCAGGGCTTCGGGGCAAAGACAACCAGCTTGTTATCTCTACTGTCTGACAAGAGTGTGATGTGAAATAAGTCAGTTTATTTACTTGGACCACTTCGACCAAGATCTCTGCCCACAACTATGTCACCATTCACCACTGTTGTTTGGAAAGTTCTACATTCAAGGACATAAAACCAGAAATATGAGTTGTTGCTAAAAATTACCATGCTACGTCAGGGCAAAGTCACACTCTGTCTCTGTATCTTCAATAGCTTGAACCAGAAAATACTTAGGAAATCTCAATAGATGGTCACATAATTAGTACTTACTTCCTTTCTCATGGTTTATGGGACAGGACACGTAACCCTGCCAACTCTGAAAAAACAGCTGGTTGGTGAACATGAAAAATCAAGTTGCTACAAGGTTTGTGATGGCTATCACAATTAAGCATTGCAATCCACTATAAAGTTATTGAAGTATATTTAATACACAGCAGCTAATCTTAAGTATTAATTGCTTGGCTGAAATGTTCAGAAAAAGCAAGTGGTTTCAAGTGTTAGATTCCAGGGTTTAGCCTGCAACTTCATGGTAGAGTAAAAGGTGGCTAGCATTTAATGAAAGTCAGCTCTTCTTATGGTCTATAGAGTCAGGCATCTGGGAAGTGAGGAATTCAAAACTGGTCATGTCAGAATTGTGTTCACTGGCTATTTAATTTGTATTTTTATTTCACATTTTTTAAAAAAGAAAAAGAGAGGGAGAGAAAGGAGAATTGATTGTGAGGATATAAAAATGTAACCATGAGACCAAGCTTTCTTGAAACTTGAAATACTACAGGAACTGTTTATCCAGAGTTGATTGCAAAAGAGGACTCAGTGGATTCATTTCTCATGCACACATCTCTGTGTCCAGTTCTGAACTCCTCAGTACAAGACAGACAAGGAGCTACTGCAGAGGGTCCAGCAGAGGCCACATTAGAAGACTGGGGCATCTCTTTTATGAGGGGACTGAGGAAGCTGGGCCTGCTTAGTCTAGAGAAAACTCAGAGGTGATCTCGTTAATCCATACCAATGTCTCAAAGGTAAGTGTCAGAGGATGGTGCCAGGCTCTCTTCAGTGGTACCCAGCACCAGGACAAGGAACAAAGGCCATAAACTAAAACACAAGAACTTTCGCCTCAGCATGAGGAAGAACTTCTTTATGTTGAGGGTGGCAGAGCACTGGAACAGCTGCACAGAGGAGTATCCCTCTCTGGAGACATTCAAAACCTGCCTGGATATGTTCCTCTGTCATCTGCTCCAGGTGACCTTGCCTTGGCAGGGGGGTTGGACTGGGTGATCTCCAGATGTCCCTTCCAACCCTGACTATTCTGTGATTATGTGATCTCCAGCTATCATCTCAACACACTGCTGGGGCACCTGAACATACAGTGGAAAGTCATGGCAAACGATAATCTACATCAGGGCTGCAGAAGTACTTCCTTGTTGTTTGCAATGTGCTTTTCCTAATGTTTTTTAGGGCCAGAATTGAAGCTTCTCCTTACTACCAGGGTCTCAATGCAGAGATGGATGGATCTCCCAGGACACATCTGCTTGACAGCTCACATACCATCTCTAAAGCACAAGCATTGGTCTTCACATATTTTTCTTTTTGCAGCTCCTGATATACAGGCAATTGCACCCACTGAACCAGCCTGTGTGTGCAAAGCCTTGATGTCTCCTTATTCTAGACTTGTTATTAAAAGAACTGATGTGTTTAACAATTAAACTGAAAATTTGAAATAGAAAATTTGTAATCTGCTACTTGCTATTGTGCTACTGAATACAGACAGAGCTTGACTTGAAAAATTCTCCCAAAAAGGAAAAAACTACATTAATTTGTATAATGTAATTTACACAGTTAGCTTCTGGAATGAACAAGATGTTAAGTCAGAACAAGGAAAATGGTGAAAAGCAGTATTACATATTAAATTGGTATGCAACATCTGGAGTGCTCAGGGACATTGAACTGTATGTTTAGATAAAGCATTTGAGATACAAATCCCTCTCCTGCTAAATTGATAATTTTGGATTTGATCAAAATTTTGTGCACACAATAGTGGCATTTCCAATAAAATGTTTGGAATTCTTGGCGTCGTAAGAAGCTGTTAGCCATATTTTAATTTCTAGCACTTCTTTATTAATCTACCTACTGAATGACAAACCCACAACCTTTCTAAAAGTTCTTGGTTGGAAAAACATCCCACCTCATCCATTTATCTATAAATCACTTGATGTTATTTAGGCAGTAATCTCAAAAGGGTTCCTATTTATGAGGAAGCATTAGGCCATCTCTCAGAGTGTTTATTACTGCAAATCAAGTTAGTATCAAGCTATTATTATGCTCACATGTGACACATAGTGGGCTGCTGTATTGACAAATGAGTTTAAACCAACTAAAGTAAACATGAAGTTGCCCCATCACTGTTTGCTATGAACATATGGAATGCTGATGTCCCAGGGTGGGAGAAAATCCACTTGCAGAGATTTTTTTTTCTGTTTACCAGACCCAAGAATATTAAAAGTACTTTACAGGACATGCCAGATTCCGGGTCTTTCTTTAAGAAACTTTCAGCCTAATTTTAGGTGAGCATTAATGAGCAAGAGTAGGAAATCAGTAGGGAAATAATGAGGAACATAAAAATGATAAGCAGAGAAACGGTAACCTCCATGTCCATGCTTAGTTTGAGTGCTGGATTTAAGTCTAGAATTGTAGGATAAAACATGTCATACAAAGAATAGTACTTTGGGTTATCCTATGTCCTTCCATGATGTTACCTGTGGAATAAGGAACTAGCAGGAAAGTACAGGGAGCTTTTGCCAAAGAGGCGTGGGGATATTGATTGGTAATAATGACAGCACCTCCCAGTCATTTTTCATAACTTCATTTTTTAAAAGTAGAACCTCCCTGAAATATAATCCTCCTCTCATTACCAGAGCATTCACAATCTTCCAAATACTGCCATGCAAACAGCACAGCCTTTTATGTCCTCCCACAAGCTTACCCTTCATCTTCACTTCCTCCCAGACCAGCTCTTTGTCTCCTACAACCACCCCTGGCGTTATGTCTCATTTTGTGCTGCCCTCTTTGTTTGACACTATCAGGTGACTGGTATTTGCTTTCCCCTTCCAAGAAAACTCTGCCTGCTGTACAAAGTGCTCAAGCCATCGTGTTCCATGTCACAGTGTGCAGCTCCTCCAGGTTTCAGGAGTGTTGGTGCAGTCAGACAGCTTTCAGCATCCAGTGTGGCAAGGCCATGCTGGGGGGTACCACAGTCCTTTTCATTTGGGTCGTGCTGATATAAACAATACTTAGTTAAACCATTAATAGAAACAGTGGATTAATTACTATTCCTTCTAATACTCCTCATTTCCCCCCCTATATAATTTCAGAACTGATTCTATTATTTTAATGCATCAATCACCTTATAGACTTTCACAGAGGAAGAACAATACATTGCTCATCCCTTGCCTAGTGCTGTCTATTTCCACTGTTGGACACCTCTACTCTTCTACCTTTCAAAGCCTTCAGCCTGTTCTCTGAGATACTACCTAGTGAAGGGAGGAAGCAGGATGTTAACTTTCTTACCTTCATAATTGAGGGTACATGGGTGAGAAACAGAACCTACTAAATACTTATATAATTAAATGAAAGGTATGTTTACCCATTCACAGTAAAACCACCAACACTTATTAAAAAAGAAGTCCAAAGCAGGAGATGGTTCATCCTGCCTAAACACCATACAGGTTCTGGTACCTCAGAGAACCCTGGCTGCCTCAGGCAGGTCCCCACTTAGTGCTCAGAGTCCTTTAGGGGCCATCTGCCATGTGTGTCTTACCCGGGACCAGAACAGCAATGGGATCCCTGGGGATTATATATCTCACCAGTGCAGCAGCAGGTTCTGACTGGTTTGGCTGGAAAGGCCTCTTGAACCCAGTTAGTATGGACAGTCAGGTTATTATTTAGCTGGGTGGTATTGTGGAGCTGTGGGTGTGGGTGTGAGTGTGTTTGTTAGAGGCAGGCGAGGGTTGCCAGTGTCGTTAGTGAAGGATTATATATAAAATACAGCCCATGCAGTCATGCTGCACATGCTGTACACATCACTGGCAGGAGTGGACGACCTAGAACACTGTGTCAAAGCACAAATGCTTCTTCTTACAGGGTGTAAATAGCAGTCTTGCTTCCACAGATTTCCATGGATGCCAAGAACAGAGGTGTCCTTTGAGTGATCTCACAAATAGTGCACCCTCCTCTATCCAAGGCAAGCAAATATCCTACTGGGAGAATGAGAAGGCCCAGAAACCCCCTATGACTTGGGCTATCTGGAAGAAGGCACAAAATTAAGCTCTGGGTTTGAGTGTGAGGGCAGAGCAGAAGAGCGGGAGCTGACTTTTCCAAAGCAGACTGAAACGCCTCCGGCCTAGATCCAGGGAGCTTCCTCAGCATGAGGTTTGCATAGGCTCCTAGAGCAACCTGTTCTGGTTCCAGCACTCCAGCTTCTGGTGCAGCACCACGTTCACACGAGCCGTGCACAGCCACAAGGGCTTCTCCCTACTCTGCTGCTCTGGGATGCCTCCTGTATTGGCATTTCCTCTGGGACTGATTGAGTCTCGTATATATTTTTAAAGGGCCAAAGATCATAGGATCTGGAACACCAAAATGCATAAACAGCATTCAGTTCTTTAAACATTCAAAGCACTATATAAACATTAGTGAAGCTTCATAAGATGAGGTAGGTAAGCATCATCTCCCTCTCAAGGTGTGGTGAAGCGACTTGGCTGAGGCTGGAGGCTGAGTCACTGGCAGAGCAAGGTTTACCATCCACATCTTTTTGAAATGGTGTCTCCTGGGCTGGCTGGCGAGAGCAGCATGTGGTCAGGCAGTGCAGGCAGCCTGGCACCACCACCAACCAGCATCCCCACTGCCACCATGGGGAAGCCGACTGTGGGGTTACCATAATCCCCACCCTAAGGTTACAGGGCGTGAGGGCCTTTCAGCTCACCCCAACAACACGGCTCGGAAACCTCCGTGAATTAGATTTCACTGCTAGTCTGTCAAAGTTCAGGGTGTCCTTCTTCCCTGTTGGCTGTCCAACACCTCTGAACATCAGAACCTTCTTCATGTTTTTCAATTCTGGCTTCTTAGTCGTTCCTTTCTGAAAACAAGGTCGGGAACATTCAGGAGCAGAAAGCGACCTCTGGAAAGGCCAGTGCTCCCCAATGGTGGCTCCTCAGGGCACCTGAGGAAATGGCAGCAGTGCTGTGGGGATACTGGGGGAAGATGGGGCAAACCCAGGCACTCACACATAGCAGGTGGTTTCTCATGTCATTTCTAAAAAAACCCCTGAAACTACACTCAAGAAAGTCAATCTGGCAAAGAACACTTCCAGACTAGAAATGGGTACCCATGCTACCCTTCAGGAGGGCTGGACGGCACATGGCAATGCTGCCAGCTCACCCAGGGATGTCAGAGGTCTTTTGTAGATTCATCATTAGAGAATACCAGCCGGTGGGGAAAGAGGAGAAACCCGGCTCTGAATCCCGGGGATGGCAGGCAGGAGAGCAGACCTTAGGCCTGCCGGGGAGCCGGCTGGGTGGGAAGCAGCCATGCTCGCCAGGCGCGACGCCACAAGCACGGATCCCGGGCCAGGCCGGGCGTTCACACTGCGGCGGTGAAATCCCCCGGAGAACGTGACGTGCCGGTTTAAGGCTTTTTTGTTTTGTTTTGTTGTTTTGTTTTTCAGGGCTGCCAGCCAGGCGAGGGGGGCCGGGAGGGTGCGAGGGCAGGCGGCCCGTCAGCGGCAGCGCCCGTCGGGAGGGCGCAGGGTGGAGTCTCTTAGTCACCCCCCGGAGCCACCTCCAGCTTCGGCGAAACCTGTCGAGCAGTTTCCCCCGGTGGCAGGGCGGAGGGCAGGAGGGCGGCGGGAGGAGAGAGGGAGGGAGGAAACGCGCCGCCTCGGAACAGGTTTGTCCTTCTCTACCTGCTGACGTTCGGCCGCCCCAGATGATGGTTGGAAACAAAACCGCCCCGTCAGTGCGAAGGCAGCCTGGAAAAACTGGTCGTGTGAGGGGCGAGGGCAGCATTCCTGGCTGCCGCGCAGGGGACGGCTCATCACCGCGAGGTACCGCGCGGGTATAAAAGGGCCCCGCACGGCCAGGCGCGGCAGAGGGGCGGCCGTGGGCGCCCGGCCCGGGCTGCCGCTGAGCTGCGGCCCCTCAGGAGAATCAGGGTTTTTTTGTTTCGTTTTGTTCTTTTTAAACTTTTTGTTTTCTTTTTTTGGTTGGTTGGTTGGTTGATTTTTTTTCTTTCCACTTTGTAAAGAGAGCGTGTTGCCATCAAGCTCTCCCAGCCCCAGCGCAAGGCCGGGGATGCTCGCGGGACGGTGGCCATCCGTAAGTGGCGGCGCTGAGCGAGGAACCTGGGACGGGTGGCGAGGCCAGGGAGGGCCGGGCCCAGGACCCGGCGCTGGCCGCGAGTCCCGCTCCGGGGATGGCGGAAAGAGCAAAGTCAGTGCAAGTGCTTAAAAAAAAAAAGGTTATTGCGTGTCCCGTGGGAACCGAGGAGTTTAATAACTTAAAAGGAACAGGTAGGATAAATCCTGCTGCAGCTGCTGTCAGCTGGCTGTGCTAGAGGCAGGCTGATACACTTACTGCATAACCATCTGTTCTCTGCTTTATCTGCACCATACACTCAGATGCACAGATTAAAAAAAAAAAAATCAGATTGACTCTCTAGGCTGCATTCTCCAGAGGCTTCCCACCTTTCCACTGGTAATAATGTGCAAGATGTATTCAGTGATAGCACTTCTTTTGTCTTTGAGTGTCCTTTTACTTAGGGCGGTGTAGCATTTGTCTTGTGCTGTTTTATACTGTATTTTCCGTGTGTACACTTGTTGCAGGCAGCTAAAGGACTATCTGAACTTTCTGTCCTAACTTCGTTGAATTACTTCAGAGGATGTCTGCTTTTAGGACTGCGGCATTGATGGCCTGGCTTGAAGGTCTGTGGACTTAATCAGATGGACCTTAGCAGAAATGCTGAATCTTTCAAAATACAGCTGAAGAATTTTGATTTTTTTAAAAGAGGAGGGAAAAAAAGAAGTCTGAAAACTGTAATTCTGCCAACAATTTGTTTTTCTTATAGAAGTGCAGCTTTGTAAATAGAGGTTCTTCCTACCTTGTGCTCATTCTTCTCACCCATATCCCAAGTATCAAATTGAAACTAGAAATGTAATAGGTNCGGGCGGGCCGGGCCCCGCCCCCGGGGCGCGGGCGCCCCCCCCCCGCCAGTCCCGTGTGTTCTGTCTCGTCCTCAGGTCCGCCGCGGCGAAAGGAAGAGCCAAGCCCGGGGCAGGAGCGGGCGGGAATCGCGCCCCCGCCCCGCTGCGCTCCCCGCGGACCCTCAGCCTCCTTGGTGCAGTGGTTCTTAACAGTTCAACAGTTCTCTAGCATAATTGTGAAATGTTTAGGACCACTTGACCAGCGAGGCCCGGGCATCGGCCGGCAGCGGCGGAGACCTGCAGCGCCCGCGGGGGAGCGACCCGGAGCGGGGGAGCCGCGGGGCCGGCCCCGGGGAGGAGGAGCCGGAGCCAAAGCCGGANTCTCTAGGCTGCATTCTCCAGAGGCTTCCCACCTTTCCACTGGTAATAATGTGCAAGATGTATTCAGTGATAGCACTTCTTTTGTCTTTGAGTGTCCTTTTACTTAGGGCGGTGTAGCATTTGTCTTGTGCTGTTTTATACTGTATTTTCCGTGTGTACACTTGTTGCAGGCAGCTAAAGGACTATCTGAACTTTCTGTCCTAACTTTGTTGAATTACTTCAGAGGATGTCTGCTTTTAGGACTGCGGCATTGATGGCCTGGCTTGAAGGTCTGTGGACTTAATCAGATGGACCTTAGCAGAAATGCTGAATCTTTCAAAATACAGCTGAAGAATTTTGATTTTTTTAAAAGAGGAGGGAAAAAAAGAAGTCTGAAAACTGTAATTCTGCCAACAATTTGTTTTTCTTATAGAAGTGCAGCTTTGTAAATAGAGGTTCTTCCTACCTTGTGCTCATTCTTCTCACCCATATCCCAAGTATCAAATTGAAACTAGAAATGTAATAGGTTTCTTTTTTCTTTTTCTTGACTTGCATTTAAATAAAAAAGGCAATAGACTAATTCATAAAATCGAATTTTACTGCTTTAAATTTGACCAAGAAAACTTAGTGAGCATGCCTGTGTATGTTTTAAACCTTTAAACCTAACAATTTGTATACACGTATTCTCGTCATCACTTCTGTGGAATTCTGTTTGCTCCAAAAATGTGCCATCTGGCATGAACACAAGGTGCACGCGTAAATTTGCAGAGGATTCTGCCCTCACTGAAGTCAAGAACGAGTTCTGATGTCTGCAGTTGAGCTGTGATCTTCAGGAGAAGAGCTTCCAGGAGTAGCTGGAAATATTTGAAGAGTAGGCAAGCCTGATACGTAAAAATGCTTCTTGGGGACAGCCTAGGAAAAGCATGATTTTTACCTGCTGCTGTAACTCAGAACAAGTTAGGCAAGATTAATTACAGCATAATAGGGTTTAATTTAGCTGGGAATGAGGGTATGGTGGCTGCTAGCAGTGTTTCTCAAACTGCAAGGCTGGCCTCCTTAGGCAAGCTTACACAAGCCCAAGGCAAATGGAAAAACACACTTTGTCTGGGACTTGGCAAACGTAGAACCCCCACATCTATTAATGATGCATTCTCATTTGCCAAGGCAAAAATTGAAATGCTCTCCCAAGGAAAAGATTAACGACCTGTCCCACTTGAGGGTCTGATGATTCAATACCATTCTGTCTGGGTTCTAATATATGGTGCTCATTATCACAGTGTCTGAGCACCTCCCAAATAGTTAAAAAGTAATACTAGTGTTCTGCACACACAGTTCTCATTAATTTCAGTGGGTGTTGTGGATGTTTAAACAGAGCTGAGCCCTGAAGAGTTGAAAATAGATTTGCAAAACACACTGTGAGTTAGATCCACAGCTGGCTTGTATCGGCACAGCCCTCTTAACTTCTGTGGAGTTACACTGATTTACACTAGCTGGGATTTGACCAGTGTTTTTCTCTCCTGCCTATCTGCAATTGATGTCTGATCCTCTCAGCTGAGTCTATCCAAGTTGTCCACTGGCTTCAGCAGAAATATTAACTCTACAAAGTAGGATTTCCTGTTTTGAGGGAATCCTCTTTGTTCTTACTACAGCTCAAGATGATTCAAGTTTTTTTTTCCTGTGTTTGAGTGCAATGTGCCCTGAAAAAGTTTGGAAGAAACTTGTTTCATGGCGGGGTAAGGAAAGAGTTTTGTTTTTTTAAGGATATTGTTAAGCATGCAAACCTGTGGGGGAGGTTCTGCTTGCACAAAGACAAGATCTTAATGTCTTGTACTGGGTTATCCATGTCAAGACAAACCTCTCCTGATTGCTTACACAAACTGATGTTTCATTGTAGTCCATTGCTGAAATTGGGGAGTGTCACAACATTACTGAAATGTCTCTTCTTCTTGTGTTTTATTTATTCTGTGACATTTTTAAGGTATGGAAGTCAGGTTGACTTCTAACCATTGTTTTTCCTCTCTCAGACTGGCTGAACTCCTGATGACAGGCCTGTAGTTTTCATAAGCTGGCAGTAAGCCTTGTGGATGAACAAACAAACAAACAAAAATCCCCAACAAATTCGCTATGAAAACCTCTGGGCAAACAGCCCTTCCTTGTGATATTGTCTAAGCTAAGAAGCCTGAGGGGATGAAAGGAGGAGACTTTTCTGCCAAACTTAGTAAAATGTTGCCCCGCATTTGCAGAGCATGCCTTCAGCTCTTACTATTAAAGTCCCAGACAATATTTCTGTTGCTTATCACTGGAATCTTGGCCTTTGGATAATAATATTTAATTTTTTTTACTCCCTTTAAAAATGAATAGCAAAGATATTATGACCAGACTGGAAGGATAGGTGGATTAAACCTTCTGGTTTTGGACTAACCCCTGGACTAAGGAGGCGTTTCTTACTGTCTGCTCTGCCCAAGAAGAGGAAGTACAAGCACATTCCTCCCTCCCCACCCTTTTCTGTAGGCTGCTTAATGCTTTGGCAGCATCCTGAAGTTTCAGTGCACACACACGAATATGCTGGGTGGGATGCTGATTGGTCAGAGATTCAGGTAGCAACACCGAGTTGCTACCTGAATGCTATGCATTCAAATCAAATTCACATTTGAATTAAGAAAGAGTAACCTGGAACACACCTTTCTTCGTAATCTACTGAATAATGCCCCTCTGCACAGAAGCAGTCTAGATGCTGGTGCTTCTCAGCTAGTGAGTAGTGCTGTAATCAGGGCATCCTAGGCATCAGACTTAGGCATCATACTTACGTTCTTCAACAAGAAGAGTTGCATCTCTGAATAAGGTAGTTGCATCTCTAGAACTCCTTAAAAATAACAGTAAAAGTTGCTTTATGAAAAACTAATGCCAAATAATATATACAGATATCAGTAGGAAGCATTCAAGGAGGGGATTTATGACTAGCTTCTGGGATTGTACTTGCAGTGCTGTTCATACAACAATTTTTGTGCTGAGTCCACACATCCACCACTTTTAAGCATCAAAAATTCTTAGGCCTGATCTGACTGTTTGCTTTATTGATCTGGGGGACAGAAAAAGCTCACCCATTGCTGGAAGCTGCCAATCCTCTAGGCATGGATTAATGACCATTCTTTTGGCCTGTCCAAACTGGTGTATGATCTTCCATTTCTGTGTAGCTATACCAGCTTACCCTGACTCAGGTGCAGATCTTGAAATTATTTCTCCCTGCAAGTAATTTTCTGTTCTAAACTGATGATGAAAAATGCAGATTATTTTTGAAAAATGTATTTTCCAAATACAGTTAATTGCCCATATCAACAGTAATAGCATCCCCATAAGATAAATGGGGTGACAAAGTCTGTGCTTGGTAACAATGAAGGCTTGATTTCTTTGCTAACTGGTTTGGTTTTGGTTCTTTTCTTTAACTAAAAAAACTGTCTGACAACCTGTGATTTAGAATTTACATGCTGCTCATTTTAAGAGTATTCATGGTATCCAGCAATTTCTGAGAATAAAATTATTCAGTTGCTACAGTGTTTGTGGGAGTCCAGGGTGAAAGAGGTGGTGCTGGGTTAACAGTTGGACTTAATGACCTCAAAGTCTTTTCCAACCTAAACAATTGTGTGATGTCAGGAGTGCTGGTGATCATCTCACTAACAGAAGCCAGTGACTTACATCTCCCTTTAGCTTATATGGCTTCGTGTCATCTTTTTTATGTTCTTAGATAGATCCAGCGCACAGATAATGGGTTTTGGTTTGGGTTTGGTTGGGGTTTTTTGGGGTTTTTTAATGGTATTTTGGAATACCAGTAAAGGAAATGGCTTTTGAAAGCACTAATTTCTGCCAAGCATATTGGCAAGGTGTAATATCTACTGTTTGAGCTTGGTTTTTTCCCATCCTTTTTTTGTGATATATTTGAGTCCCACGAGGTAGAGGTGTAGCTGTATTTGTAGCTGGAGTTGTGTTCTGCCGATTTACCTTTTATTGGACACTTGGATAATACTCACCTGAAAAGAGGTAAATAAAATTTCTAGTTGCCTGAACTAATTATATAGTTAGTGCAGACAAATGGCCATTCTCAGGTGTGATTCAGATCATCATCTTAGACTGGATGGCTGAACTAAGTGAATCCCATTCTACCCTAAAAGTACCTGTTTCTCTTAGTTTGCCAGAAAGTGGGGCAGCATCACTGAATCAGCTTTGACTGATCAGACTGATCAGACAAGACTTACACATTGTGGACCATGGCAACTTAAACCCCCTGAGAGTCCCTCCTCAGCCTTAGTCCAGTACAAACCGTGTAGCTGCTCTGCTCCATCAGTTTTGTCCATGTAGTTCCTCAGCTGCCTGGGTTTATGTGAATCACCTTTTTTCTTGCTTCTTGGAGTGCAGCGGGAAGCAATTTTTAGAACAACAGGCACTAAAATTAGAAATAACTCAGTGGCACTTTTATAGTAGCCTCATGCAGGAGTGCTTGTTCTGTAGTAGTTTAACCTCCATAGTATCATAAAACAGCTGTAGAGCTGGCTTTGGTGTCAAGATGAAATAAATTTATAATAATGTTTAGTTACCATGTTTCGAGAGCCTTACACAGAGCTATTTCTGCCAGTAGCTTTCTTCCTGACTTCATAAGAAATCAAGACTGGGAGAACTGGTGTAAAAACAAAGCCCCAGCTGTTTTTTTGGGGGGCGGGATTTGTTTGATAATTTTTTTTCCTAGCAACATTGTGCATAGTTGATCTAGGTTAATACCAAAAATGTAGTATATTGGCCCTTTTTTAACTTCAAGCATTTTGAATCTGTTCTAGCAAATGTCCTCTTTTCTGGGTCTTGCAGCACAGCCAACCTTATGAACCTGTTCAGTGTTGATGGTTCATTAATTGCCCTGGTATTTTCATCCCAACTACCTTGTTAGCTTATTTTGTTAGATGTTTTTTCCCCAAAGGCTCCAGCTTCAGGATTCGTGTGATTTAAAGATGACTGAGAATCTTTATTTAAGACAGTTCCTAGCTCCCATTGTGGCAGGAGATTCTGGAATAGTAATCTGACGACACAGAAATGCTCAGAAACTGGTAAACAAATGGAAATAAAGCCATTTTTACTCTCGTGATTTTTGTTGAAGGGTGGGGATGAATGATTCATTATGTCCTCTTTTTTTCTTTCATTTTCCTAATACTTGGAATCAGCAATATTGCATTGTAATAAGCCTCTAAAGATGTTCTCTATTAATATTATGACATCCAAACAGAAAGCCAAATCTTTTCTCTTTCACATGGGCTTAAACCCAGAAAAACATCAGTTATTTATGTACACTGATGGAACAGAATAAACAAACAGAAGATGCTAAAACTGCTACAATGACCTGTGCATTTATCATTTCAGGTAAAACCAGGGATTCCCAATCCCAAATTCTCTCTTGCCCAGTCTGTGTTTTGCTGATCTATTACCAGGTCAGAAAGCTTGTGAAGCTCGATTGGCACATGGAAAAATTACTTTTGATGAGCTATTGAGAAGGGCAGTTTAAATTCTGGCAGCAAGAGATATGACAAGAGGTTCCCTTGATGACTCTATTGCCTGGGGACAGAATTCATAAGCACCTGGCTCCAGGCAAAGGAGAATTTGTAGCAGGAGTAAGTGGCTCTGTGCACCATAGCCTTTCTCCTTCTGATGTCGTGAGCTTCCTTCTGGATTTTTCTTCCCTGAAGATCAACTTCCTCAGGAGTATGACAACTTTCATGGATCATGTTCCCGTTAATCTCCCTGATATATGGACAAGATCTAAAAGGGGATTTAGAATTAGGAGGAGGTTGGACAGGATTTTTATTTCAGTTTGATCCTTCTCCCCTCACTGCAGCCTATAGGTAAACTTGCCTCATCAGGCCACACTCTACTGTGCCACATTCATGCAGCTTAATGTGGACTCAGCTGAGCTGTGCACGTTTCTTTGGGACCACTGTGGGCTTCATACCTCAGCAGCACAGTGCCAGCTACTAAAGGTCAAAGTGGTGGCATCCCAGGCTCCCTCTAACCAGATTCAGATGCACAATTGTAAAAGGGAGTTTTGTGCTCATGTCAAATTAAAGAATAGTGTTTTATTGTTTTCATAGACTTGAATTTTATAAGGCCAGAAGAGGATATTCACATGACACCAATTTTAGATGGCATGTGTGAGAGGCTTATCTTCCAAGACATCTCCAAAGGGAGGACACAAGACTGGAAGAAGGCTCCTGGACAGAATCCCCTTTGCTATAGAGGGAGTGTAGAAGACCCACTTAGATCAAATGCATGTCAGGAGGCAGTGTGAATGCCTTCCATTGGGATAATCTAGTTCCTTCTCTTTCATAACACTGGTAATAGGATGTCCTTGGAATATTTATGGTTTAGAGTGGAACACATCTTTAACAAGGACATGTGGTCCAATTGAAAAAATAAGGCAATTTCCAGACTCTCTAAAATAAACAGGAGATTCATCACATATAATAATGTTGTTCACGTCTTCCCTCTCTATTTTTCTTTCCCTAGTAAATACAAACATATTTTTCCTGGCTCTTCTTATGCATTCCATTTGGTAATGAGGGTTTAAAGAAAAAAACAGAGTGACCACACTACTTTAAAAACAAGCACTGGATTTTTATGTTTGTGCAGACTGTGTATTAAGGACCTAATATTCCAGGAGAGGCCAGCCTCCTGCAAAGTCATGCCTTTCCAGACCCAAAGACTAAACTTAGCTCCAAAATTCATATTTAGACCTAATTTTAAGTGGTCTAGAAAGTCAACATGTAGGATACTGCATCTTTCAGCCTGTCAGCATCCAGAAGCTCGATTGGCATTGCCAGTATTCATGGGCTGTCCAATACTCATCACATCTGGGCTGGTGTCAGTCTGAACCCATACAGCTGTGACTTGAGATGCTGTTTAGTGATGCTATAGTGATCAGTGAACAGTGTTTCTATCACAGAACCTGTGGACATGGCTCCATGAAGTTATGTATTATTATTACTTGTTGATCAATAGAAACAAATCCAGAATGTGTTTGCATAAAACTATTTTTTTTTTTTACAGAAAGAGAGAACTAACCTGGCTTCAGGTGGCTTCCTACTGAGAGCAAGTATCAATAATCTTTGATGTACCACAAGTTCCAGAAAGGGCATAAAGATTATAGTCAGATTTTTATATAATGTCTCTTGAGAAATTTTCTGAATATAATGGTAATAATAATAAGTTGCTGCCCATCTTCCTTTATGAGCTGACTTTTCAGCATGGCTTAAGCATTGTGCAAGAGATATCCTTTTACTGCTGGTAGCAGCTGCTCTGTCCTGGGACAGAAGTTCACTCAGAGACAAGATGAGACACCTCTGGGACCCGTGTCCCTGTTGCTGCTTCTCCACATTTAGCTGTACCAGCAGTCATATAATTGAGGCAGTTATGGAAAAAAAAGACTATGAGCTGACCTAATTGTAGTGCCGAACTATCCACTCCTGTGCCCCTCCTCCTCATGTGTGGGTTGTTAGTTAAAAAAAAGAAAGTAGCAAAGGGCCATTTGGTGCTAGCATGTGCTGTGTCACCCTACTGGCCCAAGCTGGAGAGAAGATGGAACCACTGAAGTCCCAGTGCTGTAGGCTCTAATCTGGATACCTTAGGTCTTTCATTTGAGTGCTTGCAATCACGACTTTTGGGTCACTGATGTTGATGAAATGGAAACTATCATATTTGCCAAGGTAAATTAGCAGTATAACCAAAGACTTTACTGTTGTCACCATCCCTATAGGTATGAATGACTTCTGAGCGGTTGGGACTCTGGGGTCACTACATGCAACCCTCTATAAACTGGGGTTATTCCTGACTGTGTACTGGAAATTGAGCAAGATCTATTAAGGAGCTGAAAATAATAGGTTATTGTGCGGCCAGGAGGGCTGCTGTTTTGCCAAAGGAGCTGGAAGCTCTTGCTGTTCATGGAGTAGATAAATGATGGCCTGGCAGTGGGTGGATGGGCATCTCACTGCAGGATTGGTGTGGGGAGGTGCTGGCCTAGGGAAGCAGCCAGGCAATGTGTTTATTGTGCTGTACTCAGCTTGTGCTTGTGTCTGTTTGATAAAAGAGGTAGAAGGAAGGCAAGAAGGGGATGGGTGCCCTGATGTGGGATTTAGGATGAATCTCTTAGGAAAGGGGTAGAAAAGAAAGAAATGTCTTAGATATTAATTTCTTTTGGGGTCTTTTCCAATGGAGGTTTAATTCTTTATCTCTCTCTCCCAGTGAGGCATCTTTCTCTGTGTGGGAATGCTAACTTTTTTGCCCTTTGTCTTTGCTTGCTCTCTGTTTCCTTCTCTTTTCCCTCTTGTCTCCTTTCATCTTCATGCCTCTTCTTCCTGACTGTGTTCCCCAAATCCCATTCCACTCTAACCTCTTCCTCCACTCCCACCTGCCAGAAGGATCCCCAGAGGAGAAAGTAACCTTTGTTGCTCAAATCTCTTGCTAGATTTTCCAGGTTAGACCCAGTTATGGTTTAGTTAGCAGAATCAGTGAACCAGAGAGATTGCCTCTCCCAGTTATTGTTTTAGTCTTCTGAAGATGTGTCTGAATTCTGTCCACCCCCACTGGAAGCAAACTTTTCCTTTGTTTGAATGATCAATTTGCATCTGTTATGTGATGGACTATTTTGTCCCAATGTGTTTAGCAGAGCTGGCTGAAAGCTTCTCAGCTATGCAGGAAAAGGAGCCAAAATTTGACACATTATCCCATAAATAGGGGTATTGGCCAGGTGTCTTCTGCAATAGGAAAGAAAATTACTGGGGGAAAGATTCTGGCTTGGTTGATCTACTGTTGTGCTGGAGATGTGCCCATATGAGAGCCAAAAAGATCTTCCCTTTTTCCACAGCAGGGTCCTTACCTTCTGGCCTGGCTTTCTAGAGCTTTGGCAAAGGGAATAGAAGCACTGGAGCTTGTGGTCATTTGGCCATGTCTGGTTGCCTGCTGCTCTAGACAACTGCTTGCTTTGCCAGCTGCCGTAGCTGGTCCTGCTCTTCATTTCCCCCATGTTTGTTGACTGCTGGCTCAGAATGGCCCAGGGATCCATTGGTGTTTACTGGCCTCATGTGCCAGTAAAGTATTTGTAGCTTGAAAATGTTTGGGTCTGAATGGGTGCAGAGGGAGTGCTTTTCCAGTTTAGGGAACCATTTGTAGTTTGAACTGTCATATTTTGCAAGAACCTGTCATCACTTTTTGTGTCATAGGCTCTCAAGCAATGTTTTCCATGTGCAAGACTGATGCTCTCACACCCCCTTTCTGCCTTGTTTCACAGAAAACTGCATCCATTCTCCTTTTCTCTCTCAGGCTGTCAGCACCCTGATGGTGATTCAGGTCTTCACCCTTTCTATCCTAGGACAGAGAAAAGACAATATACAGCAAAAAATTCAAAGTTGAGTAACTAGAAAAAGAAGGTTTTTCTGAAGAAGATCAATCAATGAATTGGTTGGTCTAGCCACTTGATTTTAAAACTTCCTTTGTAACAACACAGGATGGGGTGGGGTGATGTGGCGAGAGAAAGAAAGAACTATTGATGGTCTGCTGTTTATTTATTGTGAAATTGTGGATTGAGAACTGGCTGAATGGCAGGTCTCAGAGAATTGTGAACAGTGGCACAGAATGTGCTGCTGTGTCCGGTTCTGAGTTCCTCAGTACAAGGAAGATGTGGAACTCCTGAAGTGAGTCCATTGGAGGGCAATGACAATGTTTAAGGGTCTGGAGCTTCTTTCTTATGAGGAAAGGCTGAGGGAGCTGGGCCTGTTTAGCCTCAAGAAGAAATGACAGAGAAGGGGCCTCACCAGTGTATGTAAGTATCTGAATGGAGAGTATCGAGAGGATGTAGCCAGGCTCTTCTTGGTGCTGCTGAGCCATAGGATGAGGTGCATTGGGCAGAAACTGGAACACAGGCACTGCTACCCGAACTTGAGGAATAATTTCTTTACTGTGCAGGTGGCTGAGCACTGGAACAGGCTTCCGAGAAAGGTTGTGGAATCCCCCTCACTGGAAATATCCAAAAGCTGTCTGGACTCAATCCTGACTAACCTGCTCCAAGGAATCCTGTTTGATCAGGGAGGTTGGACCAGATGGCCTCCAGTGATCGCTTCCAACCCAAACCGTTCTGTGATTCTGCGGAATGTGCTTTTTGTGGGGACCTTTTCTAACGTGCAGAGCGCACGGCCGCATTCCCGCAGAGCCATGCAGGCATTCCCGGTGTTCCTCGTGCCCGGTGCCGTGTCCCGGAGCCCCCGAGCGCCCGCGCCCCGCTCGGCGCGGCCCGGCCGGTTCCTGGCGGGGCAGCGCCACCTGCCGGGGGCGCCCAGCAGCGGCCGCGGGGGAAGGATGATGGATGGAGGGATGGATGAACACTCGCTGGTGTGTGTCTTTCCCCGGGTTTGGCAATCCAGCGCCTCCGGTGTAGTTCTCTTGATTACCACTGCCCTTCAGTCGAAAAGTTCCTGCCTGTTCCTGCTAGTGGTATCTGCTCTGAGGAGCCACTTGGTTGATGAAATACAGTTAGTTGCCCTGTTCTGCACCTCTCACTGGCAAACCAGCCTCTTTTTGGTTGAGAGACACAATTTTCTCTTTTCAAATAAATGTATTTTAAAATTTAGTTTGGGAAATTGAGTCTCTCTGCTTGGTTAAAGGATGAATAAAGTGCTCGGCTTTGGTTGGTGCCATTAGAAAAATGCATTCAATACTTGATGTGGTGAAGGAAATAAAACAGCAGCTTGTCCAGTGAGCAAGCTCCACTAATGTGAGCTGAGAAGAGATACAAGAGGAGGCCACACTGAGCTCTGTGTAGCACATTTTTTGACTTCGTTGCTTAGGATATAATCTTCATTGTGTAGGAGAGGATGAGGGGAGGAGGCTGCCCTTCCAGGCTGTAAGGTGCAAATGCTTCTGCTGTGCATGGCCAGCAAAGCTGAATCTTTCTGCTGCGGCTCCTTCAGTATTCTCATGTTTGTTGTGGTGCTATTTTACCTTTGATGGAAATATGGTTATATAGATGCTTGCCTTTTAAGTGAGTCTTTTGTCACAAAGCAGACTGTCCCTGGGAATGCCTCCATGTGCGCCGTAGTGGGTAGTTGGGGAACTCTTTGATTAAGGCTAGAAGTTGGGTCTGGTTTGTTCCCTTTTCCTTTGCCCTTCCCCCGTATGAAGTCTCCTCTAGCTCCCGTTTGCTGCCCAGGATTCTCACGGCCCCACGAGAGGGTTTCCCAGCCATCCGGAGTCACTCTGCTAATGTGAGGAGGAGGAAGAGGAGGACACTTGGTCAATGCCAGTTCGCACCCCTGCAGCAGAGCCGAGTTTGCCTGTGGCACCCTGGAGCTGGTCAGCGCGGGGCTGCTGCCTTGTTTAAGGAGCAGGTGATTTTCCTTGCTTCTCGGGCTGTTTGTGTGGGCTCGGTAACGCAAACCTGTCACGGGAGAGAGCAGAACAATCCTCTGAGCTCCCACTCCTGCAGGAGCGTTCGTCACCACCCATTCCTTGCAGCCCGCGCGATTTCTCTGCCAAAGCCACAAAGACACTGAACCACAGCGCCCAGCTTTCACATCTGCCCCTCGCTGAGGCGGAGTCTTGCGGGCATCTTCTCGGTTCCCCCGCAGAGGGAGCGGCCGCCGTCTCAGGGCCGGAGCGGGGCCGCTCTCCAGGGTGCTGAACCCCGCCGCCGCCGCTCCAGCCCGGGGAGGCGCCGCGGGCTACCCGTTCCTCCCGGCAGCACGGAAAGGGGACCAGCCTCTGTTCCCCCCCCCGTACTGCGCAGCCTTACCGGGGACTCCCCGGAAGCGTGTCCCGCACCGAGGGAAAAGGTGGTTCTAAAGTGGCAGGCAGAGCACAGAAAAAGTAATCCTCACTCCTACCCTTCCCTTTAAAAACCACCCAACCAAACACTGAAAAGGAGGCAGTTGTGGGCTTCGGGATTTTTCGTTTTGTTTGTTTTTGTTTTGTTTCTTTGTTTTCCACTCTTCCTACGGGCTGTGGCTGCTCAAATGCATCTGGGCAGAAGTCACTGGAATAGTTTTAGAACCCCAAATCTACAGTGCAAGCAGGACACTAATGTGCCTGGGCAGGCTGTTTCACAGAGGAGGTGGTAGCTAGGGCTGAGCATAAGAAGCACCTAGGCAAGCAAGTGAGGGTTAAACTGGCATGATTAGGGTGACAAGAAATTAAACGCGAGACCATGGACTGCATACTGTCTCTCTTTATGACTTGCAAATTAGAATGGAAATTAAAAAGCTTGAACACAGAGATCCCCACGCCTCCCAGACACGGACAACTGAGCAAAAGATTGTCTGTAACTGTCTTTCATTAAGTGGTGTCAGGCTTTCCTTCCCCTGACCTTCACCAGTTGTTTACAGGAGAGTTTTCGATCTCCCGTTGGAGAGAAGGGTCACGAAGAGGCAAGACACCAACACAGAGCAGACCCGAGATCAGCTCTGAGCTGCCAAGCCCAAGCAGTGACAGAAGAGCCCTCGCACCAAGCTGTTTTACCCAGCCCTCCCTACGAGGCAGGTCACGACCTGCGGCTTATATAAGCCCCTGCTTTGCTCCAGACTTGTGAGATCCACATTGTGGCCTGCATTTTCTTGAGTGCAGGCGGGACATGGTCTTGGCACGGCAGGGAGCCCCATTACTGTGGTGGGAACTGAAAAGGGGTCGTGTAGGCTGGGGTGGGCCCCGCAGGACAACAGGTGTGGCAAGGAAGCACCGCTAGGATGAGCAGAGGGCAGAGCGCCAGAAAGAGGCACCCAAGCGCAGAGCTGGAATGAGACCTACCTAGAGGCAGGACGGAGTCGGCTAGCTTGACTCACCTGGGGGACAGAGAGGAAATCTGCCCCTGGGGGTGAATTGAGCCACTCTTCTCCGCGTGTTCCCCCTGTCGCTTCTGGTGCAGGCATATCCCGCCTGCGGAGTCACTGCTGAGCCGTTGCAGAATCACCCCGGAGCTGGTACTGGTATCCCCCTAACTGGTGTCCGGGCGAGGGCCGGGGGCTTCTCCGAACATCCTCCCCCCGGGCCCCAGGGGTGTCCCAGGCGGTCGGTCCAGCCCTGCAGCTTCAGCCGGGCAGCCCCAGGTCTCCGGGGTGGCCGCGTCCCCACCTGCGTGTGAACACGCGCGGGGGAAGCCGTGGGGCTGTGTCTGCCTTTCACGCCGGTTTCACCGATACGATCGTTATTTTCTCCGCAGTCTGCAAGGGCTGAAGTTTCCCTTGATTGTCTCAACTGCCCGCCCCACAGATCAATTAAACCCAGAGCCGGCCTGATCAGCATAAAGGGGAGGCCACACAGCAAACAAACAAACCAACCCAAAACAAACCGGCGCCCCCGCGGCTCCCAGGGCCCCCCCGCGCCCCCCGGGCAGCCCGCAGTGGAGAGCGCCCGGGAACGCCCCGAAACCTGCAACGCCCGGCGGGGAAACAGCTCCCCTTTACCCGCAGGGAGCTGGTCCGGGCACCCCCGGAGCCCCCCCGGCTGCCCCGCGGGCCCCGGGGCTTCCCGAGAGGGACGAGGCCGAGGGAAGCCGCCTCCGGGGCAGCGGAGAAGGGGGTCCCCGAGGGGTCCTGCTGCCCCTTCTGAGGTCCAAGCCCCACTTGGTTTGCCTCGGGGCTGACTTTGAATCCGGCCGTTCCCGCCTCCCCTGGCCGCCCTCCCAGCCCGCTCTGCCATCGCTCTCTTTAAAGAACCACTCATTCATCGTGTTTTCCTAATTATGTTTTATTTAGCTATTCATGAACTATTTGGTGTTCCACTGACTAGGGTTATTCCTGCTCTGCTTTCCTTTCCCTCCCTCCTCCTCTTCCCTCGCTTTTGATGTCCTCTTGCATATTATACAAACAAGATCAAAAGCTACTTTTACCACCTCCGCCCACCTCACATAATATTTGTTACGGGAGAAAGTGTGTTTCGGGTCAAAACGCTGGCCTGTTAGAGAGAGGTACTACCCAGCTGAAACCGGGGGGAGGGTGGGGAGAACGGTAAGGGGGGGCACAACATCAAGTACATGAACTTTAAAGTGAGCTCTATTACCGCGTTATTTAAAGGTCTGATCGTGTCAGGTATAATACTGAAGAAAAATGTTATGTCGGACAAAATGCTTATATTTTCCTGCGGTATTAATGAGAAGCTTGCCCTGGGCTATTTCCCCATCTCAGAGGGCAGCAGATGCAGAAAGTCCTTGGGGAGTAGATCTTTGAAATTTCATCAGCATTCATGGGTGACCTAGCCTTTTCAAGCACAATGATAGACATGATAAATCATCTTTGCAACGAATTCTAATTATCCTTTATATGGCCAGGTTGCCTCTCGAAAAGCAGATATCTAACACTTTTCCATATTGCTTCCAGATTTCAGTGAGGGTGTCAAAAGTCTTGTGCCATCCTTCTTTCCTGATGCTGACCATGTCATGTGACATTAGCCCTAAACCCCTGAGTGTGCTGGAGTCAAACTACTCTATTAAGTTACACGCTTGCCTGTATTGAACTAAATTTAATTCCTTTCCTCTCTTACCCAATGAAATTATGTGGTGCAGTGTAAGATAGGATTAGAAGTATATCATTATAGCAATTAATACTATAATGCCTCCATGATTAGTGTGCTACATTGAATTTCATGGATTTTTGCTCACTGTTGCCTAGATTTCCCTTGGGTCCTCTAGCCCAAACCATTGTATTCTTAGTAAATTAAATGTGAAATCACAGCAATATACTTAATAAATCCACTGTCACCTGTACAGTGTATTAATAAAGGGGTCCAGTGCAACCTGTACAGCGTCACCTTGAAGCCTGGGATGCACACACTGGGAAGGCCATTTCCCTCCGTTCCCCAGGAGCTGCCTGCCATATCCCTCTTCTCTGACCCAACTTTCTCTCTGTTTGCAGAGCAGGCCCAGGGGAGCAGAACTGTGGGAGCCTAGCACTGCTCACCTCAAAGCAGGGCGCAAGGGGGATGGATTTAGGCTTGTGGCTTTGCAGGCAGAATGCCTTGCTCCATGGTTATTTGTGGAAGGGAATGCATTGCAATGCAGTAACCCCACACCTTGCTTGGGGACTTGGATGAAATCCCCCACCCAGGGAGGTTCAAGCCTTTTCCCACCTCCCCTCAGGGAAGAGGCGGGGGTCTTTAAAGAGAAACCTGTTTGAAGTGGCCCTGATGGAAATGGGGTTATTTCAGAGGTACAGTAATGGCTGTCTGGTTATCTGCAGCCAGGGCTCTGTGGCGGAGAGATAAGATATTTATTAAGAGACCCGTTTTAATGCTCAGGGATCGCTTTCAGAGGGCCCAAGAAAAATGGACTTTATCTAGTATATTATTATGTACAGTCACCCTGTTGATGTTTTACTTTAGTTTAGACACCATGAATAAAAGGTAATAACTTTCCCTTCAGCTTGTTTATCGGCAAGACACCTGAGGGCAGTGGGGTGGGGAGATATTTGCTTTAATAGGTGTGATTAAAGGAAGACTCTCCAGGATTAGGGGTGAGGTTGGGGTTGCACAGAGACTCTCAGTGCCTGGCATTCAGGGCCTATTTTAGACCCAGACCCTCCTAGGGACTTTGTCAAGAGTCAGGGAAGAGGGACAAACTGGAGGGGGGGAAGGGAGACATGGTGGGCTGGAGGTGGCATGAGGACAGGGAAGGCCTGGGCTCTCTTTGCAGCCAGACCAGCATGGTGTGAGTGCTTAAATTTGGTTGGTCTGAAAATGTGGGGGATGGAGACAGGTGCCTCAGCCCTTCTCCAGAGCAGGCAACAAGCCTTCCTGGCCTGGCTAAATTTTTCTCTGCTCTTGAATGTTCCCAAGCCAAGGTGGGAAAGACTCCAATGCATGGGAAATAACATTTCAAACTTCTGGTTCTAGTGATGGGCACCATTCTATCTCATGCTGAACACCTGAGCTGAGAGCCTGGGTGGGGACACTTTTTACCTGGACTGTGGATGTCCATACCACCATTTTGCTTGAATAGCTTTTCCTTCTGCCCTCCTCTTCACCCACTTCTTCCTACTCCCTTGGCAATGTGACACCTTCCAAGCACGGGAATCTTCTGTGGCAGGGGAACATCCCACTTTTGCAGGGGAGGGTGGTGGAAGACTTTGAATGCACAGTGATGCACAGCAAGACAGGAGGCTGGGACAGGGTTAGTGGGGAGTGAGAGGGTGAGTCTGGGCAAGGTGGCCCAGGGATTAAGTCCCTGCAGACACCATTCCCAGATGGGTTCAGGGACCAGCTAACACACTGGCACATCTCTGGTCTAAGATTTGAACATCAGGAGGGGATGCAATGAGGAGCCAAACAAGTTCTTGCACCTTTGCCGTAAGCATCTCACCTCTCCCATCCTCCTCTCCTCCCTCCCAGCACTGCTTGAGTGCCTGCCTGTTACATCTGTACACCTCCATTCTACAGAGACACCCATTAACCCACTTCCTTCATCTAACATACAGAATCATCATCAGCTGGAAGCCCAGAACAGACAACTGAGTAAATTCAGAATAAACTATGGTGTCCTTTTGTGGCCATAGAGACTTAAGACTTCTCTCTTCTCTCTTTTCTCTCCTCTTCCTCTATTTCCTTTTCTTTCCTCCCTCCCTCCCTCCCTCTCTCTTCCCTTCCCTCAATTCCCCTTCCCCTTTCTCATCTCTATCCCTCCTTTCCTCCTTCCCTCCCCACTCCCCTGCAGCCACCACCGTCCTGTAGCTCCCTCCCGACGTGCCGGGCTCCGGCCGGGGCCAGGCTGCGGGGCAGGAGCTCAGCCCTGCCCCGGACGCAGTTGCGGGTGGGAGCAGCGGGCTCGGCTGCCCCCCCGCCCAGCGGCACCCGGTGTCCGGGCGGGGCGGCCGGCGCGGAGCCGGGATAAAGAGATTATTCAACTCCCTTTCACTGCAGGCTATATGAAGCTGCATAATGCCTTTGTCAGGGGGGGATTATTTGTTTAGCGGGAAAGTACGCGAGAAAGGATTAGCGCTTTGCCCGGAGCCCCCTCCCCGCTTCCATCCCTCCAGCCCGCCCCGACGGGACGGGCCGCGCCTCAGCGGGGACCCCCGAGTTCTGCCCGGCCCCCGGGCTGGGACACGCGGCGGAGGCGGCGGCCGCAGGGACAGCCTGCAGGGAGGGCTGCCCGATCCGGGAGCAGCCATCAGGCACCTGTGTCTCGGCCCCTCGATGAGGAGGAGCTCGCTCCCTCCTGCCGTCCGCACCCACTGCAAACACAATTAAGCAGTGGGGAGAAAAGGGGGGGAAGCTTTCTGGAGGAGTCAAAGGCTGCGTCCCTTCCGGAAAGTGCTTTAGCTCTGCTCCCTCAGGCTTTCCTTTTTTTTTTT